>OX030948.1:166167245-166464745 GCA_943735915.1 Pherbina coryleti
TACTTATCTTTGTAGTGTGTCTTTTCGGGGTAATTGTAGATATTTCATTACACTGTAGAGCGCGCTAAAAGTTTTAATTCGACAGCTTATAAAAAGTTATTGACTACGACTTATTTTCGCATTGCGCCTCATAATGATCTGTTTAATGATCTGGTGTTTAAAAAGTTGTACATCATTGTGTGATGTTGTTGTTGTTGATGCTGGTTTGTTTTTGATTTTGTACAATCTCGCTATAATAAGCGGCTTTATGCAGGTATTAGGGCATATTTTTAGGCGACGCATAAAAGTAGCTTTCTTGTGTGTATTGACAAATTTTATGAAGGGTCAGAGTTTTTAGTATTCTTGTTAGCATGATGAAAGTCAAATTATTTGCTTCTTTAAACCAAAAATTTAATAATATTTGCTAAGCTGTCTTAGGAAAAAGGATGTGGCTCAACTGAAAAATCATCAGTCAGTCATAAAAAGGTGAGTAAAAATGAATAAGACAGCTTAAGATAGCGTATAATGCCGAAAAAGCTAATCAAATTCAATTTTTGTTGCTGTCAAAACAGTGACAGCGTTGCTTTCTCTTGCATCGTTTCTGTTTTTTTTTAAAGAACACGTTAAGGTGTGGTCCACTCATGCCCACTCTATGTGTTTGTTTGCCATGCTCGTCCGTTGTAGCTAAGCACCCCAAATTTGCCAGCCATCATCATCATCTTCGCTCGTTACATCGTTAATATGAAATGACTTTTCTTCTGTCCAAAAGATAAGAAAAACGCTACCATTCAATCGTAAAACTGACCTTGACAGAGGTCTTTAATCCTCAAACAAGGAATTGTAAGCAGCAGCCATATTTGCAAAAAAAAAAAAAGCGAAAAACATAAAATATTGTTGCTACTTTTTTTAGGCTTAACTTTTTTTTTTAAGCTCATGTTTTTCGGCAAAAGTGAATTTTAAGTAAACAACAATGATTAAGCAACATTGCTCTCTGCATCACTGTTGCTAAGCAATGAAACATGTCATTTTCTATAGATATGTTGCGTAAACATAAAAATAAGATGAACAGGGTTTCTGTCATTCTCATAGCCTTCACTGCATTTTCTTATGAAATTGGGTAAGAAACTTACACATTCTTTTTCATTTTGCTTAAATTTTTAAGAAAAATTACGGTATGTTTTACCGCGTAGCTTGGCAAAAAAGTCTAAAAAGTTATGATTAAAAAAAAATATAGTTTCAAAATAGTCGTCATATGTCGTGTCATATGTCATGTCATGTCATATGTCATGTCATATGAAATAAGAAGACAGCGCAGGTTAAAGTAATAACAACTAGCTTGATAGCAATTTTATTTAAATTTTATGAAATTTTATTTATTGAATGCTATAGTATTCTCGTCCCCGAAAGTATTTTAAAAGACGAGGTTATTATTTTCTTTAGAAAAAGTATGCAGTGTTCTCGATGTGTTCATATAAAACATGGAAACTTAAACAGCCTTTTAACTTAACACGTTCGTGGACGCTAAAAATTTCAGGGAGCTTCAAAAATATACAGGCAATTATTTTTGAAACTAGTTGTAATATCCGAAATCTGATCGTATATTATAAGAATAGTCAGAACATCGTATTTAAACCCTTATTTACAATGTTATAGCATTCACTACGATAAAGATAATATCTTTCAACTATAAATATTAAATTGTTATTTCAAATTAAATGAATAAAAATTGGCTTTAAAATTTGAATGCTATAGCATTCACGTCATTTTGCATCACTAAACAAATGAATGCTAAAGCATTCACGTCCGCGAACGCGTAAGGAATCAAGAATGTTTTGAGTCACTGAATTAATGAGCACTATAAGATATATAGTAGTCCAGTTTATCTTTTTGCCATCACTTACTATATTGCCAATTTCAAATTAATATTATTTATCCATAAATATATACTTTAATAAGTTTTCAAGTTTCATATGAATTCAACTATACTTCACGATACTATTATTTACTATACTGTACTATACTATACTATACTGTGCTATACTATGCTATAATATTCTATACTTAGACATAAAGTTATAGAAATAAAATTACGTCGTGAAGATACAAGAATTGATCATTAGAGCCACGATATCTTTCATTGTTCTCTCTCAGTGTGACTTAAAAATAAATAAAATAGTACACAAAGTTGTCGGCGTCCGTGGCGTAGTTGGTTAAAGTGCGTGGCCGCTATGTCAAAGAACTTTGGAAACCCAGGTTCGAACCCCAGCAGCGACAGAAAATTATTTGAATTAAAATAATTTTTCTGTACGGTCGCCACCTCTCTGCAGACAATGGCAAACCTCAGAGAGTAATCAAAATGCCATGTAAAGCTTCTTGAGAACGAGAACATTCATCGTTCATCGCCGTTCGGAGTCGGCGTTAAGCATGTAGGTCCGGTTCTCGGTAAATTGTGTATAAACTTAATAACACGCACAACACAATTGATCATAAGAAGCTAGGTCAAAGTCCTTTCAAGGGCTGAAATGGCCAGTTATTTATTTTTTTTTTTTACACAAAGTTGTCAAAAATAGTTAAGCTCTTAAGAGAAGAGCTCATCGGTCGGTTATGAAATTTTGTAGGATAGTTAAGAATAATATACATAGATTGTCAAACAACAGAACATTTACATTTCACGACTTTACAGAAATGACGATATTATCTCCTTGTTCCTTTGACTTATTCTCTTCCAAATAAAACTGAAACACTTCTATGAGAGAGGTCCCTTACAGGTGTTAATTTCCTATTAAAATTTTGTATTAAGTCTGTAGATATGATATCATATAATATATAACATACCTATGTACCTATACAAAATTAAATATGAAATAGTTAAAAATTAACGGAAAATGAAAGAATTTCTCAGGTCTTTCTAGTTCGAATTTAATATAACAGAGTTCCTCAGAGAAATTTATTACTTTTAACTTAAAGATTTTAATGAAAATAATTTTTTGTAGGTTGTTGGAAAATATTATTTCTTATATCTTCTTACTGATTCAAGGGTAAACAAACTATTGGACAATATGTCTATTAAAGATCGTTCAGACCATATAGTTTTCATTAATATTTATTATCTGTTTCATACTTAGAAAAAACTCATTGTCCTAAATTTATTTCCAAAATTTTAAATGAAAACTTCTTGCAAGAAGCCCAAATATTTATTTATAAAAAGAGAAACTTTATAATAAAGGCGGGTATAAAAGAAAGAAATCACTACAGATGAACCAACAAAGAAATTCTGTTTGAATTTCAATGATTTAATTTCAAAAGCAATTAAATTAATTTAACCCGAATTTCTTTCGGATATGAAAGAAAAAAAATATGATCACATATATGATATACGAGCAGTTTTTGTGAACGTCAATGTGCGTGACCACGTGGTCACTCTGGCACAGTTCAGGTTAAGCTTAAAATAAACTTCAAATCATTTTCAAAAGGACTTGAAAGGACTCTCGAACAGAGACAATTGTGAAAGTCACTGTGTAAAATGAAAGGAAGAAAGGAAGAAAATTTAAATTAAGATGCCTAAAGCAATGTAACTCAAGAGAGAAAGCTCAGTTTTCATTTGACACTACCCAGCAAAAATTATATATAAATTTGCAATGCCTTCCTGCGACATTCAGTTCTATAACACATTACCTAAGTAGACACGAGAGAGATAATTTTTTAATTACTTTTTATATTACATGTAATGCAGAAGGTAATGCAGACATAGCTTCCATCTTTCATATAACATTCTTTAATAACTGATGTGGCAAAAAAAACCGTATATTTTCATTTTGTTTCTTGTTTCGTTGTCCCGTTATTCGTCATTGAACTATTTTTTCAATTCATTGCAATTAGTGCGATTTGAATATTTGTGCCATGCAGTTCGTTAGCTTAGGGATATAAAAAAATTAAGAAATAACGAAACTACATTTAAAAATAATATAACAAAATTAAATAACAAAGGCATGGATTTTATATATTACTTAAAGAAAAGAAAGTACGAAGCATCAAAAGAAAATGATTACTTAGAGCTTCACGATACAGTAATCACATCATAAAAGTCTTAACAGGTAAGAATTTAAAAAGTTTTGAATATTAGAAATCAAATAAAACTATACAAAAAACAAATTTCAGATAGGTTTACTAATCAAAACAATAAAATTTTGAATGAATTTGAAGCAATACACTAGGTAAATAAAGAACTTAAGGACAAAATGATGGAAATAAAAGGTATGTAAATAAATTTGCAGGAGCAACACTGAAGGACGTTACAAATGAAAAGATGTTTCTCGATGCTTTAAGAAAAGAATTCAAAATCGTTAAAAAGCGTTACTTTAAAAATATATGCATTGACAAAAAACTTTTGCTGAAAATCGCTGATTTTTCCTCTCCCTGATGTTTTACTTTTGTTAATTTTTCTTTTTTTGTTTTTTTTTGTGGGTATATCAATTTTAACGAATTATTTTCAGTTTACTTTGATTGTATTCCACTAATAAAATTTTAATAAACTTTACCAAAAAAAAAAAAAACATGACTTCTTATTCTTTAATTATAGAGGAGATGGAAAGGAACAACTTGCATAATTCAAAATATTTAAGGCCTTATAAAAGCACTTATAGAGTTATTGGCTTAAAAATAACTTTTCTATTTGCTATTAAAAAATGCATTATTTAGAAGTTGTTATAATACACATTATAGTGAGTTATTATAAAGTAGATCATTGTAGATTCTTACATCACGCATTATTGGAAGTAGTTCCATAAGAACTTCTATGTCGATAGAAAGAGTAATCGATTACCGCCAATGACATGCCTATGTTAAAGTAATGCGTTCCGTAAGCTAGAAGGTAATTGATGGTTGCAGGTTTCTAGATTATTTTTTCCACTACATGTAAGCGAAGTTTTTGTTGGGTAATTTTGGAGACAAACGTAGGAGAAAAACAAAAAAAAAAGCTACTACAAGAGCAAGATGAAAACCCGATAAGTATAGAACTCCTCAAGCATGGATTTTCAAGAACAAAAAAAAAAAAAAGAAACAAAGATGGAAATAGCTGCTTATGGAACGAAAGTTCAAATTCGTTGAAAGGAAATTTATCTCGCTATATTATCATAATTATTATTATTATTATTATAGTGTGGATTTGCACCGTGACCTTAAGATCTATTGTGCCCCTTCATGGACATAAAGAACCTCTTTTAGTCCAATATCTAAAATAAATAAATGCAAGTATATGTCATATATATCTTGATTTTAATGAGTTATCTGGTATTATGTGGTAGGCCAGATATTTGTGTTGCGTTTGAACAAGTGCAGGAGACTGTTCTAGGACGTGCATCGCAGATTCTTCGTCCTCCTTGCAAAACCTACATATGCCATCACAAAGAATTCCCAGTTTTGTAAGGTGATAGATCATAGGTCCTACAATGACCTGTTAGCAGTACTGTAATGATTTTTAGATTATTCTTTGTAAGCTTTATGCATTCTTTGAATCTCTTCAGATCGTATGCCCCTAAGAGTAGTTTGGAGTGCTTCAACCCTGGTTATTTTATTCAGTATTTGTATTTTTGTTTTTCTTCCTCCCTCTATATTGAAAGAGAGAGGATTGCTTTGCCTTACCCGCATAATGGTTCCGGACAAACAAGGGGATTTAATACTCCTTTCTTTGCGAATTCGTCAGCAATTTCAGTTCCTGCTATAACTTTGTGTCCAGGTACCCATAGGATCCAGACCTGTTTTTGTCGCTATGTATAGGTGCTTTGCTAAAAAATATTATAAGCCAGTAAAGCCTGGTTTTTATCCCTCACGGGAAAGCAGACAAAAAGCTTATGACGTTATGAGGCCACGTAAAGACCGGCTACTAGATCGAAAATGCAACAATCATGAATTATACTGAATTATACTGTCGTTCAATACCGGAGATACCATCTTATGCAACAAAAATGTAATATTGTTGCATGACATTATTGCTCAATCAGTAGAGTTCGTATAGCAATTTTGTTTTACGATTGGTTCTTTGCTCTCATAACAAAAAATAGAAAAAATCAAAATTATTTTTCTACTTCATGAAATTTTCAAAAATCATCTTCCCACCTGAAAACAATAAACAAGAAGAAAAAAAAAAATCACAAAATTATTATAAAAGCTGAATTAGAAAAAAATGTTACCGTTCAGAAAAAAAAATTTAATTTTCGAAGCAAAATTCATGAAAATTTTCAAAAAATCTACTTCCCACCCAAATATAGTAAAAGAAGAAAAAATTGGAGAAAAACAGAGTTGGCTGTGTCGTAGACAAATCCGTAGGTTTTGACGTGACAGCCAGTGTTGCCAGATGGTCCGATATATCGGATTTGTTACGATTTTAAGTATTGGATACGATGATCCGATATTTGGTCAAAATTTCTCAAAATGTTACGATTTTAGGAAAAATAGATCCGACGTCCGATTTCACATATATGTATTTCTTTAAGCATATGAAATGAAAAAAATTTCAAATAAAAACATGGTGCCCCTATTTTCAAAAACCCTATTTTTTTAAATCAAAAACTTTTTATGCATACTCCTTACGCCACCTGTGTGTTTACAACTTTACTAGCTTTACTCTCAAGCAGTTTAGAAGGCCAGGCATGCGTTAGTGTGTCGTTGGAATTCGTTTAAAATCGAATGGTGCTCTCATATACCCCACGTGTGGCTTAGTGTATATTTTTAGAAATAACTGAAATATTTCATTATATTGAATTTAATTATTTTTTTATTGTTTTAAGGTATGTATGAATATAAATTGATAAATTAAAATAAAAAAGGTATTTTTGTGTAAAAATTTATAAGTTAAGTGTCTGAACTATTGAATTTGAATTTGACTGAATTTGACTATTTTACTACTTTTTCTCTAAATATATTATTAAATTACTTAAAAAAAAATATTTTCAGGTCTTAAAATCAACACTGAACGAGTTTATTTGAGAATAAATATGTTTTTGTGGGCGTCTGTGGCGTAGTTGGTTGAAGTGCGTGGCCGCTATGTCAACGAACTTGGAGACCCAGGTTTGAACCCCAAAAGCGACAGAAAATTATTTGAATTAAAATAATTTTTCTGTACGGCCGCCACCTCTCTGCAGACAATGGCAAACATCAGAGAGTAATTAAAAATGCAATGTAAAGCTTCTTGAGAATCAGAACATTTCGTTCATCGCCGTGCGGAGTCGGCGTTAAGCCTGTGGGTCCATTTCTCGGTCAGTTGTGTACAAACTTAATAACACGCACAACACAATTGATCATAAGAAGCTAGGTCAAAGTCCTTTCAAGGGCTGAAATGACCAGTTATTTATTTATTTTTTTTTTAAATATGTTTTTGTAGCTAACGCTATTACTAATATTTTGTCTTTGTAGCAACGTATTTGATGCCTTCAAACATAAATTTTTTTGGTCTTTAATTAAAAAAACTGTAAAAGTTATGAATTTTTTAGTAAAAGAGCTAGTTTTTTCACGTTTTATTAACTTGGCCGCGCTTCTAAAGTCAGCCATTTTTAAAATATTAGAAAATAACTATACAAAATGTTGAAAAAAACAAAAAATAGTAACCATGTAAAGTTCTAAGCTTAAAATAAATAAAATTCGGGATATTACAACGATTTTTTGACATGGGGCGATGACATACCCCCATGTGGCTCTATGTTACTGGAGTGAGCTTGTGGCTCGAAGGGTTAATTAAAAATCATTGGTAGCACTTCTGATCACGAATGTCAACATAAAGAATGACAATTACATTCGCTGCATTACTTTCAAAACTTTTCTTTGTGTTTGAATTATTTACTGTTATATTTGTGCTAAGCTGTGTCGTGGATGAAAATAAATCTCTTATTTGAATATGGATAAATTTCTGATTAAAAAGGTAAAAAAACTAGTTAATTATTGTTGCAAAATAAATGCACGAGCTTAATAATAATTTCTACTATTCTGTTAAGGTATAAGTAGTTCGTACCTCGAATTCTGCAGAGCAAATTCTCTAATTGCTTAAAGAAATGGATTATGTAGAAAATGTAATTTATTTAAATAAATAAACCTTAAATGTGGATCATACATCTTTATTGTATTTTATTTGTCTTTCTTTCGACAAACGCGATGAAAATCCGACGGGCTGAAAGCAAAAGTTACGATGCGAAATTTTTTTTCCTGTCAACACTGGTGACAGCATATCCTTTGTTCTAAAACTTGTTCTCATCGCTTATAGGGAGTCCTACATATTTTCCCAATATGTGACCTAAATCTTATCCTTAGCGTGTCCAAATCCTTGTTCTATTCTTTATCCCAATCCTTGTATACATTATTTTTTTCAATTTTTCTCTAAATATCGCTTTAAATGTGCCTAAGCTTTTGTTCTAATCATTGTCGAAGTCCTTTTCTTAATATTTGTCTGAATCCTTGTCCTCGTCCTTGTAAAATTGCTTGTTCTAAACTAAGTCCAAATATTTGTCGTACTCTTGATGTTATTCTTGCTTCTAATCGTTTTCCAAATCCTTACCCTCATTCTTTTTCTAATATTTTTCCTTATCCATGTCCAAATTCTTGTCCCAATACTTGGCCTAATTTAAATTTTATTTTTATTTTTATTTTATATTTTTTTTTTATGTTTTGCTTTTGTGTGGTACCTACATTTACGAGTAGGTTAACGTCATGTATTTATCCATGCAACGATGGGGCAATTAGGTTACTTTAAGCGGTTCTCTGAAGGGTCTCATGAAGCCATTAATTTTTGTTTTATTTTTATCATAGCCGAAAACTTGTTTTCCTGTCGTTTCATAAAATTAAACGTAGCACCTATAGTCACGGAGTTATAATGCTATGCAACGTTTTTTCATTAATGTTGCATTTTTACTGTATTAAGCATTTGTCAAAACAAATGGTGACAAAAACTGCAACGTTTATTTTTTTTTTTATATTTGTTATGATGTCAAACAACCGACATTTGCTGCTGTTCAGTAAAATTTCCGTAGCACTTCTACTCAGCGTATCATAATTCCATGTCAATATTTTCAGTCGAACGTCCGTGCTAAAGTCGTTGTGTGTCTTCACATCTTATAATGAGCTATTCTCTTGAAATTTTTGGATTTTGTTGTGTACCCACGTCTCTGAAAGCATATGACTACGAGGAAAATTTGCTCGAATTTTGCGCAATTCTGTTCTACGAATTTCTTTGAGTGTTTAGTGTTCCATGGGGAATTTTCTGCGTATATAAATGAGAAATTTCAACATTCAACAATAGCCAATAGTTAACCCACACCTATCATTTAGAAGTATTTGTAAATATATCTAATTTCTAAACTTTTTTGTGATATTTTGTCTAAAATTCCTGAGTATCAATATAAGTGGCGATTATAACAACCCGGACATACTTATTTGCTTTCAACATGAAACAGACAGTAGAATATTCAAAGAATACGCGATAGTACTTTAAGCTGCATTAATGATTGAAACTGAAACTGACCTTTAAATGTCCTTGAAAGCCATTACATACATAATTAAAGTAACATTAATGACGTCAAGTATTGAGCGAATAAGAAGCTTATTTAAAGCTTTATTACAGCGGTTTCTGACTAAATGTACAAATGGGCTAAATTATTTAGATAATTTGGGAATAAACACACACACATATAAGATACACGCACATAGAGATACAAATACACACTCATACACTTTCTCCCACTTCACCAACCAAAGAAATCTGCTGCAAATTGCCGACAAAAGTAAGAGGTAAAAGCATGAATATGCTTAGCTTTAACGGTACTTTTTTGTGTATATTTATATATATAAATATATAAATATTTATATGTAGATGAGCGTGGGAATTTCCTGTTTGAAATTCCTTAGAGCTAAACACCGTTTTCCAAGGAATTTATGTGGGCAATAAAATGATTGAAAAAATTGTCTCCACTTTGTTTAATATATGCAAAAATAAACACAAAATGAAAGAGAATAATAAAAGGGGCGACCTACCCACTTCTGATAACCACATACAAAATTCTATAAAGCTCTTCTTCGAAAAAAAAAACAAAAAAAAAATACTAAAAGAAAAATTGTTCTTGAATTATAGGCGCGTGAGTTGTGTTTTAAGTAACAAGGTAATTACTTAAATGCGACCAACAACAACATTTTCCCCTAACACAACAACAACAACAACAACAGCAACAACTTCTAGCATAGCGAAATTTCCCTTTCATTTTGCGCTAATATGTGAAAAAGCTACAAAACGGAATTGTCTTTTGGAAACAAACAGCAGTTAGTTAAATAGACAGTCAGACGACCGACCTTATACATCCGGCAAGCAAGCAACTGTTGTCTGTTGTAGGCCATTCGTGTGTGTTTTTTTTTTCTTCTCTAGTTTTGGTGCTTGTGCGTTGCGCAGCCCAACTCACCCCTCTTCAATGCTTTTGTTGCACGACTTTACAGACATTTTGCTAAATGAAATTTAATCATGATGCCTGTGAGTTGACATTCAACGCAACTGCTAGTTAGGCCTAGCACACTACAATGACAACAGCAACAACAACAACAACAACAACAACAACAACAACAACAACAACAACAACAACAACAACAACAACAACAAAAACAACAACAACTACTACTGCTGCTACTAATACTTTCTGGCAGTTGCGCTCACACCAGTAATGTGCAGCATATAATGAACACCCTGGCAACACTGGCTGTTAGCTCATTGCTCTGGTGACACTCAGTCTAAGCGGTGTCAGTCGCATACAAGTTGAACTTAAATTTGTGCCTCTTTCGTGACAACATAACGTTTTATATTTATTTTTATTATTATTATTATTATTATTATTATTATTATTTTCCTTTATATTATATGACATGTACAGGGTGGGCCAAATACAAGTTTTTTCCTTAAAATGCAATAAAATGAACAAAACTTAAATTTTTTCTATGTATTATTTCTTTATTAGTAAGAGCAAACATTTCCATTGATTATGGAACACAACGTTGTTCAAATTGCTGCCTGGGCTGGGCTGGCTTCGCAAGAACCTTTCCAAGACCTTGTTGATAGTTTCGGGCTGTAGCTCACGGATTACTTGGATGATAGTGGCCTTAAGTGCTTGAATCGTTTCCGGATTATTGGCTGAACTTTTGGTCATTCGTTAAGAGAGTTAAAAACGTCTTCGTCGATTCCTGCTCTTTTAAAGGATGACCAAATCTTCACTGATTCGGCTGATAAAGCGCACCTTTTGGCTGGATTGTGTGCACAAAATTCCACAATCCCGGCTAGCAATCAGCCACTGCCCTCTGTAGAGAATAAATCGTCTTCAATGCAGGAGATACATTTTTGAACGAGAGCAGTTAAAAAGAGTCCTTGCAAAAAACCTCAACATTAACAAATCTTCTGGCCCTGATGGTATACCACCAATTGTGCTAAAAATGTGTGCTTCTACACTGGCTCGACCTTTGCGTAACCTTTTCAACATCTCCTACAGGACAGGAGTATTTCCATCTTGTTGGAAGGTCGCGAACGTTCAGCCGGTACCTAAGAAGGGCGATGCCACGAACCCTGAGAACTACCAACCCATAGCGATATGCTCTACTCTCTCCAAAGTCATGGAGAGTGTAATAAACTTCCACCTAATGAATTATCTGGAGCGCAAAGAATTGCTGAGTGACCGTCAATATGGCTTTCGAAGGGCTCGCTCTACTGGTGACCTAATGGCGTTCCTTACGGATAAATGGAACCAATGTGTTAACTTCTTTTGTGAAAGCAGGGTTGTTGCTCCAAGTCGTTTTTCTAAGTCGTTTAATCGAGTGTGGCATAAAGCTCTCGTGTCAAAACTTATTGCATGTGGTGTTGGAGGTAACTTTGCGCGATGAATAATGTGTTTTCTAAAGGATAGGTCGATTCGTGTCGTGGTTGACGCCATTTCGTCTAGTAAACACGCCATCGGTGCAGGAGTGCCGCAGGGTTCAGTCCTATCGCCAACTATGTTTCTGGTTTTTATCAACGACCTTCTGTCGTTGACTAATAACCCAATTCTTTCGTTTGCGGATGATAGCAGCATTTGTCATTCATATTCTATCAAAAAACGCCCAAGCCCTATGGAGATTGAGAAGAAGAGGCAACATATGAATGACGTACTGCTTAATGACTTGGAAAAAATCTCTGAGTGGGGGATTGCTAATAGAGTTGAGTTTAATGCTAGCAAGACCCAGTGTTGCCTGTTAACCCACAAAGGAATGAATTGCCCCTTAACTCCCGTCAATATGAACGGTGTAGATCCTGCTGAATCAGATGCTCTTGACGTTCTGGGCATATCGACCAGATCAGATCTTCGTTGGAATGATCACATTTTCGATGTGTCGAAAGAAGCAGTCTCGGTAGTCGAGTAGGTAGCATGCTCGACTGCTACCCCAGGGGTCCCGGGTTCGATTCCCGGCCAGGCCATGGTCCTACGCTTTAAAATCTTTCACATTTGTAATTTTCTATCCTCTTTTCTAATCAACTGAAATTGAAAATTCATCAATATTTACGACTTGAAGTTGTAGTTGATGGTAGAGAAGTTTGTGGATGAGATTGCCTTATAACTTGAATTGACTGAGGTAAGGGCATAACACTTGCCTCTGATTCAAATTCACATGTTTCTTTGGCTTTCCACTACGCTTAGAACATCCTACACGTGTTTCACCTGATTGATCTTTCCTTCCCACTAATCTATCACCCCATTTCGAACCAAGGCAGACTTGACTTAATAGGTATTCCACCTGAAATCCTTGGTTCAAATCTAAAAAAAAAAAACAAAAACTTCACTCCAACTGATCTACGCGAGATCTATACCTCATATATAAGGCCAAAAATGGAGTACAATTCGCACATTTGGGCAGGGACTTCAAGATCTTATTTGGAGCTTCTGGACCGAATTCAACGACGTGCGATATATCTGATAGGGGATGAAAATATTTCATCTTCTCTCAACTCTCTTGGGCATCTACGCAATGTTGGTTCCCTTAGCCTTATGTACAGGTACTACCATGGGAAGTGTTCAAGGAAGATACATGACTACTCGGGCAGCGCATTACCGGGATAATTCGTTCTTTAGTCGCACAGCAAAATTGTGGAACAATCTCCCTGCGAGCGTGTTCCCCGGCAGTTTTGAGCTGTGTAAATTTTAAAAGAAATCTTCACCGAGACGACTCTTTCTTTCCACCCTCCAACTAACTATCACCCGTCTTCCGAATCAACACAATGCTTTCGCATGCTTTCGTTGGTTTAGTCTAAAAAAAAAAAAAAAAAATGTCTCCAATTTCAGTAAAAAATAGTCGGTTAACATGACTCTGTACTGTCCACCCTTGACGGAAACGTTGTTCCCAGCCTCATTTTCGAAGAAAAATGGTCCAATGATGCCACCATTTCACAATCCACACCAAACTGTCACTCTCTGTGGAGGCATTGGCTTGTCGATAGTAGGCTCGGGCATTTTTAGCTGACTTCAAAAAGGAGGAGGTTCTCAAGTTCGTTGGCTTTTTGTTTTTTTTTAAATACTTGCCGATTTTCCTAATTTTTTTTTGTCAACGCGGAGGTAACTTTTTTTAAAAAGTGGGCGATATCCGACGAAGGGGCGTGTCACTAAAACACAGTATTTCAGTTAATATTGACACTAAGTTACTGAAATTTACAGTAAAAATACAGGGGTAGGCACAGTTATTACAAATTACGGTCTATAAAGTGGGCGTTATTTGACAAAGGAGTGTGGCAATATTAGAAACACACTGTATATCGAATAATGTTGACACTAGCGTACTAATATTTTGTATGCCGATAGGAGGGTAGATAGAATGATTACAAAAGTGGGCGGTATTGTACATAGGGTGTGGCACTTTAAGGAAGGTAGTATATATCGGTTAATATTTATTTTTATTTATTTATTTTATTGTCATGCTAATGCAACAAGACCGATGTCTTATAATTAAAACATTAGCCTTTATTTACATCAGTTCATATGATAATATTATTGAACAGTGAAACTAAACGAAAAAAAAAACTAAAATAATGAGAAGATTGTTAACAAATTAATTATAGTGAAGTATAGTTTGAGAGTATAAGTATAAAAAAATGAATTTAAGTATAAAAAATATTGTTTGAAAGTATAAAATGCTTAAAATGAATCATTATTATATAAATCACTGCAATTACATATATTAGACTTGAACAAAGGCAAACGATTAAATTGCAAATGAAGATTTACAATTATTAGAGGTTAAGAACGAATAAAGTACAATATTAATATAATATTATTGCAATGAGAAGAAAAAAATGCTGAGGATAAGATAGCTGATCGTAAAGTAAAATTTTTGTTTCATCGTTAACAAGAAATATATCAAGTAGTATGTTGATAGTTTTGGTTTAGTGCGTTGGCATAATAGTGTTGACTCGAAAAAGCCCTAGAGCCTGCATTTCAACAGTTAAATGACTCTCCTTTAAAAGATTGCTATTAAAATCGCCCGCAATAAGAATTTGTGAGTAGCCAAGAGAGAAGTTTTCAATGAGTTGAATGAGATTTGTCATATCAGTACGTCATGTACGATTGGGATGGTACACTAAGGGAAATAACGCATATTAGCATTATCCACGCCTCAGTATAAATTTTATTTAAATATTTACGTGGATAAATCAAATGTTTTCCTTACAACTCGTTTTTTTCCCGTATTTGAATTTTATTTATACCACACACGTACACACATATTCCATACAAGCAAGCAGCAACAGCATCGCACACGTACACACATACTCCGACAAGCAGCAACAGCATCGCACTCTGTTTCTGCAGTTTATTTTTTGCATTTGCAGTTCTTATAGTTCTCATAGTTCTCATTTAGTTATTGTTTCAGGAGTAATATAGTATGCATGTTTGGCAACGAAATAAAATTATGTAGGGTGGAGTGACAACTCGGTGTTTTCTCAAGAACATCTTGGACCGGTTGTCATTTACCTGCATAATTTGCTTCTACCTAGATATATTTTGTAGATTACTTTTTCGTTCTCTATTTTATACTATTTTTGACATTTGGTGCAATATTAGGGCACCAACTGTCAAAAATAGTATAAATTAGAGAACGAAAAAAGTGAAGCGAGAATAAATTATACAGGCAATGGCATTTGATGAACGCAATATGAAGAAAATAATACCATAAAACCACTAATAACATATTCAATTTAAATATGTTTTTTTAAATTCAATATTTTTATATAAATTTTTTTTAAATGCGATAGTTTATTTTCAAATAGTAAATATTTGAAAGATATTTTAAAAAAATTCGTGGATAATTGTAATATGTTTTTTATTAATTCTGTTTAAATATTTAAATATTTAATTTAATTAAAAAAGTATTCAAATAAATTTTAAATATTTACGTAGTCCATTTATTCAAATGCGTTATTGGTGCAAAAATGACTCGCTTTTTGGATAAATTAAAAAAGTTTTTGGATAAATTTAATATTTTTTTCCCTTAGTGTAGACATTACCAATTAGCATCTTTTCTGTTGCATTGCATATAGCAATAAAGAAATATTCAATTGAATTGAGAGGATGTGATTTACTAATTTACTTACACGGGATATTGTCACGCACATAGATAGCTGCACCACTTACATGACCCGATCTGTCTGCTCGAAAAATTTTAAAACCACTCATATTGTACAAATTATCGTGCATATGATCGTTAAGCCAAGTTTCTGAAATGCAAAGGATATCAACGCCTGAACTCTCGAAAATATATCTTAATTCATCCATCTTCCATCTTCATCTATCCATTGACAACACTTTGCGGATTTAGGTGGCATATGTTAAGTCCCGCCCTCTGCTTACACAGTATTCTACCTAAATTAAATGCGCTGTCTTTGGAACGAACACGATCGTTAGTCAACAAATTCGATATGTGTGTGATGAGATACATTTTTGCTCCAATGCGGGCTTGTTGGTGCTCCTAATAAACTATATTCTTGGCTGTGCATTAGACCGTACCACCTCCTATGCAAAAAAGAAAAGTGCGCCGTATACCAGCGAATATGACGCATTTTTGCAAGACAATTACGAAAAAACAATTTTTTTTTTTGACCGAACGTAGGGGTCGCGCATTGACATATAACTTCATATCTCTGGTGTTTACACTCGGATTTCTAAGTTTAGTATATCAATGTTTTTATCTCAAGGAGACTAATATGACCTTTATAGAGGTCATTGACCTCAGGTGTACCGTTCTAGTACTTACCCTCCAGATCTCAGTTTCTACCATCCTAAGGTACCACCCTAATATTAAAAAAATAAAGCTCTTAAAATATCAATAACCTTTTGTTCAGGAAGTATATCGATATTTCCAGCAGAATTCTTTTTAAAAATTTTCTTTATTGATCAGTGCGGTCCAAGATCAATGGTATTAGATGATGTCTATGAAACAGTGTCGATGAGAACTGCCACTGTAGAAGTAAGGTCAGTTGCTGCAACATCGAATGCGGTGTACTCTGCCAGTGTTGGCTGCGAGCCAGATAGCGAGGACGAAGAGGAATTTGAATAAAACATAAGCGAGGTCTCCTTGAGACAAAAACATTGATATACCAAACTTAGAAATCCGACTGTAAACACCAGAGATATGAAATTATATGTCAATGCGCGACCCTTACGTTCGGTCAAAAAAAAAATATTTTTCGTAATTCTCTTGCAAAAATACGTCATATTCGCTGGTATACGGCGAACTTTTTTTTTGAGGTACGGTCTATAAATCAAAATTTCTATCAAACGGCGTATTGAATTTTGCAATGATTGTGGTATCAGTGGGGTTGTGCTGCGATGTTTGTATGATGTTGTATTGATGTAATCCGGTGTATACTCTTAATGTTGGGTGGTTGAATATTTATAAAAAAAAAAAAAAATAAAATAACTGGCCATTTCAGCCCTTGAAAGGACTTTGACCTAGCTTCTTATGATCAATTGTGTTGTGCGTGTTATTAAGTTTGTACACAATTGACCGAGAAAATATTTATTTTGTTGAATATTTATAGAGGCACATATTTGATGAAATATTTCGTGAAGATTTTCACCATCAGAGTGTGGAAGGCCATTAAGTCGCAGATCGCATGCAACAGCAGTGTTTTCCTGCTTGGCCAGCTTCGACCTTAGCTCCTCAACCTCAGCTCTAAGCGTGCTAACATTTTCTTTAAATTTATTGAACTCGGCAGCAACATTTTCCAACTGGGTGACTCTTTCAGTGACGGAGCGTAGGCAGTTAGTCATTTCAGCAACATTTTGACGAAGTTCAGCGAGAATTTTGAATTTACTGTTTTGAAGTGTTTCTTTGATTTGCGAGGCGATCAACTCTCTGTGTTGAGAGACGCAATTCTATCAATTCGGCCTGCTTTTCAAACTTCTGTCCAATTAGTATGCTGAGAGACGTATGTGAGTGTTGAGCCAATTCTTGCGTTGAAGGTGTTTTATTGTTACTAAATATTCTGACAAGCCTGACACGGCTTGTCAGAAACGTCAGTGCAAGTGATTTTTAAATTTTGTTTGGCATTACATAACTTTACTATTAATAGGTGGTGAGGAAACGATCGATTGACGACGAGACGAAAGGCACTTTTCGCACTTATAAGTTTGGCTGTTTGTTTGCATAAATTCTATGTCGGTTTTATTTAAGTTCACGCAATTGCTATGAAAATATTCATTGCAGAAACCACACTTAACTTTTTTATCATCATCTAGACGACGATCGACTTTAGATAAACATATACATGGCATAATAAATTATGTTGATATCGATCAAATCTTTTAGTTTCTTATTTTGTTTTGGTTTGTTAGGTTTTTTTTTGCGTTATGTGTTGATGATCTTTATTAGTGAAAAGTTAACTCAGTGGCCGCGAATATCCTAACTAAAGAAATAAAACAAAAATTGTTGCATAGACTTCGGGTATGAGCTGATTTTTCCCGCGAATGTAATGAGTTTTTTCTTTTATTTCTTATGTATTTTGTGTTTCAAGTATTTGTTCTTTTTGAGTTAAAACAACTTGTTATTTTAATTATTAAGAAATAGTTCACTTAAATCCACAAAAAATTTAGAGCCCAATGATGATTACGCCACGCAATAACAATTCTTAAGCGAATTACAAAGGTTTTAAGTGTTAACACAGCGTTCAATATTATTTACTGGGAGAATTAACAGAAACACGTCCGCACCAGGCAAAATCTTTTTGTATTGTCCATATTGAAACTTGGAAACTGAAATTTGGCAAAAGGCTAGGTAGAATCATTAAAAAGTACGATCAATAAAGTGGGTGGGATTAGAAAAAAGAGCGTGGCACTTTAATAAAAATTGTAAATGGACAGAAATGGAAAAATACCCAACAAACTTTCATGAATTAATAAAACAAATTTTTTTATGAACAAAGTTTGATGTTTGAGATTTTCCTCAAAAATACTATGACATAAATATTCTCTAAAAAGGAAGAAATAAAAACTTTTTAACAAAAAAAAAAAACCGACTTCAAATCACTACAAAGTAAAAAATAATTTTAAATAACTTTTCCCATTAATTTCTTGGTCAAATTTTAAAAGTTATTTAAATGTATTATAGGCTGTGTGCGAATTAGACTAAAATTTAGGAAATGACTTTTCTATTCAATGGAAATTTTCAGCCCTGCAAACAGCTGACCTAACTGTGCGAAATAACATTTGACAACAAAATTTAAGAACCTATTGTAGCAACTATTGCTATCTCTTTTCTTCACATTAGCGAGCATGTAATAAAACATAAAAGCTCAACGCTGCCAGATGATCGACTGCATAACGTAGGTTTTTTTGTGGCAATTAAGAGCTTATTTTTTAAAAATTCGAATGAAATCTACAAGGAAAGTATTCTTAAACAAGCAATATATAAAATTTTAATTAAAAAAAATTAACCTGTAAGAATTAATTCGTCAATTTGGATGCTTTTTCCCCTTTTGTTCAATTCAAAATTCCCACTTAGTTTCCCAAGAAGATCAGACACAAAAATATGGTAACTTTCAATTTAGTCATGAAAAGTCTACTCGAAAATTTACTTAATTTTAGACAAGCACTGCATTACCGGCAAACTTCCAATAATTTAGAAAAGTCAGTCAATTTAGATCAATTCGCACACGGCCATAATATTAGAATTCTTATCATTTTCATTTTTTCTAATTTGTTTTATTATCATCAATATACATATTAATTGCTTTATGAACATAAAATCTTTGAAGTCAAATTTATATTTAGTTCAAATAGTTGAATAGTTTTACTTCGTTCGTTCTTTTAGTTCGTTAGGTCTTTTAGTTCGATTGGTCATTTAGTTCGTTTCGTTTACTCGTTCATGTCCAGGGATATAAAATTAAATCAAATCCAATATTTCTATTAGTGCAGACACAAAAAGTCGCAAACCAAGTCTCAAACTATAGCTTAGTAAATTTTGTTATTTTTGCTTTCGTTCGTTTTGTTCCTACTCGCTGCAATATCTTACTTACTTACTCGCTGCAATATCAATTGAACTAAAATGAACTAAAAGAACGAGAAACACTGAACTTGTTCGTTCATGAACTACCCAAGCCTACTCGAAAATAACGTGAGAGTTTTCCGAGCCCCCGATGTGGCAATTTTGTTTGTTAACGTAGCTGCCGAGATGAAAATGCGCCTCATCAGAAAAGATGAATTTTCGCCTTAAATCGTTGTCCAATTCAAGCTGATCTTTGGCCCAAACTGCGAAGCGATAACGAAGCGGATGGTGGGGCGCCTTCAATTGCTGAGCCAATTTGACCTTGTTAGCGAATAATCCCAGATCAGAGTTCTCCTCAAGCTAGTTGTTGAGATCAATGGCAAGTTGATGTTCGTGAATTTAGTCTCACACTCGCGGCTAAGTACAGTAGCAACATTCTCGTCTGTGCGCACCGTACGACTACGGGGACCATGAGTGTTGTCCACTAGCATACCAGTCTAATGAACTTTTTGCAAAAACTTGCGTACAGCAGACGCGTAGGGTGCTTCACTGCGGCCAAAATTTCTTTTCAAATAACGCACTATTTGGGCTGCACAGCACTCACTTCTGAAATAAGTTTCCAGTATTTCCCAACGTTGTTCAAACGTTGTCAAAGCGACTCATTTCTTTCCGCGGAGGTATGATACTGACTTCGTGTCAAGATTTCGAGCGGGTAATAGCTGTCAGTGTCGACATAATCTATGATTTAAAAATATACCACTAGATGGCCCACCCAGTATATTTTACTGTTGTATTCGACCCAATGTGCTCCACTGTACACTGTGTAATTATATAGAGAAACGCAATGAAATGAAATGAAATGAAATGAAATAAAATAAAAGCAGCTGAAAATAAAAGACTGTGACAACAAAGCGAAAATCATTTATATGTTAATGTGTAAAAAGCGGAATGTCAGCAGTATGGAAGAAAAATAAAGACCAAAAGAAAACGAAAAAAAAAAAATATAAAAAAGTCAAAATTTGTAACGTTTTGAAGTAGGCAATTCCACATTCATTCAGCTATGATGCCACACTTTTACACATTTTCCCATAAAAACAGACACACTCAAGCAGCCACACTAAAAAAAAAACACACACACAAGCACATAGAGCCACATTAAAGCACACTGTCACACTAAAACATAAACATACACACACACACACACAAAACACAACAAACACACTCATACACACATCAATCCACACAAGCAGTTAGCCGGAAGTTCTTGGCTGTTGTGCCTTGAATATCATCTCATGGCGGGAAATATTATGGTGTTGCGTTTAATTTGTGTTATATAGACACTCACACACTTATAAAAACATACGTGCAATGTTGAAATGGCAACACAGGCACGTCGGTATTTAACTGTAATTGCTGATTTTGATGTTCATTACACTGCTCGACTGTGTTGTCAGTGTTTTTATTTTTATTTTATTTTTATTCGTTTTTTGTTTTTTTTTTTTTGTTTTTAAATTTTTTGTTTTTTTTTATATTCTTTGACTGCCTCCGAGTTTAGTTTTCATGAACCTAACTGATTTTGTAAAACATATGCTTCATATCGTTGGAGCAATGAATTGGGTTATTCATTCTCTACTAATTCGAATATTTTGTCTAGCTTTGCTAGGAAGTTGTTATTGAAATTTTAAGCTCTGTCGTCTATTTGATTGTATAGAAATTTGTAGGTTTTCTCAATTGTTTTGGCATAAGTTGATGGTGTCGTTTAAGTAGCTCATGTCATTAGGAGCATAATAAAGCTAATGACAAAAGAAACAAAAACGAAGAATATTTCCAAATTGCATTGTTTCAAAAGTTGAATTGACTCTCTCTTTTATGCTGCTTTAAATGTTAATGAAGTTCGACACTTCGAAGTTCGAAATTGAATTTAACAATAAATTAGAGTAACAGATGTAGCTTCATTTGTCAAAACGGGGCAAAACAGTTCACAGTTCACAGACAAAACTGTGAATGCCAAGGCTTGTTCAAATCAAACAAGGAATATCTAAACTTTTCAAAAAGTACAAACATTTGTTCTTAATATTTTTACAGGTAGTTCACACATGCGAAAATCATTGAGAAAAAAAAATTGATAATGCTCGTAGTACGAGACTCGTACTTTCTAATTCAAACATACCCAGAATTCTTCAATAAAACGAAAACTGTTGATACCTTTTATTTTAGACCAAATTTTTTATATTATTAAAGTATAACTATTCAAGATTTATCCCTAACATTTTGGTTCAAAATATTAGTCGATAAGGTAGAAAACTGTAATGCAGCGAAATACCTTAAATTTGCGGTGAGCAAGATATCTGGAGACTGGTTAACACGTTTACTGCCATGTGACCCACCGGTGGGTGGGAAAAGGAAAAAATCTAAAAGCAAAATAAATTGACACTTTTTTGCGCCTTTCATAGCCGCTTTTCTTTCTTCGCTTTTTGAAATTTCAATTGTTGTAGCAATTGTTACATCGTTTCCGTGCCCTTTGATTGGTGGTATCTCCTGTTTCAATATCCTTTAGTTCATGCATGTTAGAGGGTGCTGGTGTATCAATCGGTAGCCCACAAAGACTCTAGCAAATGGACTGCCTAAATTGAAGTATTGACACATTTTTTTGCTTTTTGTAAATAGCTTATGCATTTACTACAGACGTTGATAAAAGGTACTGAAACGCTATTTTGTAATAACAAGGGATTGTTTAGCGCAGTGGTGTAAAATAACATGCTATTTGATCATAAATATCGATCCCTTGTTTGACATGGTTATATTCCGAGATCTTGTAGCTTTTTCAATTCCTCACCATTTTTATTCCTTTTCCCTGTTGGCACTTCTCCCAATCCATGTTTTGTACTCCACATACTTCTCTCTTGTCTTACCATTTTGAGACAACAATACCAGAAGACTCTTTGGGATTCCCAGCTCTGTTTTTACGAAGCGTTCCAATGAGATGGGTTTGACGATTGATAAGAATTTTTGGCAAGGGGAACAGAAGTCTTAAAATTTTCCGTAGCAATTGTTCTACGTTTATCCAAATAACTTTGTGGCAGATCAATTACAATTTGGGTGCTGTGAGAAATTGATGGGGTTGATTTTCCTCTTTGGTTATGGGAGTAATTTTTTCCCGTTTATTTAGAGCTTTTATTCGTGTAATGTTGCAGATTTTTACTCCGTATTTGTGTGATTTTCCTGGATTGTATTGACGAAATTATAGTCTTCCTCGCCAGGGAATCATGGTCTCGTCCACTGGTAATACTTCTCCTGGGGTTCTGGAATTTACGAAATTTCACTCGAGGATTTCAAGCAAGCCGCTAACTTTGCCTAGCCGGTTAGTTCCAATGCTTGAGTTGTCCGCAAAATGAATTGACTTCAACAGCAATTAAAATCTGTTACAGGGACAAAAGAGTTCTTATAAAACTTGTCGATACTCCAATACAAGTATATAGAAGGGTATTTCACAATTCCCATGTACATGATCAAGCCTAAAAACTTTTTTGTTTCAGGGACACAAGTGTCCTTCCAGGTTTTTCCCCATAAATATCGGATAACAACATTATTTTCTAAAAATTTGTGTGCATTTAAATTCGTCTGGGTCACAATGAGTTCGTAGATGTCTTCGGTTACCATAATTGGAAATAAAATCTATAGGTTTCGATGTTGCAATACTTTTGTGGGATGTGTCGGGAGTGGTTGCCGGCTCAAAAATTAATTATTTTTCAAAAATGAAATAGATGCTGCTATTTCAGTCGAGAGAACGGCAGGTTCACCTTCGGACTCTAAATCAGAGTCATTAAGCATTATATTTTCATTTGAATCGCTAAAACCAGCATCTGATGGAACATATTCGTCCGAGTCTGAAGCTTAAAAAGCTTCCTTTTCAGATGCTTTCCTCCCATAAAAAATTCTAGGGTTTACACCAGAATTATCCATAATGTTTGTTAATAACCAAAATCTGAAACAATATGATGAAGCACAAATATAGAAAAAGTCGAATAGAGTGCGTGAGGAAGCAATTCGAACTTAAACTCATTGATTTTTGCCATCTTGAAATCGAATGTGTGAACTGGTTAATTTTCCTGATGAAACAAATCTTTTTAAATGCGGTCGTTTGTTCTTGACTTCATCACTCATACGTTGCAATAAGTTCCCATAATAGTCGCCGTTGATTGTTTGTCCTTTCTGAAGATAATCAATGAAAATGATCACACATCTCAAAAAAATTGACACCATGACCTTGTTTGCAGATGAAACTGTCTACGCCTTCTTTGAAGCCCATTCTTCCCTTTCAGTGAATTGTTTACACAGTTTCTTTGTTTCAGGTGTAAAGTAATGGACCCATGTTTCATTCATTATTATGAATCGACGCAAAAACTCTGCTTTATTGCTGTGAAACTTCGCAAAACACTAGATTGAAATATCCTCACTACGATGTTTTTGTTAAATTTTGAGTAATCGCGGGATCCATATTGCGGGCAGCTTTCTCACATCCAAATTTTCATTCAATAAACGATGTACAGCACTTTTTGAAATGTCTACTATCTTGCGCACTTTCAGTCAACGGTCATTCAATACCATTTAGTGGATTTTCTTCACCACTTCTGGCATGGTCTCCTCATTTGGTGGACCACTACGATTCTCGGCTTGGCAGCTCGTATGGCCTCGTTTAAACTCTGCCACCCAATATTTTACTGTTGTAAACTAAGAAGCAGACTCCTCCAAAGAAAATATAGCTCTGCTTTGATATTGGTTTTACTGAGGGTTTTCAAATGAAAGTAGTGTATCACATAACGATGACGAATTTTATCCATGTTTACAAATTCACTGAAAGCTTTCACTATTGATGGCTGCCATACACATAAAAATAAGCTTTAAAAGATTGGTACATTTTATCGTAGGCATTCTTTTCGCACAACAACCGCCATCTATAGGTCAAGTCGGATACTTCTGGGACTACCCTCGCATTTCTATAAAATGTTTATTTACAAAGAATATTTATTAATTTACACATTTCTTAATACTTATTTTACATCATAGATTAACTTGAATTTATGTAAAACTTCTTTATTAAAATGTAAACCTGTAACGTACAACAGAGAGCTTTACGGAATTATTAAAACTTTCGTTTATAGCATTTCACCTGATAAAGCTTATTACATGCATATTTAAAAAAATAATGGAACAAATACCTTGTGAAATAAAACGTTGCATAAATTTGACTGCATTCATGCGGAGCCATAAAAAAGCTTATTTAAACTTTTTCGTTTAACGACTTGCAACGTATAGCCGGCAACCGGAACGTTAAGCTGCTTTGTGGAATCAAACGTGTATTTTTTCAAATTGAAAAATATTCTGTAACCCATTCTTATAACTAACGTTGAGATATTTTATATTCATATCAAAAATATTTATGAACGAGTCAAGCATGCTTGCTACTTGAGTCCGTGTATATGACATGTGACCCTCAAGTGTGTATGTATGTGTGTGTGTGCTTGTATTGGCAGCTATTATAGCGAACACAAGTCAAACTGTTCAGCATAACTTGATGGTAATGCTAAGCTCTGGTAACAAAACAAGAAAAAAAAAAATAATGTAAAATATATCAACTTTTCAAAGTTAGAAGCTTTTCTTTTGTACGCAAATATTGAAAAACTTTTTGTCAGAACAAAGTAGTCATCAACCAAGTCTCTTAATAAATTATTGAATATAAAAAAAAATTATTGAATATAATCAGCGAAATATGAACAATCTATTGAAGGTTTTCGACGTTTTTTTAGTAAAAATATACAATTTTTTTTATTCAAAAAAACCGTTTATGAATCCAAATAATACCCTTCTTTTTCATCCACCTGATGTCATTATTTGGCTAGAACCATGATTCCTTTGTTGTAGAACTTCGTGATTTTATCTTTAAAAAACTTATGCAGGAGCTTTTCGCAGTTGTCTTTTGAGGTCAATTTTTCCGTGACAACGTTCTACTGGTTGTTCTCGCCGATTTCGTAAAAAGTTAAATGCAGCTTTTTTCCAAAATGCATCGACGTTGCACGGAATTATTACTCAATGAGTATATGTAGATGTTATGACAAGAATAATGACACGACAATAAAGTTTAATTCTTTGACTCTATGGAAAAATTAAAAAAAAAGGGAAAATTATAGACGGGACGCGGAAGGAGTATCAAAATTACAATATTGTTTCATTGAATTATTACTTCCTCAGGTATAAACAACGAGACATCAAATTTGTTACATGGAATTTATAACACGCTATGTATAGGTGCTACGGTAAAAAAGTTCATCCCAGTAGAGGCTAGTTTTTAACCCTCTTCACAAAAATAGACAAAGAACTTATGAAAATTTTCGAACTTCGAATTTTCGAAATTTAAATTTTTCGAACTTCAAATTTTTGAATTTCTAATTTTTTAACTTCGAATTTTAAATTTTTCGATCTTCGAAATTTTGAATTTTAAATTTTTCGAACTTCGGATTTTAAAATTTTCGAATTTATCGAGGTTCGAATTTAAAATTTTTCGAAATTCGAATTTTCCAATTTACAATTTTTCAACTACAAAAAAAAAATAAATAACTGGCCATTTCAGCCCTTGAAAGGACTTTGACCTAGCTTCTTATGATCAATTGGGTTGTGCGTGTTATTAAGTTTGTGCACAATTGACCGAGAACCGGACCTACATGCTTAACGCCGACTCCGAACGGCGATGAACGGAATGTTCTCGTTCTCAAGAAGCTTTACATGGGATTTTGATTACTCTCTGAGGTTTGTCATTGTCTGCAGAGAGGTGGCGGCCGTACAGAAAAATTATTTTAATTCAAATAATTTTCTGTCACTGCTGGGGTTCGAACCTGGGTCTCCAAGTTCGTTGACATAGCGGCAACGCACGTTAACCAACTACGCCACGGAGGCCGCAACTATGAATTTAAAATTTTTCGGACTTCGCATTTTAAAATTATCGAACTTCGAATTTTAACATTTTCGAACTTCGAATTTTAAAATTTTCGAACTTCGAATAATAAACAAATTGTCGAACTTCGAATATTAAAATTTTCGAAATTCGAATTTTCAAATTTTAAGAATTTAAAATTTTCGAACTTCGAAATAAAAATAGAACCTTGAAATAATAAACCTTGCTAATCGTCTAATCATTAAATTTTTATTTAATTTTAATTTCGAAAATACTCAATTCGGTTATAAAAGGTTTTGAGCTTCAAAGTCAAACTTTCACAGATAAAATTTAACGTCTTACTTATTAAATTTAAGTCTGCTCCATGTTGTAAAATTAATTCAATAGTTGTGTTTGTAGTTTGAAAAGTTGAATTTGAAATGATAAAACTTTAATTTGATTTGTAAAATAGTTGAATTTGAGGGAAGCAATAAGTATTTCTAGTAATCAGTTTTGAAGTTCAAAATTTCAAAATTTTATTTCAGATGAAACCAAAAAGTCTCTTAGTTTTTACCGGGATGACATGCAATACTATTTAAGATAATAATTTAGGCCTCTTTTTTTTAAATTAATTGCTTCGAATGCAATTATTTCTGGCTGTAGAATTCGAATCAATCGTTTGACAAGACGGAAGTAGCTCATGATGGATGAAACCCTCGATAGTAGGTTAATACATATATTTTGGGAATAAATAGAGAGACCGAATTTTTTCTGTATTATTTTTTGAAATATTCTCCTTTATGATTAATAAATTTTTTGCATGCATTCGAACCATTTGTCATAACATTTATCCTATTCCGCTGGAGACATCTCCAAAGCATAATTTTTGAATGCATCAACGCTTTCTTTTAGTGTCTAAAATCGTTGTCCATGCAGTTTGTCCTTGAAAAAACAAAACAAGTCATTGGGTACCACATTAGGACTGTACGGCGTGTGACCTATTAATTCGATATTTTAAGTGCTCAAAAGCGCCTTTGTTTGAGCTGATATGTGGGATCTCACATTCTTGATGAAGAATAATTTTTGTGAGCTTGTTTGTCTTCCTAATTTGATTAAATATTTTTTACTTTGAAAATATACTCAAGTGGTTTCTGAAATTGAAAAAATGTTCTATGTAACTTTTCAAAATGATAAAAAAAAAATTGGTCTTTATATTTATTCTCAAAATATATGCAGTAATTCTCGTAGTCCCACCAAACAAACAGCATCACCCTCCTTGTCATAAATTTCGGTTTTCGCACAGTTCTTGGAGCTTCAGCTTTTTTCGATTAAGATCGTTTTCGAACAACATTATCGTAGCCACTTTTCACAAATATATGTAGTAGGACAGTAGGATCAGTAGGATTGTCGCCAATCCCGGCTTTGACACCGTTCTTGGAGCTTCATCATCTTTCGACCAAGACCGTTTTCGAACAACATTATTACGTGTTCCACTTTTCATCACCTGTTATCAAAGTTTCAAAAATGTCCATTAATTTTTCAATTCAGTCCATTCATTTTTTTCCAATTTTTCCAAAAAAAAAGAGTTTCAAGATGCAGCTACCCGTTTTGAAGTTAAGATACTTTAATGTCCAGAACAGAAAAATGCCGAATACTTTTCCCCCAACTTTTTACTTTTTACTTTTTACTTTTTAGTTTTTACTTTTTCTTTTTACTTTTTACTTTTTACTTTTTACTTTTTACTTTTTACTTTTTACTTTTTACTTTTTACTTTTTACTTTTTACTTTTTACTTTTTACTTTTTACTTTTTACTTTTTACTTTTTACTTTTTACTTTTTACTTTTTACTTTTTGCTTTTTACTTTTTACTTTTTACTTTTTACTTTTTACTTTTTACTTTTTACTTTTTACTTTTTACTTTTTACTTTTTACTTTTTACTTTTTACTTTTTACTTTTTACTTTTTACTTTTTACTTTTTACTTTTTACTTTTTACTTTTTACTTTTTATTTTTTACTTTTTACTTTTTACTTTTTACTTTTTACTATTTACTTTTTACTTTTTACTTTTTACTTTTTACTTTTTACTTTTTACATTTTACTTTTTACTTTTAACTTTCTACTTTCTACTTTTTACTTTTTACTTTTTACTTTTTACTTTTTACGTTTTACTTTTTACTTTTTACTTTTTATTTTTTATTTTTTACTTTTTACTTTTTACTTTTTACTTTTTACTTTTTACTTTTTACTTTTTACTTTTTACTTTTTACTTTTTACTTTTTACTTTTTACTTTTTGTTTTTTACTTTTTACTTTTTACTTTTTACTTTTTGCTGAGTTCTCTCCTTCTGCTTTATAACTTACGCAAGTTCATAAGTTTTCTTGCTGTTCAAATCATATAATTCTCATGAGGTATCTTCAAAATCTGCTGATAAATTGTCTTCTTTATCGATAAGATTTATTGCGAATTTGCTTTTCGAATGCAAAAGTAGCTTGCTCTCAACAAACATTTATTATTTTTTCTTTCTTGAAGTGTATTAAAGCGGAAAAAATTCGAATTGGGGCACATGGGGTTTCCTTCTTTGAAATAGAATAAATAAAATATAAACTGATGCATGCTATTCACTTGAGAGCGAACGTAATTTACGAGCTGCTGATGCCAAAAGATGAAAATATTTTTTTTTTTTTTAAATCACAGAGACAGAAAAACAGCGGGAAAAACGATAAACGAAGTTTAGAAAAGTGAAGGTGGTGGGCGAAGCTGCTGCTGGTATTGCTGTAGCTTTGAAGATTAACAAAAGCTGCGCAAGAAGGAGACACGGTTTATTTTGTTCAAAAGAAAAAAGCACAAAAAAGTACAAGTTTAGTTTACTTCAAGTCTTGCTTGTGTTGTGCTAACAAGAACAAAGCAAGGTTGAAGAGAAATAAAGGGTGGGGAAAAAAAAGAAAAAACATACGAATGAAGTTTTATCAAGTTTTTGATGAATATCATAAATTCAAGCAAAAATCAAAGCAAAAAAGAAAATCTATCCCTCTTATTTTGTCCATTTATAAAATTCACTCTACTTTATCATTGCACCAGAAAAGTTTTTGTTAACTTCAATGAGAGCGTGGTTGGCGCTTCAAAAGGGTTAAGTGAAAAAAAGCTTCCTTGTTTTTCAGTCTTTATTTTATTTTAAATATTATTGATGTAATTTTTTTTATATAGAAAAAATCTTCTAAACGTGTTAAATTAAAGCAAATGCTAGCTATATAGCATTTGCTAAGCGATGTTGCATAAACGATTATTGCCTGTTATCAATCTAAGAAAACTTTTTTAATAATTTGCAAACTTTTAAGATTACTGAAATATGCTCCGATGATTTATTATCGATGTTATGATTATTAGGATAAGTAAAATTTGTTCAGAGCTGAAAGGAACTATAATGAGCTCATATATCGATAATTAATGGATTGTATTGTGGGAGACATTTTTTAATTAAGTTTTTGCCTTCTGTTCTGTTTATTTCTGACCCACATCCTGTGATAGATATCGTGATAGATATCGTGATATAATTTTATCTTTCACATGCTGTGATAATCGCGTTGTATGCATAACTTTTCAAATAAAAATTAATTATCAATGTATTCAATTCTTATGACAGGAAATAAATAAATGACGGACCGCATCAGCTGCGTGGTATATGATTAATTAATTTTAAGCTAAGATTATCATGCACGGAGGGAAAAAAATCAAGCATTGCATGCTTAAATCAAGAAAAAAGACTATCAGTTTATACTCAAGCGTAAATTTCTCAATTCAAGCATTATTTTGCTAAAATTGAGCAAAAATGTTTGATGTACTATTAAAAACTACTCGAATATACTAAATCAGTGATTGGCACCAGTACGCCCGCGGGCAACGTATAAGTATTAGTTGACTTATGCATGTGAAGTCGAAGCTAAATAAACGAACATTATGCACTGAACACATTGATGACGGCAACGACATGACGAGATTTCTTATGGAGGTGAATGTGGTGAAAATCTCGAGGCGAAATAGAAATGTTGCTGACGCCGGTATAGAATTATTTCTAATTTGATGAGCGACAAAAGAGCAAATATAAGGGTTTGTGTATGAGTGAATGAAACAATCGTATGATATTTCCAGATTGTTCACTCTTTCTTCATTTAGTGTCGTGCAGTCGTCAATGTGTTCAGTGCATTAGTCTTATGCCAACTGGCGGGTTTGTGTCGCATGTTTTCTTGAAATTATTCTCTTGCTTCAGCAAATTTGCGTGTTTATTTTCTTTCAGTCACATACATCGTTTATTCAAATACGAAGCATTAGTGTCGTTGTGTGAGTTTGGCAATCACTGTACTAAATATATAATATCTTGTAGACGCTTACATGTTTCCAAGTAAAGTAACAAATAAAACACTGCGTCTTCGAACTATGCCATAGTTTGTCAATCCGCACCATCTTAAACATTCTTTCATATAAACATGTTGTGAATCATAAGCATGCAAATATAAGTTGAAGTGAGCAAATTTATCTTGATTCAAGTTTACAATTTGCAGGTTGCAATTTAAAGAAAGTATTTTCTTGATTCAAGCCATGTTCCAGGTTCCTGAATCAAATATTTTATTCTTGTTTTACTGAATTTTAGAAATAAATGCTCATTGTAAGTTTATTTTTCTTAATTTTAGTTTTTTGTGCTTGATTTGAGCAAATGCGGCTTAATTTTAAATTTTCTAAGATGAAGCTAAATATTTGCTTTACATAGGGATATTATTTCTCTCCGTGTAGGAAGTCGTTTAAGAGTGAATGAGTATAGCCTTATATCAAAAAATTCGAAATTGTGTTTTTTATTGATTACGATTCACTACATTATGTTACATGTATGTTATGAATTTTAAACTTATGTCACCAAAAATAACCAAGTCATTTGATTTGAAAATTTCGTTTCAATATCTCAAGTTGTTTGAATTTTATATCGTTTTTTGCTTCTCCTGTAAACTTATCAAAAGTGATGTTACGTTATTTTGCATTTTAGGTGAAGATTTTTTCCATAGAGAAGCCTTAATGAAAAGAAAACTTAGACATCTGGAATTTCGAGAGTACAGAATCTTCTAAATTGCAAGATTTTTGGGATAATAGTTGAATAGTTTTTATAGAGAGAAGTTTAAATTCAAATAAATTGTGGATCGAACCATGAATCCAAATCTCTATATCATTTTCAAAAGAATATTTAATCGAGTTAAAAACAACAAACATCAAAAGGTCAATAAGAGCAAAATCAGAAGAAAAATGTAATCTTGCCATCTCTATAAGATCAAGAGTGTTTATACAGTAGATGCTCACAAATTAGAACTGTCCCCACAAATTGGGACTTCGAAATTTGAATGGATTGCATACACTGAAAGCTCAAAAATTTTAACTTTTGGTTCTAATATTCGAGCAAGTTCTCTTCTCTGTTCTTTTATTTTAAAATTAATGCAAATAGGTAAAACCCATAAAAAAAAAATACAATATTTTTTGTATTGCAATTGCAAACTAAAGCAAATATATTAAAAAAGCTTGCAAACTAGTGTGGCAGAAGCTGTCACAATTTACTTAAAGTCAAAGAAAGTTACCATTACTTATGAGAAAGGAAATAAAAAATCTGTACACTATGCCGAATATCCTATAATAGAAAATTATGCAACTGCGTTCAAAGCAAGTGATAGATGGCTTACAAAGTTTAGAAAGGGACATGTTATTCGTTACTTAAAAATTTGTGGCGAGATATTTCCAGAAATGTTGAAGCTATAACTCCAATTCTACACAAATTCCGTGCAAAAATCGAAGAGATGCAGCTAAAAGACTCACAAATACAAAATGTTGATGAAACGGGACTATTTTTGCGATGCCTCCCAAAAGGACATTTGTTCCTGCTTTTGAAAAGAGCACTCCTGGATAATTTGTCATAAATTTTCTTCCTGGGAGCCACCTTTTTAAGTTTGGGAACAGATAAAATCCCCTGAGGATCAAATCTGGAGAATATGGGGGATGAAGAAGCAGCTCAAAGTGTAACTCGTGCAATTTGGTCTGGGTTTCGATCGCTTGAAAAATATGTGTTTTTTTTGATAAATGGGGCCGTTTGCTTGCGATTTCCTTCTTCAATCGGTCCAATAATTTACAGAAATAGTTGATTGGTTTTCGTATTCTCAAATAGTCAAGGAAACAATGCCACTTGAATCCCAAAAAACAGACGCCAACACCTATCCGTTTAGTCTTCACTCGCTTTGGTGTACTTCCACCGGAAACTAAACACTTTTTTGGTGATTCCTTAAATTCGGGTGTATAGTGGTGGATCCATGTTTCATCCATGGTCAATATTTTATGCAAAAACTCATTTGGTTTCTGTTTAAACATGTCCAAACATTGTTGGGAAGTTCGAACACGTTCATATTTTTGATTGACTGTTAACGAACGTGGCACCCATCTTGCCGGCAGCATTTTGAACGTCCTAGCACAGTTGCAAAATAAAGCTTTTAGGTATAGTTTTAATTTTTTTATCACCTTTCATAGGCTTAAAAAATTCCAAGACGAATTACTCGAAAAACCAAGTGGTCTTAATTTGTGAGCCTCTACTGCATTGTATTGCTTTATCTATACACATTTTATGCTTTTGACATCTCTTGACTATCTTGACTACTAATAAGAATTATGAGCAACGTGTAAACAATGCTTCTATAAAACTCAAAGCAATTTTTAATTTGCTGGACCCCTGTACGATTCTGCAAACCCTGTGCTTATGACTTATTTTAAGGAGAACCCTAAAGTGAATACGACAACCACAATGAATACATCCACAATGGAAAATTGCATGGGTGCCGCTGTATACTGTAGGTAATTTTTTATTAAGCTTTGAATCAAGGATTTCAGGTGTTAAAAATATTCAGATTAGTGGGAAGGAGGCGACAATGGAGTGAAAGATACAAGGGCAACATGGATACATCACAACACACCAGAGGCCAGAGGTAAAGGTGGGACTGTCGACCAATAAGGTCATTCACATCGTTATTTACATCGATTACTTTGAAAATGGTAAAAAATATTATTCAAATCTCTTGTACAGAATTAGTAGTCACCATGACGAAAATTCATAAATTGGGCTACGAACTGCTACCCCATACCAGAGATAACAAGATCGGAAACTTCGATTCTATTGTCAATTTTTTTGATTTTTCGCCAAAATTGTGCTTGTTTATCTCATTTTTGTTCACTCACGTATTGTGTATGTGAGTTCACCTCAAGATTGTCAACTGTTGTGTTATCGACTAACAGCTGCTTTAAGCTAGCAATAATAGCAGCGTTTTATTCGTTCTGGCTTAACCTGATGAACGAATAGATCGCATTAGTTAAACTTTTTTTAAGTTTTTCTCTTGACCGCTTGGGACATTGGAGCTTGGAGCCTTGACCGCTTGGGACACTGGAGCTTGGAGCATTGACCGCTTGGGGTAATAAAATTACGAGTCTTTTGCATCCATTTTTATTTATTTATTGGAAAAAAACTAAGCACAGCTGTTTCCTTTGACTGCAAAGGGTGACTATAAATCCATAGAAATAAAATATAAGGAAGTGGTGTTCTACTCACACATTCTATGCGTGTGTAGAAGAATTTTTCAAGCGAGATAGAGCATGATTTTTTGACATAAGCTCTTGCACATCAAAACAAAGAAAATGAGTGGTGAAAAAACATTCAAATATTAAATAATTAGCGATTGTCATCGCTATAAATTGTTTTAAAACTAAAATAAAATATTAAATAAGCATGCGTTGTGCCGTGAAAAGTTGTTAAAGTTCACAAAAAACACATAATAAAGAGGTTTAGTTTCACAGGTAATCTTGCTTTATAGCTTGTTGGTTTCCCGCCATTTGTGTGCATGAGTCATGTGCAAGAGCTTCTGTCAAAACAAAAGTTCAGCTTCATGAGCGCATTTATTCCTTAGGGTGGCAAACATTAGGGCCCTAATTTTTTTTTGATTGAAGATAAGTTTTTATCAGGGACTGTAACTGTTATAAATTTCTTCATAAAAGTCAATAAATAATGGTTATTTTTAGCGATTTTTTTGTTTTGTTTGTTTTTATTATTTACTTTTATTTATTCGTTCAAAAATACCAGTTAAAATATGTTTATTTTTCGGTTAAAAATAGAAGTTAATTTATGACTTATTTTTTCGGTCAAAAATTTATATATGACAGTGATATCCTATATTAAATACTAGGTTACCCGGTACACAATTTTTTCACCCGAAAATATGCTAATGAGCCGAACGACTAGTCGTACCATATGTGCCGTATTTCACGGGACGTGCCGTATTTTGCAAGATTTTTTTAAGTGTCCTGCCGGGAAAAAATTTTTCCCGTATTTTTGGTATTTTTTGTAAAATACCTATGATTTCAAATACAATAAAAATTAAATAATAAAAATACGTCTGAACACCAAAAAGTTTTCGCCTTTATTTACGATGTAACCTAATGCGGCCCTGTTTGAATGTTTATGTATTTGCATTAACTTGATTGTATGTGTAAAATACTTCATTTCTGTTCAAGTTCACCGCTTCCTTATCTCTTAGTTCTTTGTATAAATCAATGAAAACATATAGTAAACCGTGTTGACTTCAACTCCGTAGTAAATAAAAGCCTCCACAATTAACTATAAAATATTTATTGTTTAATATAAAAAAAGGATTAAAGACTTATTATTAAAAGTAAAACGTTGTAAATCAGTTGCTGCTAGCTTGCGTCACCCTATTCGAAACAGACGTTGATTTTATGTATCTGGCGCTTGCAGCTGAATGAACATTGTTGCAATTTAACTGAGGTTGCTGAATTTGTGTAGGCAGTGCTGCCACATCCACTCCCCCTCCAGTGACCAGGTCACGATTTGCGAAGCTTACATTCCTCTTACGTTCGTATGTTCGAAGCGGTGCTTTTACTGTCTGCTGATGATCTTCTCTAGCTATAAAAGCTGGCTTGAGTCTATCCGTTGAAACGCTCACGTTTTTGTCATTGATTTTGATTGTAAATACACGATCAGTTAGCCTTTCGATAACTTCATAAGGCCCTTGGTACGGAGGTTCTAGTGGTTGTTTTACGGCATCCGTTCGAAGCAGTACGTGAGAACAATCATAGAGATTCTTTAATATAAAGACACTGTTTTTTATGTGATGAGCAGCTGGGGTCGGTCGAAGCAGCCGCATGTGTTCCCTAAACTTTTCGACAAAAATTTGTGGGTCAGCGGGCATCTCCTCGTTGACAAAAAATTCATTTGGAAGTCGTAGAGAACAACCATAGAGCATGTCTGCCGCTGATGCTTTTAGATCCTCTTTAAAACAAGTACGTAGTCCCAACATAACCGTTGGCAGCAAGGTAGTCCAAGGTTCGCCCGGATGGCACATCAATGCTGCTTTGAAAGAACGATGCCAGCGCTCCACCATTCCATTGCCCTGTGGGTGATACGCCGTCGTTCTAATGCGTTTGGTACCAACAAGATTAGCGAGTGCTTTAAAAAGTGCTGACTCAAATTGCGTGCCTTGATCAGTTGTTATTGTCTTAGGGCATCCAAATCGAGCGACCCAATTTGACCAAAACGCTGATGCAACTGTATCAGCTAGCATATCCTTTAGTGGCACTGCCTCTGGCCAGCGAGAAAATCTGTCGATCATGGTGAGACAGTAGCGGTAACCTTGGTCGAGTGGCATTACAACAAGATCTAAATGAATATGGTCGAAGCGGTTGTCAGGCATGTCGATTTTGTTGGGAACCAACTTGTTGTGTCGATGAATTTTTGACCTTTGGCAGGGTAAACAGTTTCGCGCCCAAGAAGTTACATCTTTTTTAATTCCAGCCCATACGTACCGATGCCGAATCTGCTGCAGCGTTGCACGTCCACTGGGATGAGAGAGACCATGGATTGAAGCAAAAACTTGCTTGCGAAGTTTTTCAGGTACGTATGGACGCACATGTCCGGTCGACACATCACAGTAAACCACTGCATCAGGTGTGAAATGCACTATTTGAAGTTTCAGAGAATTGTTACCATTAAGCATGGTTTTCAACTCGCTGTCGTTCTCCTGTTCTCTTTGCAGCTCTTTCATATCGATGTTGGTTGGCATAGAAATTTGGTTAACCCTTGATAGAGCATCAGCTACGGTGTTTTCAGGACCTGCTAAGTAAACAATTTCAGTGCTAAATTGTGATATGTAATCTAATTGCCTGAGTTGTCTCGGAGAAGCCTTGTCTGGTTTTTGCGAAAAAGCATACACCAGAGGTTTGTGGTCCGTTTTGATGATAAAGACTCGTGCCTCAAGCAAGTGCCGGAAAAACTTTGTTGCTTCATAGATGGCTAGCAACTCCCTATCATAGGTGCTATAATTTTTTTCAGTTGCTGACAGCTTACGTGAAAAAAAACCTAACGGCTCCCAATTGTCTGTTTTTTGTTCGAGAGCTGCTCCAATAGACGTGTCAGATGCGTCCGTAATAAGAGCAAGTGGTGCGTTGGATGCAGGATGCGCCAGTAGTGCAGCTTCGCCAATACTTTTTCTGCAAGCTTCGAAAGCTTCATCTGCTTCAGGTGTCCATGGAACCTTACGTTTGTCGTTTTTTTTAGAGTCACGTAAAAATTCATTTAGAGGAGCCTGCAGTTGAGCAGCGTGTGGAATGCATCGCCGATAATAATTTACGACGCCCAAGAACCTACGTAGCTCGCATATTGTTTCCGGCTTTGTATAGTTTAAAATTGCAGAAACTCGATCGCTTGGTGGCTTGCAACCATTTTTGTTGATCGTGTACCCGAGGAAAAGTACCTCTGGTTGGCCAAAGTGGCACTTGCTGACATTGATAGTAAGCCCGTGTTCCTTTAGTTTCGAAAAAACAATACGAAGATGTTCACGATGTTGTTCAGGAGATTCAGACATGATGATGATGTCATCAATGTAGCAAAACACGAAGTCGATGCCTCTGAAAATTGTGTCCATAAATCTTTGGAACGTTTGTGTAGCGTTTCGAAGACCGAAAGGCATAAATAAAAACTCTACTAGTCCGAAAGGCGTACAAACTGCTGTTTTTTTTATGTCTTCCTCAGCCATGGGAACTTGATAGTAAGCACGCACAAGGTCGAGGGTGGAAAAAATGTTTTTGCCAAAAAGTTTCTCAGCAAAATCGTAAATATGAGCAATCGGGTAACGATCTGGAATTGTTTGCGCATTTAGCTTTCTATAGTCGCCGCAGGCACGCCAACCACCGGTTTTTTTGGCAACCATATGGAGAGGGCTTGCCCATTGACTTTTAGAAGGGCGACATATTCCTTGTTCAATGAGAAAGTCGATTTCGGCCCTTGCACTTGAAAGTTTGTCGCCAGCAAGACGTCTTGGTCGATCAGCCACTGGTTGGCCAACTGTTTCGATGTAGTGCATAACTGACGTTTCAGTATTGCTTTTTTGTTTTGGTAAATGTGTGGTCACTTCAACAAATTCTTGAAGCAAGTCGCTGTAAGATTCTGATGTGTTTACGGTTGAAATGCCAAACTCAGAAGCTTCAAACATTTCACCGCACGTGGTGAGTCGAGTTGTTGAATCAATGAGACGCTGGTTTTTTAAATCAATGAGCAGATTAAAGTGACTCAAAAAATCTGCACCAATTATTGCTGTTTGTACGCTTGCGATGATAAAGGACCATTTAAAAGCTCGCCGCAAGCCAAGATCAAGCTGGATAATTCGATCACCAAACGTTTGAATTTCTGTCTGGTTAGCTGCAAAAAGTTTTGGCCCTCCTACATCGAGCCGTTGTTTGACCATCGATCGTGGAAAAACTGAGACCACAGATCCAGAGTCAATTAAAAAATTTATGCCTGAACATTTGTCAAAAATATGCAGCCGAGTCTCTCTGATGTTGATATTGCTTGTGAGGTTGTTGTCATTATTAAAATTGTTTGTTGTTTGTGTGTTTGTGTTATGTTGGTTGCTGCCGACAGCCACACATGTAGACGACAGCCAAGCTAGTTTTCCGGATTTGCTTTCCAGCGCTGACATTCAGGACGACATTTTCGTGCTGAGTCACCAAACCTGGAATGAAAATAGCACAAGGTACCTGATGTATTGTGAGTTCCATCGCCGCTCTGAGGGCGACTACGAGATTGGGATCGGCCTCGCTGCTTGTTGTGGTTGCTCATACTTTTGTTGAGTTCGGTCTGAATCTTGTCAATTTTATTTGAGAGAGATTTTATGATATGGCACATTTCTGACATTGACATGGTATCTGTTTGTGAGACTGCTAGCACAGGCTGTATTGTCTGCGCTGAAGGAATGGAAGTTGGAGAAACTACCGACACCATGTTAGTACCATTAACGTCTAACATCTTATCAGCCAATTTTGCCAGCTTGTCGAGGTCATCTTCTTCCCAGGCAGTTAGAAGCGGACGAATACTTTTAGGCATTTCGCCAAGAAATAATGTTTGGATAATCGCCTCATTGCCTGGACCTGGAGCTAGTCGCTTCATGTGTGCTAAAATCTCAGTAGGTTTCATGCCATGTGTTTCGCCGCCCTGAAGCAGTCGTCGGAGTTTTGATTCAGGTGGCTCTGCGAATTTGGTCATGAGCCTTGTTTTTAAAGTTTCAAACTTGTCGTTCTCCGGTGGATGGGTGAGCAAGTCTTCAATCGCCATCAAAATGTCATCCTCAAGTCGAACAGAAACCGAATCAAATTTGTCAGTGTCATCGGTTATATCGCTGATACGGAATGCCCTTTCAACCTGGGCGAACCATAGATGAGGATTTGATTTATTGAATTTTGGAATGTGCACACGTTGTGCGCTTGGCCGTACTGCTTCGGAATTTGTTTGCACCTCTCTTAGTCGATTTAAATCAAGCTGAATAGTCTGCATCTGAGCAAGAAGTTCTTCGACGGTTGGTTTTGCCATGTCAACGATTGTCTTGTCGTGTGTGTCTGATGGAGATTCACTATCGGAAGTGTCCGACTCCTTGTAGTTAGGTCGCTTTGTATTACGCAATTCCGATCTTCTTGACATGAATCAACGAAATATGCCTACGTGCACAGCGACGTTGCCAAATTTCGATGTGCAATAAGTTACTCTGCAAATTGTGATTTCTTGCTTGGCCAATCACGTCGGGGTCACCAGTATAGTAAACCGTGTTGACTTCAACTCCGTAGTAAATAAAAGCCTCCACAATTAACTATAAAATATTTATTGTTTAATATAAAAAAAGGATTAAAGACTTATTATTAAAAGTAAAACGTTGTAAATCAGTTGCTGCTAGCTTGCGTCACCCTATTCGAAACAGACGTTGATTTTATGTATCTGGCGCTTGCAGCTGAATGAACATTGTTGCAATTTAACTGAGGTTGCTGAATTTGTGTAGGCAGTGCTGCCACAAACACAAGTAAACAACGACATCTATAGAGCAGTAGCGGAACGAAAAAAAGTTTAACAAGATGATCCAGCTACTGAGCAGGTTCATCTTTTTGTTAGTGTTCTGCATGTAATTTAGAACATTTTTGGTTAAACCAGTACGTAAAGGGTGATTTTTTTGAGGTTATGATTTTCATGCATTAGTATTTGACAGATCACGTGGGATTTCAGACATGGTGTCAAAGAGAAAGATGCTCAGTATGCTTTGACATTTCATCATGAATAGATTTACTAACGAGCAACGCTTGCAAATCATTGAATTTTATTACCAAAATCAGTGTTCGGTTCAAAATGTGTTTCGCGCTTTACGTCCGATTTATGGTCTACATAATCGACCAAGTGAGCAAACAATTAATGCGATTGTGACCAAGTTTCGCACTCAGTTTACTTTATTGGACATTAAACCAACCACACGAATGCGTACAGTGCGTACAGAAGAGAATATTGCGTCTGTTTCTGAGAGTGTTGCTGAAGACCGTGAAATGTCGATTCGTCGCCGTTCGCAGCAATTGGGTTTGTGTTATTCGACCACATGGAAGGTTTTACGCAAAGATCTTGGTGTAAAACCGTATAAAATACAGCTCGTGCAAGAACTGAAGCCGAACGATCTGCCACAACGTCGAATTTTCAGTGAATGGGCCCTAGAAAAGTTGGGCCCTAGAAAATCCGCTTTTTTATCGACAAATTTTGTTCAGCGATGAGGCTCATTTCTGGTTGAATGGCTACGTCAATAAGGAAAATTGCCGCATTTGGAGTGAAGAGCAACCAGAAGCCGTTCAAGAACTGGCCATGCATCCCGAAAAATGCACTGTTTGGTGTGGTTTGTACGCTGGTGGAATCATTGGACCGTATTTTTTCAAAGATGCTGTTGGACGCAACGTTACGGTGAATGGTGATCGCTATCGTTCGATGCTAACAAACTTTTTGTTGCCAAAAATGGAAGAACTGAACTTGGTTGACATGTGGTTTCAACAAAATGGCGCTACATGCCACACATCTCGCGATTCTATGGCCATTTTGAGAGAAAACTTCGGAGAACAATTAATCTCAAGAAATGGACCGGTAAGTTGGCCACCAAGATCATGCGATTTGACGCCTTTAGACTATTTTTTGTGGGGCTACGTCAAGTCTAAAGTCTACAGAAATAAGCCAGCAACTATTCCAGCTTTGGAAGACAACATTTCCGAAGAAATTCGGGCTATTCCGGCCGAAATGCTCGAAAAAGTTGCCCAAAATTGGACTTTCCGAATGGACCACCTAAGACGCAGCCGCGGTCAACATTTAAATGAAATTATCTTCAAAAAGTAAATGTCATGGACCAATCTAACGTTTCAAATAAAGAACCGATGAGATTTTGCAAATTTTATGCGTTTTTTTTAAAAAAAAAGTTATCAGGCACTTAAAAAATCACTCTTTATAAAACACGGCTATTATCTCAATATATTCAATGAAAATGCCTTGAAAATTAAAAATTAAAAATTCAACTCTGATCCTTATCCCGTACACAAGCTTTCAATGCATGTTGAGTTTCTTCACGGATTATGCAACAACCAGCATAAATTTTAATCAGCAGCTGCCTTTATTTACTTAAGGAGTTACTCCAACTTGTAGTGTAAAAAATGGATTTTTTTCATGAGTACAAAAACTACCTAAATGTTTTATACGATCATTGTATCATCTTAAAGTACATACATTGAACATTTTCAGTTTTTTTTCTTATCGAAAAATTTTATTTCATTTATTTATTTAATATAATTAGATACAATAATAATCATAACTAAAGAATAAAGAGTACTAGCTACCGGGGCTTTCGACTCGGCAAAAATTTGAAAGTTAGATAGGTATATACTAAGAGTTATATGATGATTTTGATCGAAATCGAGATATGATCTAAAAATATTGTATTGTCTTGTAACAAATGACTATAAAAAATTGTTTTTTTATTTTTGCGTTCACTGGATCACCTGAAAGAGTAAAAGGCCAATAGATTTAGTTAGATTACTAGTGTCTGATCGATTCATTTAAAAAGTATGCAAAGTATGGTTCAATTTTCACTCAAAATACTGTCGTTTTTTGGCTATGAAATCTAAATGTGTTTTATCGAAATTTTAAAAAAGATAGTTCAGAATTTTCAAGTAATTTTTGTCACCGATTAAAAAGTGTCATTTCGAAAAAAAGCGTTTTTAGTTTCAACTTCAGTTTACACGATGAAAACAACTTTTTTTAAACATACATAGAGCCATCTATTCTGGGCCCATATGGTAGCTCTTCCACCGACGATGCTCTTTATAAATTTGATATTGCTTTTCATTCTTTTCTCATGAGTGCTCTCGGTCGTGTACCTCTATATCACATGTGTGCACATTGTGACCTCCGATGGCGTTCAATAAAAGTGCCTTGGATAATAAACAAAACTTGCAGTTAAAATATAAAATAAACGGCAGAAATACACACGTCTCGAGTTGTCGAATCTTCGAGCTACACTGACCAATTTAAACAATAAGAGGCATCGAAAATACATTTCTGGAAATTCCAAACATTATATGAATGCCAGATATATCAGTTGAATACCAGATATACTCTTCTTTTCGCAGACGCAGACGTTAACTTCGCAGATACTTTAAAAACATGCAAGAAAAAAAATCGATGAAGTTCAGAGTTACAAGTGTAAGTTACCCTTTAATTTGTTTATGATTTGAGCGTGGTAAGTTTGTCTAAAGTGAAATTTTATACAGTGGTGAGAACCCAAACCAGCTGAATAACTGTGAAACCTAAACAAGAGCGTCAGCGTTGTTTATCTGTCAAAAAATCGTCATGCTAATATGAATTGTATGAAGCAAACCATAATAACGCGACGGCAACGCTGAGCTGTTGGAAAATCCAATTTTGACAGAGCGTAAGGAAATAAAGTTGGCTACAGACTTCGAAAATATTGCTATTTCTGTGAAAAATTTGTTGGCTGCCTGCGCATCTGACATAAAGCCGCCGCTTTTGTTTAGGGATGACAACTCTGCGTTAACGCAAAGCGGCTGGTAACGCGCCGCTCAACGCTCTTATTTAGGTTTCACAGTAACTCAAACTAGGACCCAAACTGGGTGAGTTTTTCAACAAAACGTACGAACACAACTATAACGTTGTGTTTATATTGACTTCAATTTGACATAAACCATGCCTAGTGCTATCCCTTTCACAGCGAAGTTTCCAATATTGTTATCTTTGACCGTACACCATATAAGCCAGATTTTGTCTTATGTTACTATTTCCTATTTTCAAACCTGAAAAAATGGCACGTAGATAAGAGATTCGGCCAAATGAAGAGGTCATCATTGAAATAAAAAATACTTTGGGGACCTTGAGTAAACCAATTATTTGGAAGGCTTAAAAAAATTGAAAAAATGCTGGACTTAATGTAATGCTGGACGAACTAAAAGGAGGCTATGTTGAAAAATAAAATGCTTTTTTGACAAAAATAAAAAAAATCGTGTATTCAAATAAATATTGAATGAAAATTGCTGACAGCTGACTCTAAAGGGGGTTTTGAAATATTGATTTTTATCGAGTATTTTCAATAAGTCAAATGTTAAAATATTATTTCAAGCAAGTTTGCTTACAAGAAGAACTTAATTTCTCAATTTTAATGGAACACATTTTAAGTTTTTTTATGTATTTGAACCTAATTCAAATGCAAAATTCAAATTTATTGTAATTCAAACGCTTCTGTAAATATTATTGAACTTGCAACGAATTTATCGAACATATAATGCACTGAGTTTATGAACTTCGATGTAGTCAAGTTTCAATGTTCTTTTTTTTCTAAACAATTTATTTGTTTTCTTTTTGCCTCAGAGCACAGACCGAACTGCAACACTGTCAACCTTAAACTTTTGCAACGTCATTGTTAACTACTAAATTCGAACATGCGGCACATTTCAGACTTACAAAACCCACACATGCTGAGATATGCTTAACTTTGCACATGCATTGGCATACTCAAACGCCCACAAACATACACACAAACACACACATACTCACACACACACGATTGCAATAAAATTCATGCTTAACGTAAATGATTTTAGTGCAAACATTCGTGAGCAAACATAAGCTTTGCATTTAAAATACTAACATAAACACAAGTGCAGATGCATACAGAAACACATACTTGTAAGCATGAGTGTGAGTATGTATATAAGTATGTGTATGAGTATGTGTATATGTATGTGTGTTTGTGTGTGTGCTTGGTAGTGTAAGTATGTCCATTGCTATTGCAAATTTTGCTAAGCATTTTAATTGAAATTTCATTGTTGCCTTTGTAAAAAGCTTTACAACAGCACACGCCCATTTTAACGCCCATACTAAATTTGCCTTGTTATCGCTGAGTATACTATAGTTTGGTTTGTGTGTGGGTCGTCCACAGTGGGCGTGTTAAAGCTAAAATTGTTTTATTTATTGCAAATGCAACATAATGTATAAAATGAATGTCCGAAAGAAAGTGAAAAAGTTTTAATGAAAATTTCTACGAAATTATGGCAAATTAAGTTTATATATTATTAATGGTGCACAGTTGGGCGCAATGGCGCGGAAATTTAGGTGGATTGGAGGTTATGGTAGGGGTGTATGCACTGTGTGCCTTGGAGCATATGAAGTCGTTAGAGTATAATTTTTTTTTAAATTTTAGGTTATAAAAAGTTCACTTTATTTTATCTTTAAAATTCAAAAACAATTTGTTGATATTTAATACTTAAGAGAAGCCTTAAACTTTTTTCCTTTCACAAACTTGCAACTTGCAAACTGCAAACTTAAAGTGCTTTTTGACAAGGTTATTAAATAATCTCTTTTGTATTGGGACATACAATGAAAAACCTAAGAAAATATCTATTTTTATACCGCCACGTGTACTTCGCAAGGAGTGGTATATTAGCTTCGACACAGCGTTTGTAATGCCCATAAGTATGATTGGTAGGTATAGGAAAGTCCACATTTTCTTGATTAGCACCACCAGCTAAATCAATATACCCATGTCTATCTGTCTTTCCGTCTGTTTGACTGTTCGTCGCGACGGTTACAGAAGTAATATAGAAGCTATCATCATGAAATCTTTACTATTATATAAAAGGCTTATCACGTATCTTCGTGTACGCTAAACTAAAGAACTACCGAACCGATTTTAATAATTCTTTTACTAATTGAAAACGTCATTCTTAACTTAAGCTATTGCATATTTTATTTTTTAAAACCTATCCTAAAAAGTTATTAAAATTTGAGATTAAATACCATCTAAAAAACTTCATAGAAAATTATTCATAAACGATGCATTAAGCAGTACAAAGCTTTTTCTTTCTTTTCCATTGTGTGTTTAAAACAGTGATCATCAAAGCCTATGCCCGCGGGCATTTGAGCTTTTGTGCTTAAAAGCTTTCTGTATACATATTAACTCACGGACGAGCACTGAACTGCGTCAGTATCTATTGAAATTTCATGCAGAACAAACCTGCGGCACATGCATGCTTGTTAGATTGTTTTTTTGCTGCGCGTACGCAACTTATGCTACACTCATAAAAATGTCAGTTTTTGCTTTTTCTATGCAAAATGTCTCTACTTGAATGGGAGTTGCAATTCTTTTTTCCAGAAAATATTTTTTCTGAACCTCAATGTTGGTTTTATTAAATCAAAAGGGGAAAAAAACCTAAAGAAAAAAAAAAAAAAAAGAAAAATACAGTTTCGTGTAGTCAGTATTGACAATTCTAAATTAAAATTGAATTTTAAAAATTGAAATTAAAGTATGAAATTAACTTTACTATTTTAAAGTTTTCTCCTTTTTTGTAACAGTGCATAAAATAGTGAATGTTAATATGTTTCTTCGATATGAAATATGTTATTTATATGTAGTAAGCATACGTAAATCGCAAAATTTTTTAAAAATATTTCCCCCTCACGCCTCTCCCATAGATTTGTAATACACCAGATGAAAATTTTTTCCGGCTCCACTGAATAATCAAACAAGCGAACATGAAAACTGGACTGAGACTCAAGTAGTATTTTTTTCAGTGCAAAGCTTTCAATGAGCTTTTATACATAAACAAAGTATGCTTGTAAGGAGTTTGATGACCACTGGTTTAAAACAATGTCGGGCATTCTGTCGCTTGCGGGCAAAGAGCTTTCTCTGCCGCCACACGTACGCTTCACACGTACGCTGTTAAAGCTTTTTACACACTGTTTTAACAAAGCTTTTGAATGCACAAATACACATAAACGTCAAGATTGCGGCTGTGTAAGAATGACCACCAATGGTTTAAAAGCTCTTTTTGATTACGCCTTGCTTATAAGTATGATCGACAAAATTAGCTAATGAAGCAACAACAATGTAAATTTAAAAATAGACAGAATCTATCCTTTTTTATGAAATTCCCTGCAGTTAAATGTTTAAAATAAATAAATAGGTAAGCATGAGAATATTTAGATAAATATAAACCTGTATCGATCGCGTAGTACCCTTCCGAGGTAAGCGAGAATTCGTCTTTATACGAAAACACGAAAGAGTAAATGAGACAAATGCTGTTGCTGTTTTGCGACTCAGACTCAGTGCTGCCAAGCAGTAGCAGCGGTGCTGGCATCTCTTATCAAGTAGCTGATAAAAAGCTTTTATTAGCAGTGTTGCTAAGCTCACATTACAAAGGTTGAAGTTTTTATAAAACACTTATCAACATCCATTTTTGTACGACAAAATAATGGCTATGCTAATTTGATGAAAGTAAATTATCCATATTAGCTAGCAAGGCATAGCAGAATACCTTATATTGTTTATAGCTGGAAGAGTATGTGCGCATTAGATGATAGTTGTAAATATGAAATCTATTTATATAAAAATTAGTGTTGATGTCACCACTTGCTGCGGAAACGGGTCGACCGATTTCAACCAAAATTTCAGGGTACGCTGAGGAAGTTTGCACAAAATTGGCCCATTGATTCCGGAGATATGCCATTTTAAAGATTTTCCCATATCTGTATATACAAAAAAAGTCGTATATATATAAAAAATTTGTGTTTGTAATTCCATAACTCAAGAACGGAGCGTCCGATTTGCTTGAGGTTTTCTTTATTGTGTTCTTATTGACCGTACCATGGTTCGTATGTGAACATTTTTGCCACACCTCCTTTTACCGCCCACAAATTAATGAAAATTTTATATTTCAGACGGCTTGGGTCTTATCAGACTAAAATTTAGTACTTTAGTTCATATGGTTACTGTTGGCAGTACTGTTGCCAAATGGGGGGAGAGCTACACAAATATGCTGGGGGTTCCCCCTCTCTTATATATGTATATCTATCTATATTTTTATCTATCTTGGTTTGTTTGGTTGCTTAAAACGTGAAAACGACTGGACCAAATTGGATACTTCCTTCTGCGAATATGCTATAACGAATATTTTTCGAATTAAGGTCACAAAGCATCGAAATTTGATATTCGAATGAAATTTTCACATGCCATTCCACTGGTGAAAATTTATGGGCGTTGGACGAGGGGTGTGGTACTTTTTCAGCAGCCCAAATTTAAGGTATAACTCTCGATATATAAGTCACATATCAATAACTCGGTAAAAACGTACTATTTAGTTGTGTGTTTTGACTGAAAAAATTGAGTGTCCATGGGACAAGTGGGCGTGGCACTGCTGATACAATTCAAATTTAGGTATCGAATAGCTTTGGAAGAAGAAGTCACTTAACATTGAAACTCAGAATGGAGAATGTATTTCTACAAGAGAATTGGGACGGGCTTAGGAAAAGGGGTTATGGCTTCGACTATACAAGTCAAATTTTTGATATTGAATAGCTTTGGAACTAAACGTCACATGACAATGAAACTCAGTATGTAGTTACTAATTGCCAAAGTCTATCTACTGGAAAACTGGCACGTGCATTGGAAAAGGGGGTGTGGCCCGTTTTTCTATACAGAATAGCTATGGAAGTTAAAATCACAAGACATTGAAAGTCATAATGGAATCGCCACCTGGGAGTGATGTTCTGCTACTGGGAAACTGTAACGGGCAGAGTAACATGAGCGTGGTGTCAGACTGAGTTACTAATAAAAGTTTTGAATTTATTTATTATTTCTAATATACTTGCCGGGTGCAGCAACGCGCGCCGGGTATCGCTAGTTTAATATAAAAGCTTCTTTTGAAAAAATAAAGGTCAAGTTCAAAAATGAGTCGAATCGGTTGAAAACAACACCAACTTCCCACACGTGACGTCATCAAAATGGTAAATTCTCTAAAAACTCCGCAAAAACTAATTTGTTACTTGAAATTTTGTACGTAAGAAAACTATGCCTACCTCTCAAACAAAAATTATAAAATCTTGTCTAGCATAATATTTTCTACCACAAAAATTATTCTAATCACTCGCAATTTTACCCATAAGAGTTTGATTTCCTTTAAGCTCGAAAACTGTCAAAATCATCAAAATAGGATAAAAACCACGTCTAAAAAACTCTATTTGTACTATAAGAGAACCTCGTTCTAAGTGCACTAATGGAAATCTTTATATTACATCTTTATATTTATATTACAATAAATAACACTTAAAATTAAATTACAGTTCATTCTTCCCATGCAAAGTGACGTCATCAAAATGATAAAATCTTTAAAATTCCACAAAAATTTATTTTTTAAGACCTTGAAATTTTGCATATAAGCTTTAATTTCGAATTCATAATCAAGATTGAAATATATTAACATTGAATGAAAACTCCGCCTACTTTCTATGCAAAGTGACGTCATCAAAATGGAGAAATTTAAAAAAAATGCACAAAAATAAATCTATACACTTGAAATTTTAAACATTAACTTTGATTTCAAATAAGTACTCATAGGTTTAAAGCTTGGCAAAATTTTATAAACACCACGCCTACCATCCACACAAAGTGACGTCATCAAAATTGTATATTCTTTAAAAATTAAATAAAAATGAAATTCAAACCTTGAAATTTTGCATAAAAGCTTTAAAACTTGACACATTTCCAACGGTTGAAATTTATCAAAATCGAATAAAAACTCCGTCTACTGTTCATACAAAATGACGTCATCACAATAGCGAAGCCTTCAAAAATTCCACAAAAATTAATGGGTTGACTTGATGTTTTTCATACAGTGCTGGGCAAAATAAATCATACATCTAATCATTATTTTAATATTACTTTGAAATTCTTACAGATATCTCTTGAGTTAAAAGATGGTTATGCACTTTGGGTTTCGGAAAGTGCAGCCCTGGCATTTAGCAGTTGTCATGTCATCCAAACTTGTTTTTGGGTAGTTAAAGGTTTGCCATTTTACAATATGAAACGTTTTAGGCATGTGGCCTCGGTATTCAAGTAGGTAGCGTACTCGACTGCTACCCCAGAGATCCCGGTTCCGATTCCGGGCCAGACAATGGTCCTACGCTTTAAACCTTTTGCATAATTTTCTATCCTTATTTCTAATCAACTAAAATTGAAAATTCATCAATATTTCCGACTTGAAGGTGTAGTTGAGATTGCCTTATAACTTGAATAGACTGAGGTTAAGACATAACACTTGCCTCTGATTCAAATTAACATGTTTCTTTGACTTTCCACAACGCTTAGAAAATCCTACACGTGTTTTACTTGATTGCCTTTTCGATCCCACTAATCTATCACCCCATTCGAACCAAGGCAGACTTGACTGAATAGGTATTCCACCTGAAATCCTTGGTTCAAAACCATAAAAAAATGGTCTTATACGGGGCTCTGAACATCCCCAAGCGATTGTGGAGAAGCCATTGCATCTGCAAAAAAGTAACTGTCTGGTGTGCATTATGGTCTGTTGGTGTCATTACGCCGAATTTTATTAAAAACGATCAAGGACCAACCGTTACAGTCAATTCAGAACGCTAATATCATGGACAAGTTGCTGACTAGCCATTTAAAGGCCGTAAGTGTTATATGCCTGTTCTTGAGAACACCATAATCGTAAAAATTGTGAACAAAAATCTTGAACTTTCTTCACAAAGTTTTGTGGAAACTCTTAACTTATCTATTAGCAGCCAAACGATTCGCTTAAGACTGAAGGATTATGGTCTGAAAAGGTGTCTGCCTTTAAAGCGCCTATTCATACTACTAAAAACCAAATTTTTTTCAAATGTAACCCTGTTAAACTCCTGTTTTAAATAAATGGTTGAAACCGGGAAAAACTTGAATGAAAACCACGCCTATCGCCATACAAACTGACGTCATGAAAACGATAAAATTCATAACTTCGGATATTAAAAATGATGTCTCAACAAGAGGTTTTTTTACTAAAACGAACACTCTTTTTCATATTTGGGGCACAATTCTGCGATGGCGCCTTCTAAGTTTGATGTTCACTTTTCTACCCCAAATAAGCCCAAAATAGATTTCTAACGGTGTGTTAAATTGCTCGAACTTCGGGTGGTCAATTTTGCGAACTTCATGAGAAAAAACTCGATGGTTTCGTGAATGGTATGGCAAGTAGCCCCATCCTACTAATGTACCTATGTAGGTGCTATGACCTACAAAAGTATAGGTCATCTGTGTTCATCTCCGACCATACAAAAATATATAATCATGTCACATGTAGAAATGATAAACATGTTGCATTTAAAATTTAAAAAGTTCAATTTTCTATGAAAAGTTTCGAATGTTATTTTCAAAAATTTATATTTAATAGCAAAAAAGTTACGTTGAAGTTATAGTCCAACAAAACTATTATTTCTAAACTCTAAACTCTAAACTCTAAACTCTAAACTCTAAACTCTAAACTATAAACTCTAAACTCTAAACTCTAAACTCTTAACTCTTAACTCTTAACTCATAACTCTTAACTCTTAACTCTTAACTCTTATCTTAACTCTTACTCTAAACTCTTAACTCTTATCTTAACTCTTACTCTAAGCTCTTAACTCTTAACTCGTAACTCTTAACTCTTAACTCTTAACTCTTAACTCTTAACTCTTAACTCTTAACTCTTAACTCTGAACTCTGAACTCTTAACTCTTAACTCTTAAATCTTAACTCTTAACTCGTAACTCTTAAATCTTAACTCTTAACTCTTAACTCTTAACTCTTAACTCTTAACTCTTAACTCTTAACTCTTAACTCTTAACTCTTAACTCTTAACTCTTAACTCTTAACTCTTAACTCTTAACTCTTAACTCTTAACTCTTAACTCTTAACTCTTAACTCTTAACTCTTAACTCTTAACTCTTAACTCTTAACTCTTAACTCTTAACTCTTAACTCTTAACTCTTAACTCTTAAATCTTAACTCTTAACTCTCAACTCTTAACTCTTAACTCTTAACTCTTAACTCTTAACTCTGAACTCTTAACTCTTAACTCTTAACTTTTAACTCTTAACTCTTAAATCTTAACTCTTAACTCTTAACTCTTAACTCTTAACTCTTAACTCTTAACTCTTAACTCTTAACTCTTAACTCTTAACTCTTAACTCTTAACTCTTAACTCTTAACTCTTAACTCTTAACTCTTAACTCTTAGCTCTTAACTCTTAGCTCTTAACTCTTAATTTTCAACTCTATTCTGTCAAGAGATTTGTAAATCTTTTGTAAATAGTATTTTAATATGAAATTTTATTCGGGTTTTGCACTTCAAATTTTTACACTTTTACACTTTTTTCTAGATGTACGCTTTAAATTGACCTTTATTATTGTTGCACTCAGATAAGTTGATCTTGAATTAAAACAAGTTTTTATTTTATGTGTAAAAAATTTTATTTGAAGTGTAAAAAAATGTTTAAAAAGTTTTCTTCGAAAATAAAATTCGTATAAAATTCATCGAAATCCAACGAAATATCTTATCGGCATAAAATTGTTTCCCAACTCTTTGTTTCTGAATGCCGCATTCTTCAACTCATACAGCATTAAATTTTATATCAAAAAACATAAATACATACATACAAATATATATTTTTATATATATATGCAAATGTTTGCACTTCATTTTGAGCTGAATTGCAATTTTTCGCCCTCTTCAAAGGCAAAGCTATAAAAATGTAATTGAAAATTATGTACATGCCAGCCAGTGCTGCCAGTGTTTCTCAGAAAATTTATTAAAATATATAAAGCAATATTGCAAGAAACGAAAAAAAACACCACCACATTATTTCGTAGTGCGTTGCGTTAAAATGCAGTGAAAAGCATTATTGGAAACAGCAGCAACAGCAGAAACAACAACAACTACAACAACAGTTGGTGTTGCAGCATCATTGCAAAGTAGCAAGTAAGCCAATAAGCAGAAAAAATTATGCGTAGCAGTGTAGCCAAACATTATGCATTTTAATGCATCAGAATGCAAATGAGACAACTCTATTCAAGTTCTCATATTTGGTTTAAATTCAAGATTTAAATTTTTACTTTGATCAATTTTTGAATTTGATTTAAACATAATGTCGCGCTGATTTCATAAAAATCATAAATATAGATTGCAATCATGCAACCCTGAAATCAGCTGTTTGTAAAAAAAATAAATAAATTTGCATGAATTAGGCTACGAATTGCTTCTCCATGCACCGTATTCTACAAATCTGGCACCCAGTGACTTTTTTCTGTTTCAGACATCAAAAGAATGCTCACTGGAGAGAAATTCAGCACTTATGAAGAAGTAATCGCTGAAATTGAGATCTATTTTGAGGCTAAAGAGAACTCGCACTATAAAAGTGGTATCGAAAAGTTTCATGACCGCTATAATCGATGTATCGCCCTCAAAGGCAACTATGTTGAATAATAAAAAAGACTTTTACCAAAAAAATCTGTTTTGCTATGTTAGCCTACGAACTTTTCAGCTCAACTGTTAAATGTGCAGAGAGTGGAGGCTGACCCGGAGCCATGGGCCAATGAGCGCTTAAGTCAAAAGCTCTTGTCAGAAAAGAGCAACTGATGATGTGATGTGTTCAATTTACATCACATGCTCCAGCAAGGGTTAAAAATTCCACGTTACTTAGAAAATTAAACGGAATGTAACGAAAACATTGCTTTAAAATTTAAAGCACACAAACAACTCAAGGGGATCAAAGTGTTGCCAGCTAAATTAAAGTCAATGTTGCATGCTCGCGGCGCTAATTAGGCGCATTTTTACAAAGCAAGCAATTTTAATTTGGCTTCGTTTTTTGGGTTTGCTCGTGTGTGTATTTTTTTTTTTTTTGTGTTTGTTTTTGGCTTTTTTCATAAAACAAACAATGTTGCCGTTTGTTTGCTACTTTGTTATTTTTGTAACTTTCAGTGCATCTCGCTTTTAATATATGCACGGATTTCCGCCTTTTATTATTTTAGCTCTTGGTTTTATTATTATTTTTGGAAATTTTTTTTTTTTTTTAAAAGTAAAAAAAAGCAAAGCTGCGAAAAGATTTTGCCAACAACTATTGTGCTCGACATCGACACGCTTTTGAAACTATACCCCCGCACCACAAACTGCTCCGGATATCTGCGCACAGACGTCCTCGACTAATACTTTGTAAAGCAGTTTGTTGCTCAAGCTGCCGTCGGCAACAAGAATGCAACAACTTTAGCAGAAGCAGTGGCAGGAGCAACAACAGTGGCAATCACAACAACACCAAGAACTGCACCGAAGTGTCTTTTAACTTGTAGCATTTTGTTATTTTTTATTATTTTCCCGACTGCGCCCACACCTTTCCTGAAGCTAAGTTGTCGAGTGGCAAACAAGACCCATCCTAGCAACACCCTAGCAGCAGGCTGTGCTTAGAAAATATAACTGTTTTTGTTTTTTATTTTTGGTACTTCTGTGTTAACAGTGTAGCTTTTGCCAAAGAAGTTTCTGGAAGCAACAACAACAACAACAAAATAAAAACAAAAACGAAATATGTTCAACAACATGACAATGACAAAAACTTTGCCAACGATTGTCTAAGGATTTCGCACTCATCTTTTTTATTTTGTTGTTTTTGTTTATATTTGATTTTGTCTTGTTGTTGTTGTTGTTGTTGTTGTTGTTGTTGTTGTTGTTGTTGTTGTTGCTGTTGTTATTGTAGCTTTTTTATTGTTTCTGTTGTTTTGTACCCACTCAAGCGACTGACTCACATGTCCTCGCCTGCTGAAAAAGGATATGTGCTTTTTATAGTTGTTGTTGTTTTTGTTGCTATTCTTGTTGTTGTTTCTATAGATGTTATTGTTATCTACCTACCTTCTACATGTAATATATAAGTAAGATCTTTTTTGTTTAACTTTTTTTTATTTTTTTAATGTTTCTCCTCTGAACTGCAGATAATATTTTTGTCCCATTGTGTAAAATTTTCTTTTTATTTTTCTTTTTTATATTTTTTCTAATAAAATTTTCGTCTCTTTCCTTTTCATTTGCTGCCGATTTGTATAAGTTATTATTTAAGTATTGCTCAGGGATGCAGCTAAACAAAAACAAAAAAAAAAAAAAAACCCTAAAAACCAACAAAGCAAACAAACGAACCTTAAGTTAATAAAACCTCAATAGGGGATTCACTCGTTGGAGAAGAGCTCGTAAATGTTGAAAGAAATCTTTTAAGAATTTTTTTTTTTTTTGTTTTTTGTTTTTTTTTTTGTCGTCTGTTCTTTGTTCGATTTGGAGTAAGGGACAGAAAATTTAAACAACTTTTCGGGCATTTGATTTTATAGATTGTTTTTGTATTGTATTGTTTCTGCTCAGGTTGTTGAAACATTTACTCTGATGAGATTGGATAAGAAAAAAAAAAAAAAAAACAAAAAACAGCAAACAAAAAAGGGTTAACCAATAGATTAGAAACACTAATGAATGAATGTTAGAAATATAAGGGAGATATTTTATTTTTAAAGAAAACGGTCAGGAAAAGATGTTGATATAGAGCCAAAACCTGACACTAGGGATAAAGTATTGAAATACGTTTTGGTGATTCAAAAAGCTAAAATCGATATGAAGTAAGCCACTTAAGCGTAAAAAAAAACGGAAACTGAAGGCCAAATCAGCTAAACTGGACAAAAAAGGGGTTTCCTTGAGATAAAACTCCTGTTTTCAAAATCAATGCTTAAGCCATTCAAACCAAAAAACATTACCATAACCATAACTATAACCATAACACCATAACCATAACCATAAACATAACCATAACCATAACCACAACCATAACCATAACCATAACCATAACCATAACCATAACCATAACCATAACCATAACTATAATCATAACCATAACCATAACCATAACCATAATCATAACCATAACCATAACCATAACCATAACCATAACCATAACCATAACCATAACCATAACCATAACCATAACCATAACCATAACCATAACCATAACCAACCATAGCCATAACCATAATCATAACCATAACCATAACCATAACCATAACCATAACCATAACCATAACCATAACCATAACCATAACCATAACCATAACCCTAACCATAACCATAACCATAACCATAACCATAACTATAACCATAACCATAACCATAACCATAACCATAACCATAACCATAACCATAACCATAACCACAACCATAACCGTAACCATAACCATAACCAAAACCATAACCATAACCATAACAATAACCATAACCATAACCATTACCATAACCATAACCATAACCATAACCATAACCATAACCATAACCATAACCATAACCATAACCATAACCATAACCATAACCATAACCATAACCATAACCATAACCATAACCATAACCATAACCATAACCATAACCATAACCATAACCATAACCCTAACCATAACCATAACCATAACCATAACCATAACCATAACCATAACCATAACTATAACCATAACCATAACCATAACCATAACCATAACCATAACCATAACCATAACCATAACCATAACCATAACTATAACCATAACCATAACCATAACCATAACCATAACCATAACCATAACCATAACCATAACCATAACCATAACCATAACCGTAACCATAACCATAACCAAAACCATAACCATAACCATAACAATAACCATAACCATAACCATAACCATAACCATAACCATAACCATAACCATAACCATAACCATAACCATAACCATAACCATAACCATAACCATAACCATAACCATAACTATAACCATAACCATAACCATAACCATAACCATAACCATAACCATAACCATAACCATAACCATAACCATAACCATAACCATAACCATAACCATAACCATAACCATAACCATAACCATAACCATAACCATAACCATAACTATAACCATAACCATAATCATAATCATAATCATAATCATAACCATAACCAACCATAGCCATAACCATAATCATAACCATAACCATAACCATAACTATAATCATAATCATAATTATAATCATAACCATAACCATAGCCATAACCATAACCATAACCATAACCATAACTATAACCATAACCATAACCATAACCATAACCATAACCATAACCATAACCATAACCATAACCATAACCATAACCATAACCATAACCATAACCATAACCATAACCATAACCATAACCATAACCATAACCATAACCATAACCATAACCATAACCATAACCATAACCATAACCATAACCATAACCATAACCATAACCATAACCATAACCATAACCATAACCATAACCATAACCATAACCATAACCATAACCATAACTAAACCATAAAGTTATGGTAAAGTTATGGTTATGGATAGCCATAGCCATAACCATAAATAAAAACATAACCATACCCATTACCACCAGGAAACGGTAATAAAGCAATATTGCAAGAAACGAAAAAACAAAAACCGGATTATTTCGTAGTGCGTTGCGCTGAAATGCAGTGAAAAGCATTATTGGAAACAGCAGCAACAGCAGAAACAACAACAACTACTACAATAGTTGGTGTTGCAGAATCATTGCAAAGTAGCAAATAAGCCAATAATCAGCAAAAATTATGCGTAGCAGTGTAGCCAAACATTATGCATTTTAATGCATCAGAGTGCAAATGAGACAACTCTATTCAAGTTCTCTTATTTTGTTTAAATTCAAGATTTAAATTTTTACTTTGATCAATTTATGAATTTGATTGAAACATCGTATTGCGCTGAGTATATTTTTCATAGAAAATATAAACATAGGTTGCCATTATGCAACCCTGAAATCAGCTGTTTTGTAATAAAAAGAAATAAATTTGCATGAATTAGGCCATGGTATAATAATACAAGGTAGCATTGACAGTTGCTTGGGAAATCATATACTGTCAAAAAATATACTCAAAAAGAGAGCGCTCACAATCCGCCATTGAAAACACAAGCAATGTTGAAAACGTTGAAGTGAAAAAAAACAACAACCACAGCAGCTGCTGATGTATTTCCACAAAAAGCTGTTTTTGACAGTTTATGTTTTCCTGTTGAAGAGAAAATAAGCAGTTGTCAATGCTACCATGTATTATTATACCATGAATTAGGCTACGAATTGCTTCTCCATGCACCGTATTCTTCAGATCTGGCCCTCAGTGACTTTTTCCTATTTGCAGACATCAAAAGAATGCTCGCTAGAGAGAAATTTAGCACTTATGAAGAAGTAATCGCTGAAATTGAGATCTATTATGAGGCTAAAGAGAACTCGTATTATAAAAGCGGTATCGAAAAGTATAAAACCACTGCTAACCATAACCATAACCATAACCATAACCATAACCATAACCATAACCATAACTATAACCATAACCATAACCATAACCATAACCATAACCATAACCATAACCATAACCATAACCATAACCATAACCATAACCATAACCATAACCATAACCATAACCATAACCATAACCATAACCATAACCATAACCATAACCATAACCATAACCATAACCATAACCATAACCATAATCATAATCATAATCATAATCATAACCATAACCAACCATAGCCATAACCATAATCATAACCATAACCATAACCATAACTATAATCATAATCATAATTATAATCATAACCATAACCATAACCATAGCCATAACCATAACCATAACCATAACCATAACTATAACCATAACCATAACCATAACCATAACCATAACCATAACCATAACCATAACCATAACCATAACCATAACCATAACCATAACCATAACCATAACCATAACCATAACCATAACCATAACCATAACCATAACCATAACCATAACCATAACCATAACCATAACCATAACCATAACTAAACCATAAAGTTATGGTAAAGTTATGGTTATGGTTATGGATAGCCATAGCCATAACCATAAATAAAAACATAACCATACCCATTACCACCAGGAAACGGTTGTATTAGCTTTTTCATGTGAGTTTAGGAATATTAAGATAGAGCCCACGTCGAACAGTAAACTGAGCCCAAACGAAAGTTGGTCAAAAATAAAAGGAGTGCTCCTATGATAATGAAGTTTAAGTTACTTAAGAAAAATTTCAAAAATAATTGTAATCGGTCAGTCTCTAGGGATACCTCACTTGGACCTATATTAGTTTTTTTAAATTATTTTGTATGCGAGGTGGAACGTGCTGTTATGCAAATATTGGGGGAACTTACTAGAACCTATGTAGTGGTCTATATGGACGACATACTTATAATGGGAACAGCAGATGTTGATGAAACGTTAGAGCGGATTCAAAAAGTTTTGAAAATATTAACGGATGCAGGCTTTTCGCTTAACATGAAAAAATGTACGTTTATGAAACAGAAAGTGGAGTATCTGGGTTCTGAGGTATCTAATGGAGAAATTCGTCCGAATCCTAGGAAAATTGAGGCTTTAGTCGTGTTACCACCTCCTCAGACTGTAATGCAATTACGTCAATTCATAGGGTAAAAATTAAAAAAAAAAAAAAATTATTGTGAGTCTCATAAGATAAATCTCCATTTAATTGCAACTGGAAGTAGCCGCGCAAATGGACAAGTAGAGCGTGTTATGAGTACTCTAAAAAATATGTTGACTGTTGCCGAGACCAGTAAGGAAATTTCATGGCAGGATTCTCTACCTGAAGTTCAATTGGCTTTGAATTGTACTAGCAATCGAGTCACAAAGTAGTCCTCTTGAGCTCTTAATCGGGAAAGTTTCAAGTCCAGTAGATTTAATGTTAGTAACTGAAGAGGAACTGCAAGTGGATCTTGATGAAGTGAGGGAAAAGGCCATTGTTAACATGGATAAGGATGCTAAATATGATAAGATTCGCTTTAACAGTATTAAGCGTAAGCCGAAACGGTATGCAGTAGGTGATTTTGTCTTATTAAGAAATGAAGAACATAATCAAGCAAAACTAGATCCCAAGTTTAGAGGACCTTTTAAAATCATTGATGTTTTAGAAGCGGACAGATATACCTTAGCAGCTCTTGATTCTAAACGAACACATAAATACTCGCATGATAATTTGAGAAAAGTGCCTGTTAACACTGTTGGGGATGATGATAATGATATGGATGATGACCAAGAAAAGGATAATTGATTTTTATTTTATTTATTTTTATATGACCTTTGTTTTATCAATTGAATATGTTTTGATTTCCTTGTGTTCTAATAATTAAATTCTGTAATTAATATGTGGTACCATTATACTCTTAATAAAGAAATGTATGTTGAATGCAAAAGGAATGTTGATTGTCTAGTACCACAGTAGGTGGTGGAGAGCATTTTGATGTGCTGAATGTTTAGTTCCACAACAGATAGTGGTGAATATTTTGATTTGTTGTTTGTCTGATACCACAGTTGGTGGTTAGGATAATTTTTATGTATGGTACCATGGAATTTGGTGGATAATATTAAGAATATTCTTTTCAAAGTCTAGTACCATGGAAGGTGGTGGAGAATATTAAGAATATTTTGTTACAAGCCTAGTACAATGGAAGGTCGTGGAGAATATTAAGAATATTTTGTTAAAAGCCTAGTACCACGACAGGTGGTGGAGAATATTGAGAATAATTTTTTAAAAGCCTAGTACCATGGAAGGTGATGAAGAGCATTCACAATGTTCGGTTTAAAGTCTAGTGCCACGGCAGGTGGTTCAAAACTCTAAAAAAAAAATAACAATTGTTTTGTTAAAAGTGTACAGTTCCAAAAGCAGTAATCACACGAGGTCGTGTGACATGTCAGGTTGGCCGTGTCGTAATATGGAATTATTAATTCAACGTCAAGTAGAAACACTTGAGTGGAATCGTAGCTGATGTGTGCTTCTAAAAAAGGGAGTTGACTCTGAATTGTGAGTTCGATGTAAAAAATAATTTTTAAATCAGATATAAAAGAAATGAGAAAAGGGAAACACGCGCTACGGGATCACTGCGTTGACGAAGTTCCAACTACCAATAGCGCGGCATATATATGTATATATATATATATATATATATATATATATCTGTATTCATAAGCAATAATCTCTTTGGTCAACTCAAGTCAGAAATGAGTTATTTATATTTCTATATTCCTAGAATATATCGTCACATAGATAAGATGTAACTAAGATTTTTAAAAGCATTGAATTCCGACTTAAGCTATAATTGTTTATTGACACAGATATATATCTATATATTTGCTATTCCTTTTTTTTCTATTATCTTCTTTCCATACTTTTCTATTCTGTACACCTATAATTTCCGAAAGTATTTATAATAAACGTATAGGTATACCATCTATCCATATTGACCCTATCATTGCGTGTATAGTAACCGCGTGGTTTTAACCCAATTTACTCCGTCGATTATTTTTGTTTATATCACGATAGCGGGGTTTTTACCCTGTTCGTGCCTCTTTAAGGACTTTGTCGGTAAGGCATCAGCAGTACATCTAACTAATACTGCTACTCTTTAGGTCTATAGTAGTTGCGTGGTTTTAACCCAGACTACTCCGACGACTATCTCTAAATTATATCATGATAGCGTGGTTTTTGCCCTATTTGTGCTTCTATAGTCTTATGACGTTACTTTAAGATATTAGCTATAATCAGGATATATGAAAATACTGCTCCAGAAACGCTCTTGCCTCCCCAACGGTCTTTCAATATTCCATCTTCCAGGTTCACGACGCTCAGGATTGAGTGAACTCTTTTCATATAAATATTTTACATATATATCCCCATCATTCTGTATCACGAAACAAGACACGAACGATTGAAAAGAAACGTTCAGCACTACTTTCTTCCATACAAAAACCTATTGCTTCTCGAGTCTTGCTTATCGTTAGTGTTCTTTTTCGTGATACAGAGTGAAGGGTAAAATTTCTGGACGACCCTGGACAGCCACTTGGTCTGGAGCAATTATAGATCATGGTAAACAGGGAGTCATTACAGAATGATACCCATTTTGTTGGGTCTTCTTAAATAAATTTTTTGATTTGCGTCCTCTAAACGATTTTGTGTGTCGTCTTTATTCTTACACCAATATGCAAAACAATCTCCAGTTCAACAAGTACTAAATACGTTCATCTAGAACAGTGGTGTTCACACGCATACTACTACAATTTTCGACTTTTGTGCTTGTGTTTGTAGCTCTCTCACTCTCTGCACTGACAAAAATTGTTGTGCAGATATTAAGCAAGAACTGTGTTATAATTATCATTGTCATCATCATTATCTTTATAAGTATCATTATCATTATCACTATCATTATCATTGTCACTATCATTATCATTATTATAACTTTGCAAACAACGCATTTCCATATGCCTCAAAAATTTCGTGCTGTGCAAAACACATGACCAAGAGGCGCAAACCTCCTTGCTTGAAGTTTCAGCGCCAACTGATTGAGAGAACTTCAAGCATTCGAGCGTGAACCTGTTTCGATTCTCGAATAAACCTTTCGAGTCTCACCACGCATGGTACTGCGTGAACATCACTGATCTGGAAGATGAGACTCTTTTATAAAATATATCTCGCTACTAGAAACTTCCTTCCAAGTCCTGACCTCAATTCCCGGAGGAAACAATAAGATACTAATTAAATACTTAGAATATTATTTAACATGAACCCAATATCAGATCTCTTTGGTCTGAAAACAACAATTAATATGTTCACCGTTTCGGAAAAATTCGTTAGATTGGAAAAATTTGTTGAAATTAATGCAACTATAGAGATAAGCAAATTGATCATTAGAATCCATTACGAAGGTATTAATTCAACCTTCACTTCGGTTTTACTATTAATTCAACCTTCAGTTCGGTTCATAAATTGGAGCGCTTGAGCATCGATGAGCAAATGGAAGCTCTTACGAAGTATTACCGAGATGGAAAATTTCTTAGTTTTTTTTTATATGTTCTTGAGAAGTGATATTGTGGTGGAAGACCTCTTATAATCTCGTAAGTGGAACCAAGAAAATTTTTCGTTATTTATGCTTAAATTGACCTTTGAGTAGAAATGATCAGTCATTTAAAGTTGACATTTTTAATATAGATTCTATTAGAAGATATCGTATTTTATAATTGGAATCTTGGCGTTGTTCGGTAGTGTTATCAAAGCTTCCAGCATTTTTCTCACTTCAATCTCTTCGAATATTACCTTTATCGAGTTACTCATCTTTTATTAAATAGATATTAATTATAAATAATATAAGATATAAATTAAATACTTAGAATATTATTGAGCATGAACCAAATATCATCTTATCATCATAAGGAAAACACCTTAGTATGCCTTAATAGAATTAGATGTCTCATGAAAATTGTAATTATAAAAAGATTGTCTTTATAAGGGAGTGCCTACATGGCTCGCACTCCATTTATGCTCTCTGAAACACCCTGTGTTTCACTTGCTAAAACAAGTACCTACCTACACAACAACATTTCCTCTAATTTAATCATTTAACAAAAAGAGCCTTAAACCACAAATTATGTCATAATCTAAACTATGTGTAGATAGATATGACATAACTAAACCGTCAAACAATTGTAAGAGAAAATAAAATTTTTAGAAACTGACAATGTTCTTGCCATTGCTTGCTTCACTCACCTTTAATTATCACAAAGAAGATCAACACGATAAACAGCGTTGAGTCCATGTCCTCGGCTTTTGTTGCTGGCTCAAAGCTGAAGTAGCAGCAGCAGCAGGAAGCAGATAAAACGATGAATAGTAGCAATAGCAGTGAGAGTAGCAGGAACAGCAGCGATGAAGCGTTGTGCTTGTCAAGCGAGAGACAACAGCCAGATGTAGAAATGTGCGATGAAACGTGCAAGAGAGCGAGATAGCAAGCGACAGTGCAGTGGCAGTGAAGCGCCGAAATAAAAACAAACACTTTATTGTTGCTTATAATGATTTCCGCTGTTGTGTTTTTGTAGTTGTTGTTTTTATTATTAATAACCTTGTTGTTCTTATTGTGCAACAATGGCCGCAAGCTTTGTGTTGAAAGCAAGTTGAGTTTTTTTTTTATTGTTACTTGTGTATTTTTGCGGTTTGTTTGACAAAACAATCTTAATTTTTTATTTTTTTAATTTTTCTCTTTTGTTTTGTTCTTTTGGCAAATTAAAACATAAACAATTGCCACCAGTTGTTTTTGTTTTTATATCCGGTTTCCGTTTTTGGCTTGGTTGTTCTTTTTTTTTAATTTTGACAATGCTTTGAACACATGCTCGCGTGTTTGGAATTTTCACTGTCGAACCGTTTTAAATTTTTTATTTTTTATTTTCACTTTTTAGAGTATTTTTTTATATTTTAACTTAATATCAGATTATTTCTTAAATCTGGCTACGCTTATTTTATATTGTCGTTGCATTGAGATTCGAACCAAAGCACGTTTCAGCTAAGCTTTAAGCTCGATTTTTTTCTTTTGCTTTTTGTTTTTTGTTCGTGTTGAAATGAGTTTCAAAACCCTTTTATTATTTTTGAGCTAGAACACAATTTAATTCTCCCTTTTTTATGCTTAATGTTTTTTTTTCTGGTGTTAATTTGAACTTTTAATAGAAACCTATTTTTTATTTTTTTTTTTTTATATACACAACTTTTAGAGTTGATTAATTTTTCTTTCAAACTATTTTTTGTATTTTTCTTAAACTATCACTAGTTCGAATGAAGCGTTATTTTTATTGCGGTAGAGTTGCCAAATATCTGCAAAGAAAAGAGAATTGTTAAAATTAAGCAAATATTTTACTCAAAATATCAATAGAATTGTTAAAAATTTTAAATCAAACATTCTACTTCATAAATATAAAAAAAAAATGTTGCATATTTTACGGAGATTTTGGGTACAAAGCTTTGCTAAAGCGCACTGAGCCACAAGCGAAGGTTCAACGAAAACTGAGAGTCTTGCGTACATTTTCAGGTTGATTTTGTTTCTTAAATATATCATTTGTATAGTCCTAAATTTTCTTTACATTCATCTATATTTTCCTCAAAATTTTTACCTTGCAGGTTTTCAAAAAAAATTAAAAAGGCATTTCCTCTCAAAAACATTGGTGTTGCTTGGAATTGTTACTCGCCGAGTATTGGTGCCAACAGAAAAGTTATGGTATGACAGTAAATGTTAGTTCTTTGAACTTGCGATTAAAATAAAATATAAAAAATATTAATGACATCATCGAGATGCGGAGGGAGCTGCTTAAACAACGAAAAAGCTACATTTTCGCATGGAACCCTTAATCGCTGAGTGTAGATGCTATGGTAAAAAGGCTTGTTCTTAGCCCTTACGACAAAAATAGACAAACAATTAATGACGTCATAAGGTCATAAAGAGTGCCGCTTCAAAAACGAAAATGCAACAATCATGCAATACTACTCGGTGAGTAAATGCGTCATGGTAAATGTAATAAAGAAAAAATTTAGGATTTTACTTGGCCACATGACAAAAATAAAGAAAAATAATGTGTGTCGTCGTCAGGTCAGTTTATGCAACGAAAATCCAATAGAATTATAATTATAATTGGCATGGAATTATAATTGGTTTAATGGAGGTGCTACGGTAAATTTAATTTACAATAAAAAACTTTGAACAAAAAATGCTGTCACCAAGACACCTCATTGGTAACCGCTTAATGCAGCGAAAATGCAACAGCAATTAAAAAACATTGCATGAAATTATAACTCGGTGACTATTGACTATTCAATCAATTTGATGAATTGTCAAAAATTAACCTCACCATTTTTGGCCATATGATGAAAATAATAATTTAAATTATGACCTCACGAGGCCTCTCAGGGAACTACTTAATTTGATGTAAATGCACCATTCTTGAGTGGATTTATTGCATCGCTATAAAGTTAATGTTAATGTACCACAAGCACAAGCACAAATTAAAGCAAAAGGAAAAGAAAATCAAAATAAAAATTAAAAGCAAAAGCAAAAGTCAACCATAAAGCAAAATCAAAAGAAATATCAAAAGCAAAAGAAATATCAAAAGCAAAAGCAAAAGGAAAAGTCGACTTAAAAAAGCAAAATCAAAAGAAAAAATAAAAATGGACCTCAAAAGCAAAATCAAAATTAAAAGCAAAAGCAAAAGTCGACCTATAAAGCAAAAGCGAAAGCAAAAGCAAAAGAAAAAGCAAAAGCAAAAGCAAAAGCAAAAGCAAAATCAAAAGAAATATCAAAAGCAAAAGCAAAAGGAAAAGTCGACTTAATAAGAAAAATCAAAAGAAAAAATAAAAATGGACCTCAAAAGCAAAAGCAAAAGCAGAAGCAATAGAAAAAGCAAAAGTAAAATAAAGAGCAAAAGCAAACTAAAAATCAAAAGCAAAAACAAAAGCAAAAACAAAAGCAAAAACAAAAGCAAAAGCAAAAGCCAAATCAAAAGTGAAAGCAAAAGGTTAAACAAAAACAAAAGCTAAAAGAAAAGCAAAAATAAAAGCAAAAGCAAAATCAAAACTAAAGAAGTCGTTGACGAAAGTAAGACAGGACGGACCCCTTTTAGGTTCTGAGATCATACGACAAGGTAGTAGTTTTTGCCAGTGTAGTACTTTCAACGTTTTTTTTTTTATATTATTTAATTTCATGTGCGAGAGCCGATGTCAGAAACGCAAATCAAACGGGACCATCGCGTGACTGATCGCTAGCATGATACAATTATACAAGGTAGGAGTGACAACTGGATATTTTCTCACTAGTGTCTTGCACCGACTGTCATTTGCAGGTATATTTTACTTTCTATTTTCTTTTTTACTTTTTTCGTTCTCTATATTATTTTATTTTTGACAGTTGGTGCAAGACGAAACAACTGTCACTCCTACTTTGTATAATTGTATCATGATCGCTAGTAGGCAAAACAAGTCCTGCTAATACATATGAATGAAGAGGCAACGGTAAGTGGCCAAGTGATGAGACAGCGTACTCGAAAACAGTAAAGCGTGAGCGACAACCCAGAAGAAAAGGGGAAGACAACCACGCCACGCCATGGTTGAATAAATAAGGTTGTTATGTGGGCATGGTAAAAAAACAAAAAAAAAATATACTCAAAAAGAGCGCGCACAATCCGCCATTGAAAACACAAACAATGTTGAAAATGTGGAAGTGAAAAAATACAAAAACCTTAGCAGTTGCACATGTTTTTTCACAAAAAGCTATTTTTGACAGGAGATGATTTCTTGTAGAAGAAAAAATAAGCAGTTGTCAATGCTAACTTGTATTATTATACCATGGTCTGTGGGCTGATTGAATGGTCTCTTATCAATTGTCAAAATCAATGAAAAGCAACAACAACAACTTTATCGGCTTTATATGTTATCAATTTTCGCTTTCAGATTTTGTATGAGCTGTCAACTTCGATTTGACATTTATGGGAACTCGCTCTCACCCATGCGACAACCTTATTTAGAGACCGAACAGAATCAAAGCGGCTGTCGGTTGGCGGTCCTCTCTCCGAGAAATCCACTGAGAACACGTCCAAAATAGGAGCGGTTGTCGGTTGTCGGATCAGCGTTATTATTTGCAGCAAAAGAAAAAACAAGCACATGCAAAAGCAAAAGAAAAACAATCTTCTGCAAAGAAAGTGAGTTTTCTATGTGGTGCCTAAGACTCTGTGATATTTTTTTCTGAAATTTTTCAAAATCATTCTATTGTATGATTAAAGCTGTAGAGCAAAGCGAAAAATGTACAAATATATTATATAGGATGTGGATTAGGATAAAGATTTTGACACACCTAAAACACACCTTTCCAAACTAGGAAAAGTATTGGGACAAGGATTAAGTGAAGAATTTGAACATGGATTAAAACAAGAATTTGGACATAAAGCAGGAAAATTATAAGGACAAATAAAAGAATAACGGAAGGATGAGGTTAAGTTTGGAAACAAAGGGAAGGATGGGGACAAGAATAAGGACAAGGATAAAAAAACACTGTTACTTCAAAACCTACGGGTGTGTCCATGACACAGCCAATTCTTTTTTTTCCATTTTAAAAGTAATTTTTTCAATTTCCGGTATCTTTGTCATTTGCTTAACTATTCTGGGAAAGTCGTTGAGAACAGTTGCAATATACCTGCAAGCCCCAGTATTCATACACGGCCAATTATATTCGACATTAAATCGAGCCCACTCTCTTATGGCGTGAACATTTTTATTAAAGCTTTCTTTAAATATGCAGCATGCAGGGCATTTTACCCATTAATGAAGGTTTTTTTTTACTTTGAACCAAGGATTTCAGGTGGAATACCTATTCAGCCAAATCTGCCTTGATTCGAAATGGGGTGATAGATAGGTGGAAAGGAAAGGTCAATCAAGTGAAACACGTGTACGATGTTCTAAGCGTAGTGGAAAGGGGAGTTGGCTGGGTTGTGAACCGGGTTTTGTTTTTGGGATCTAACTTTTCGCAGAATAAAGATATTGAATTATCCAAGTTACTGTTGGAAAGGTGAATATACAACGCAACTTTAATATGCAGACAGATTAGCATTTTAATAAAAATTTAACTCTCTACTGCCAATCTTCTAAGGACGTGATTTTTGGATCTTCCAAAAGAGTGGCTGGGTTGCGAATCATCTGGCAAAATCAGAAGGCCTCAAGAGGAAAAACAAGTTACAATGTTTTAACTTAGACTAAAAAATCGTAATAAAGGTAAGTGTTCAATCATAATTTTCTTCATCATCATCCAAATCGGTGTCGCAATGTTTTCATGTGAAATACGAACGCCTTCCCATATTGGCGCGCTTCAAGTAAATAGGCTGGCCACATGTGTTGCATTCGATGGAGTTTTTGGGTGCCAGTTCTTTAGGCAAAAATCTCAAACAAATGGTGCAAAAATCAATATCCTCATCAGATGGTTTTGATGGTGGTTCTTTTGCCTAAGGACGCTTGGATGGGGCTGGTTGCGCCATCTTCAGTGATGCTTTTGCTGGTGATTTTGACTTTGCCGCTGTTTTTCCCTGCTTCAGATCATCAATTTTGTCTGAAAAAGTCAGCTCGCAGCTCTCTATTGCCTTTTGCAAAAGTTTTCGCAGTCGATTTTCAGATACGATATCTGTTGCTGGTACAAGCAATACATCTGTACACTTTGGTGCAACTGCAAAAATTGAGTAATTTTAAAAGTCAAATTTAGCAGTTGAAAGACTGGCGATATGTCAATTAGGGAAAGAAAAAAGTAATGGTTCACAAACCAGCCCTCTCTCCAGCATATCGCTCGTTTTCTTCAATAACGTTATAATCCAAAAAACATAAAAATAGAGTTAATTACACAGCAACATTCGTGTTACCATGATCCATGCTGTGTACAATTTTGGTAACGAAATTTTCTTTAATTTTTGCAGGAGAGTAGATTTTGTGATTCATTCACCTCAATATATTTCCGATTAGATCGTATTATGTGGCGTCCGTGGCGTAGTTGGTTAAAGTGCGTAGCCGCTATGTCAAAGAACCTGGAGATCCAGGTTCGAACCCCAGCAGCGACAGAAAATTATTTAAATTAAAATAATTTTTCTGTACGGCCGCCACCTCTCTGCAGACAACGGCAAACCTCAGAGAGCAATCAAAATGCCATGTAAAGCTTGTTGAGAACGAGAACATTCCGTTCATCGCCGTTCGGAGTCGGCGTTAAGCATGAAGGTCCGGTTCTCGGTCAATTGTGTACAAACTTAATAACACGCACAACACAATTGATCAAAAGAAGCTAGGTCAAAGTCCTTTCAAGGGCTGAAATGGCCAGTTATTTATTTTTTGTTTTTATTTTTTGGATCATATTATATATCGATAATATCCAGTTTTTTTTGTCACTTTGTATGAATTAAACCATGTACATTACATTAGTACATGTATATTTGATGTTTTGTCCATATTTTGAAAATGGTGAATTAATTTCCTTTGTCTGTTCAAAACTTAAAATGTTTCTCCTGAAAAATCTAGTTTTGACGTGGCGAAGTTACGTTGTACTGCTCAGGTTTCCAAAAAAGTTGAAAAATGAATTTTTTAAAAATTCATCTGCGTTGCATTGAATTGCCACTCGCTGAGTATAAGAGCTATGATTAAAAAAATGGTATGACCGTAAAGGTTAATTCTTTGACTTCATTATAAAAAGAAAACAAAAATTCAAAACATCATCGGGTCCCAGGGGGAACTGTTTAAGCAACACAACTGAAAATATGTTACATGGAATTATTACTCGCTGAGTATTAGTGCTAGGATTAAAAATACGATACGCCAATAAAGGCCTGTTGTAAGCCCTCACAACAAAATTAGACAAAAAATTTCTGTCGCCATGGGGACGCTGAGAGAACCGCTCAAAGATCGATAACGCAGCATTCATGCAGCGGCGTTGCATTGAATTTTTACTCAATGAATATATAACCTGCGATAAAATTTTAAAAAGGAAAATGAAGGTTTTACAAATGGCTTTTCGACAAATATAAAAAAAAAATTTCGTCGTCGTCAGGTCGTGACAATAGCAGCTTATGTAACAGAAATGTAATATCGTTGCATGGAATTATAACTCACTCAAGAAGAGTTCTACGGTAAATTTTGTTTTACGACAGCATGGATGTGTTATTACGCTTCACAACTAAATTACAAAAAAAAATCTTGTTGTCATGATTTCAGGGATGCAATCACATAATGCAGTTAAAATGCTACAGCCATGAAAAAACGTTGCATGGATTTTTAACTCTGTGACTACTGGTGCAACGGTAAATTTTAAGGAACGAAAACGAAGGTGCGGTCTTCGGGCATATGACAAAAATAAAAAAAAATTGACGGCGTGTCAAAGATCCTCAGTGAACGGTCTTATGTGACGCATATGCATTGCTTTTGCTGGATTAATTGAAATTAGAGCACAACCAATGGTGAAGCAAAAAAAAAAGCTAAAAGAAAAGCACCAACTCCAAATCCAACCACAACTCCAGCACCAACACCAACACCAACACCAACACCAACACCAACACCAACACCAACACCAACACCAACACCAACACCAACACCAACACCAACACCAACACCAACACCAACACCAACACCAACACCAACACCAACACCAACACCAACACCAACACCAACACCAACACCAACACCAACACCAACACCAACACCAACACCAACACCAACACCAACACCAACACCAACACCAACACCAACACCAACACCAACACCAACACCAACACCAACACCAATACCAACACCAACACCAACACCAACACCAACACCAACACCAACACCAACACCAACACCAACACCAACACCAACACCAACACCAACACCAACATCAACACCAACACCAACACCAACACCAACACCAACACCAACACCAATACCAACACCAACACCAACACCAACACCAACACCAACATCAACATCAACATCAACAGCAACATCAATATCAACACCAACACCAACATCAACATCAACATCAACATTAACATTAACATTAACATCAAAATCAACATCAACATCATCAACATCAACATCAACATGAACATGAACATCAACATCAACATCAACATCAACATTAACATCAACATCAACATCAACATCAACATCAACATCAACATGAACATCAACATCAACATCAACATCAACATCAACATCAACATCAACATCAACATCAACATCAACATCAACATCAACATCAACAAACTTCGTCACGTCAAAACCTACGGGTGTGTCCACGGCACAGCCAACTCTTTTTTTGAGTTATAACGTTATTGTAGAAAACGAGCGTTATGTCAAAAAGTGTAAAAGTTTCAATAAAAAAAAAAAAACACTAGATATTTTTTTTTGCATTTTGGCGTTCTAACGCCATACGGGTTTACTAGTTAAAATAAAAAGTTTGATTTAATTTTTATAACATTTTTGTCTTTATTTGCATTTCAGGAATGAAATAATTCTTCGGATTTGGATGATAATTACAGTCTGAGGATAACAATTTGATGACGATTATCTATAATTTGTAAACGCCGCTTGAAAAGAGCACGTAAAGTGTTTATATTATTCTACCTTTTATTCGGAGGATCGGTCTGGTAAGATATGAGTTTAATGCGTCTTCTGTAAAAATTGGAGCCATGCGCATTGTGCTGCTTGTGAACAAGAGACCTTTACATGTGACATGTGTACAAATTAAACACTTATAATAATATGGACTGCCTCCCTCTTCCATATTACACTCCAATTTTCATTTTTTTTTTTATTTTTTGAGTATTTTTGCGTTATTTCAATTTTTGAATATTTTGCGTTTGTTTTTGACAAAACAAAAAAAAAAACAAAAATTATTTTTTTAAGTTTATTAAATAAATCTGAAAGTATATTTTCATGTATTTTGTGAATCATTTACCTAAAAAAGGTGGTGGTCCATATTTGTCTACTTAACTCTACACATTTACTTCAGTCTCACTCACAATTGAACCTCAGTTGAATACTTTTTAATTTTTTGAAAACTTTACCATCGTTGTCCCCAGAAATGCTAAAAATGAAATAAATATTTTTTTTAACAAAAAAATAATTAAAATTGGAAACTTTTGCTGTTGTCAGATTTCACATTTCACTGCAAGTAACTCACAACTATGCTAAAATGTGCACATCTGGCAACAATGTAATTTTATTCGCTCATCATATCTCTCTGACACTTTAGCAGTTTTTTCTACTCATTTTCTCTTCATGTTTGGTCACGAATTCTGTTCTGCCTTAACGAGCAAAAAATTGGAAGATTTTATTTGTTTTTTTTTTTCTTTTGTTTGTTTTGGGTTTTTCTTAAATTCAGTGTTGATGCGTTTTCAATGTAAAAGGCACAAAATTTGGGCAGAATATGAAAAGCTTAGGTAAAATTATATTCCAATAATAAAGAATATGAAAAAATGAGAACCCAACAAAAACGGGCTACCGGCCAACTATTTTCTTATGCAGCTCATCTTCAGTTTTGGTTGAGTAGTCGTCAAAGGTATCCCAAAACTCTCTTTTTTGCATTCGATAAAAGTCAACTACCTGGACGTGTAGCTAGCTTGTTTGAGGAGACGTTTGGGCTGACAGGTGGCCCATTTTATACCTTTATGCAAATTCATTGTTTTAATTTGTAGCAGATTGTTCACCAAACAACATTGATTGCCTAGTAAAGAAAAAGAGCAAGAAACTTAGTCAAAAGAAAATGCAACAAAAAGGAGAAAAAAAAGACACGTACAAAAAGAAGAACAAATAGGAAAATGTTGGGTCACTTTTGAAACTCATTAAGGACAACAATTTACGACAAAACCAAAAAGCGAACAAAACAAAAAAGAATTCACTATTGAAAGCTACTCAAAGCGTGCCAAGTAAACCAAGCGAACCAAGGAAATTTCCAAATCGATGACTATCAATGATAATGAAATTGAAAATGTAAATTTAAATCGATAAATGACTTTGATTCTAACTGTGAATTTCGAATTCAATAAAAGTTTATTGAAATTTAACTAGAATCAATTTTTAATTTATTTCATGGACAAAACATTTCAAAAGCTTTCATTAGCACGTATAAAGAAGGTCTAATGGATGGTTGTCATAAAAAATGTAAAGGCAATTAAATTTTTAATGAGAATTTATTAAAACTTTGATAGGAATTGCAGGGACTTATCTCCTTAAATATAAATTCCACTCACGTGAAAAGTTAAAATTCAAAATGAGTTGTGGAAGGAAATTGAAGGTACTTAATTGCAAGGATAATAAAAATATAGTCTTGAGGAAGCTATAATGGACTGTCATTAAATTTGAATAAATAAAACTTTCAATGGAATTTAAATTATGGATTATTGGGATATATTGGGAGCTATAATGAAGTTAGAGTGGGGATATGGGGTCTATTTATAATTGATTTTTATGCTCATGTCTAGTAAAAATGAAATAATTGCCACCGAAATCGGAAACATACTAAAACTAGTGAAGAATTTCAATCTCGGCTTGGCAGAAGTTAAAATACCTCCATTGTTGTGTTAGAGATATTTAATACAAAATTATGAAGGATCTATTAGTTTGATGACGTCAGTTTGTAGAGGGGATAGGCGTGATTTTTATTAAATTTATCTAAATTTCCAACTAAATGTATGTATTTCTTCAATAGCAAAGCTTATGTGTAAAATATCGAGGAAATGCATTAATGTCTGGTAGAACTTCCAAAGGTTTTATTATTTTGATGACGTCACTTTGTATTGGAAGTAAACGAACTTTTTTGATTGCGAACAAATTCAAACTTGGAGTGCAACTTTCGAATAACAGCTAATATGATAATTTTTGATTAATTTTTATTAAATATTTAGAGATTTTACCTTTTTGATTATATCATTTTATATGAGAGGTAAATGTGGTTTTCTTCCCATTTTGCACAATTTCAAAATTATACTTTGTATTTTTTAAAAGTGAGACGCCTTTTTAAAAGAGAAACGGAAAACGGCTGAGTTCGAGTAACCGCTCTAGTAAATCAATCTAAGTGTTTTATTTCGGAAAGAATATTTTCGCACAAAGTATTCAATTCACAACGATTTGTGTTGTTTCAACAAAATAGGAATAAATCCTAGTTAACACTATATATAACACAACTTAAAACAATATACATTAGGTTAACAAACAATAAACAAAAGAAATTGCATTGCTTTTTACATAAAAACTAAATACAACAAAATGAAATACAGTACACGTCCTATATAACGAATACCCGATTTAACGAATTTCCAATATAACGAACGGCAAATCACTTCATTGACTATTCTATATAACGAATTCAAATATTTTGTTGTCATTCGATTTAACGAACACTCAAAGGCTTTTATACTAAAATCAATATTTTACAAGAGGAACTATAACTAAAAACAAAAAAAAATATGGAAATATTTTATTAATATATAAATAAAAACTTAACTACTAAAAACTATATTTCTTTGTTTAAAATATTCATTCGATATAACGAATTTTTCGATTTAACGAATAGGCTGGACAAGAAACCATTCGTTGTATTGGACGTCTATTGTAAACCCAAAATCTTCCCAACACCTATTTCGTCAAATTTGTACTAAAAACTCAACTGTTAAATATTATGACTAGAGCTTAGACTTTGAATACAAAGAAACTTCTCTCAACACCTACGCAAAATTGCTCTCGGTGCTATTGAGTGAGTTGAAAAAATTGAAACTGATGTGAGATCAGTGGAGCTAAACGAGCTAAACAAAGTAGTGAATGAAATAAACAAGCAGATCGTGGAGCTTTAGTGGTAAGAGGTAGCATCAGATGTAGTACTGCGAGACTGTGAGACTGTGAGAGGATGAACACTTTGTAGGCCGAGCAAAATTTGTTCATTTTTGCTCGGTGTACATGACAGCGAGCACCGTGCAACAGTGTTGCTGGGTGGTGAAATGAAAGATTTGGGCGTTTAAGTAGCTGAAAAGTACATTTTGTGAAGAAAAGTGCTACTATTGTACTATAACAGTATGAAGAAAATAGTTGTAGGAAACCCTTGTTGGAATAAAGTGTAGGAGAAAAAGTAAGGAACTGAATGAAATGTCAAAACTAGCTCGGCGTGCATATTTCTGTCGTGTGACCTACCAACGTGCAAATTGAGAAAAGAGAATAAAAGTGTTCATTGCACGCCGAGCAAACGAGCACCGTGTAACATGGGCCTTGGAGTTCCAGAGAACAAAGATGAGCACCTCTTTGTTATATACAATGAACTGTGCTTCACCCTCGGCTGCAGACCTTCCGCACTAACAAGCATTTTTCGAGTATAAGCAAATATGCGTAAAAGTGAAGGGAAACATGCATCGATCATGCACCCCATGAGAGAGACATTGTTATTCGGGCTGCAGCTGTCTTTCGTAGGACAAACCCAAGAATGATAGAAACAAGATTACGAGTTCCGCAGTCCGGTTATCTAATGCTCTCCTTCTCATCTAAGTGAATGACGTCACACAGTACTTTTACTTGACAAAAACGTATGCAAATGTGCGATCTCTTAGGCAAATTGACGAAATTGAAAATAATTCTTTCGAAAAAGTAAAGTAAAAATATTTACTCTTCTATAAAAATATGAATATTTTCGTATACGAAAAATATGAATTTTTTAAACTTTCAAGATTTTTATCTGCTAAGCTATTCGAGACTGACAAAATTTTATTGTACCAGTGGGTTAAGGAGGTCAATATACACATTATAAAAGTAAGAAAAAAAAATATTTAGGCGTGGGTGTGGGAGTAAAATTATTCCAAAGTCTAACAATATTGCTTGTGACGTCATGCTCTCTCTCTCTCACTCATTTGCGGAACGCGTAATCTGGTTTCTATCATTCTTGGGACAAACCGGGTAAATCTGTTGCTGAACGATGTTGGTATAGACCAGGTATGTCGTAGCATAGCAAATGGGTTTACAAATTACAAATTCTCAAAAAAATAAAAACTTAGAAATTTGATGGCGACGAAAAATATAAAAAAACAAAATCAACATGTATATACTAGACTAGTCCTTAAAAAAATAAAAGACAGCTAAAAATAAAAAATATCACAACAAAAAAATTAGCCACCACTTGAGTATGCGCTATTCGAAAATACCAACAAAATATAGGGTGTGGCTTTTTTTTGGAGGCTCACAGAACGCCCAAAAATTATAATTTTTTTAATGTTTTTTGGCTTAAATTGCAAGAAAGCGAATTTGTCTTAATTTTTATGCGCTCGGATTTGAACATTTTCAATTTCGGTAAAAAATTATGGGGATACTAAGAAAATGTTCGTTTATCGATTTTTGAAAAATGGTGAGGTGAAGCGTTTCACCAAAATAATCTTTCCATTTTTATGTATAAACATCAACATTAATCGGTTTAATGGCTTCGGGCAGGCTCCTAAGTCAGCAATAAACTAAAATACTGAATAAAAGTCATCGAATCCAAATTTATTATTCATCGTTAATAGCGAGGTCAGAGAGTTGTAGCCACGGTTGCCCATGTCGACGCATTTCAAGTGATATGACCGGTCGCATTTGTTACAATGAATTGAAAACATGCCAAAAAAACCAATAAAAACTTGCTAAACACACAAAAAACACTAAAAACGTATTAAAACGGAGTTCGTGGGGTGAAACGGTTCATTTTGAAAACACGGCTGGTATCACACAACCACTCGATATTTCATAAACGCTTCATATTTATGAAGAACAACACTAAGCCAACACGACTGGTATATTTACCTTGAATTTGTGTTGAGTATTTGGCATAAAACACGCTAAATTTACTCGATCAAAAAACTTTTGGAAAAAATTGTTAACCACTGTTTTGGAAGAGCAACACAATGTACGTCTGAACGCTTCGCTGTATTATGAAAAACTGTGTGGAAATGACGGTATGACACTTGGTTATATGTAAGCGCACTGTCAAAATTTGACAGGTTAAACGCTTCATCCCACCGAAACGCTTCACCCCACCGCACCCTACACAGCATCAATAACCTTGATATATTTCAACGCGGGCAAACAAACAACAAAAATGCTATACACACTTTTTCTTACTATAGCTAATTTCTTCGAATTACAACAAACGCTGTTTACAACTCTGGTATAGACCATGGTTGAAAAATAAAGTTGTCGCAAGGGTGAGAACGAGTGCCCATAAATGTCAAATCGAAGTTGACAGCTTTTGTTGAATTAATTGAAAAGTACTATAATTTAGAATTTATATTAATTAAAAATTTAGAATTTCAAAGAACAAATAATTATCAAAGAAATTTTTCTAATTCAAATCTGTAATTAAAATTACAACAAAACAAAACAAAACAAATAAAAAAAACAAACCATTTAAAATTTAAATAAAAAATTCGAACAAAAATATATTATATAGAAACAAAAATAAAATAAGTACATTATATTCATCACTGTTACCTTTTTTATGATCTTTTATATGTTAAAATAACGAAAAACAAACAAAAATAAAAAATGAAGCGTTGTATTGAAAATCCAACACCCGACAATGGACAATTTCCTTGCACCAAATGTTGTGAGAGCTTTAAATAACTTTATGTTTCAGTCACGGTTGCCACTCGCCCATTTTTTTTCGTACCAAATTTTAAGTAAAAATGTACCAAAAAGGAATAAAATGTACCAATTTTTTTAACAAAACTGTTTATAACATTTCTTATAATAATTCATAGGTGTATATTTGTGTGTATAGGAACAAAACTAAAATATTAAGTTATTTTATATACTATCTATAAAATTTTATATCTATTTTATATCCGCCACTTGCGACAATTTAGTTCTACCACATACCAATCGCAAATTTGAAAGAAAGTCCATTAGAAGAAATGGTAGATACTGCATAATGGAGAACACTACAAGCTTTGCTTTTCTAAAAATGTATTTTCGGCTTTCATGAATACATCCATCATATTCTGTTATTTTCTCTTTTCATTGTTTTGAAAATGCAAAGTATTTTTTGCATATCTGTGCAAGTTGGGCAAGAGGTTCACGAGCGATTCTCGCAGACGATACAAATGCATTCTCATTTTTGTTTTGCAGTCATTCTGGAGGAAACTTCCTTTTGAAGTCAGTCTTTAATTGGGAAGGAACATCAACACTATAAAATAAAATTTTACAAGTTTTAATAAATTTTTCAACAAAAATGAAACAACTACCTGCTGCATTCAGCTTCGCACTTGCAGTCAGAAGTGGACGCTACCCTTAAATCTACGCAATCATTGGCATCAGGTTTTGGTTTTTTCTTATAAGAAATCTGCAAGCAAAATATTATTAAATTTAATATTATATTCAATATCGAATTTTTATAACTACCTTTCCATTAGTAGCGTTTTTCCTTCCAACTGAACCTTATTGAAGCGCACACTGGAACAATTATAAATTACATTTTGTTATTTATACAAAAATTGGAGCAAAAATCCAGGTTGAACATCTTCCTTTTAATTATGATCTTGTATTTTTGTTTTTTTCTTTCCCTCAGAATAAAGGTAGAACTTTATGTAATGCAAGTTTCCACTGAACACTCCACATTACGCCAACAGTGCTACCAAATTTCGATTTTTGAGAAATTTGTAAACTTTTTCAAAATGTACCAAATCAGAAAATAATGTACCTATGTACCAAGCAAAAATAAATGTACCAATTTTGGTACAATTGTACCAAAGTGGCAACCGTGGTTTCAGTGTTATGCACTGAACACACTGACAACGACAGCGACATCCCAGTGGCGAAAATAGTCTCCGAAGACGTTGTCTTTGAATACGTCGTTGACTACAACGGAGTAACAAAGCTGATATTTGCTTTACATGTCGCTATTAATTCAGAAATAAAACAAAACGTAGGAATCTTGTGTCTCTCCGAGAGGGAGAAATGGAGAATAAAGAAAAGAGAACTAACTATTGCCAGACTCAATATTATGGTGGTTTGGTATTGAATTAGAATGAGAATAAACTTTCTAGTAATGAAAATTTTACATCTAACAATATTGAGTAATGCAACAAAAATATAGTGCGGTGAAATGAAAGTGAATAAGTGCATTTAACATTAAGTAAGACTTTAATAGTTTATTCAACTTTAAAAGAAAGAAAAAAATTGGTCCTTTTTTCTATACTCTGTATAAATATTTTAAAATAAATTGTTGGCTATAAGCGAAAATACCCTGTTCATTTTTTATTTCGATTCAAGCTGTGAATAAAGAAAAATGAAAGATCATGGAGAGGGGAAAGAGGCATAGAGAGAAGAAGAGCGACATGAGCATAAAACAAGGAGAGATGATAAACAATGATAAATAAACAAATATAAAGCAAACACACAAGGCAGCATTATTTTTGAGCGAAGGCGTACTTTCTGCAGAACGTCCTTCTGCGAACATCCCTTCTGTCATTGAAGACGTGGCGAAGTAAAGTCTTGCAAGTCATTTTGCTAATTTGTTCGAAAATGTCTTCGACGACAGCAATGAAAGTGGAGCGATCCGTCTTCTATGACGGAGTTAGTGTCTTGAAGAGGACTTCAAAGAAGGATAGATTCATTTGCCACTGGGATTATGATATATGTCAAATTTTTTTACATGTATTTCTTATGAAGAGGATGTGGTCTCATATCTCAATGTCGTGTCGTCGATATAGAACCATTCCTTATTTGACAGCTTATCGTCGTTGTCGTCATAAATATATTCAGTACATTATGATGTGCACTCGGAAAACTCTTTTTGTTGTTGTTTGAACTGTGTGTTGATCACTACTGGTATAGACTCTACATCTAGCTGTTACCTTAATGAGAGCGTTACAAAGCGCGGTCGACACCTCTTGAAGAACGCAGTAAAGCTCGAGCGGAGTAAAAAATTAGCCTCTGTGTACGTTCGGCGCATGGTATAATAATACAAGGTAGCATTGGTAGCTGCTTATTTTCTCTTCTACAAGAAAGATCCTGTCAAAACCAGCTGTTTGTGCAAATGCATATGCAGCTGATCATGGTGTAATAATAATAAGGTGATAGTTAGTTCGACACTTCTCCCTCAAATGATAATTTATTTCACTCCGCTTCTGTCAAAACAGCTGATGGTGAATTGGAATGAAAATAAATCAGATAACGTTCAGTCGATCGAAACTCAATGCCATGTCCACATCTTTTGATGGCTATTATCAGTTGAGGCATTGAACATTTTTTCATGGAATTTGATATGTTCTTAAAGTAGACGATGTGAATGCAAGACAATTTGCATGCTGGCCAAAGCTTCATGTCGGTGGCACCTTTCAGCGCACGTTTTTGATAAAATGACAAAACCATTCAATGGCGAACTTGGCAAATGGGCGAAGACAACTGTAATAACTTTTTGCCAACACAACACGGCACAATTAATTGAATTAAATATTTATTTAAACTTTATTCGCACAATTACCTATAAAATCCATAACACATCAACAGTATACAATTTGACAACTATCAACAGTTCCTCTCTTTCGCTCTCAATTTTTAGACAGAAAGAAAGCTATTGTCAAAAACTCACTAAAGCCTTGTTATTTTACACCATGCAGCTGATGAAGTTTTGGTTGTTTTTTTTAACTTCAGCGTTTTCAACATTGTTTGTGTTTTCAATGACCGATTGTGAGCGCTCTCTTTTTGAGTATACTTTTTGACAGGAGATGGTTTCCTAAGTATCTGTCAATGCTGCCTTGTATCATGGTTCGACGCAAGAATTATAGAAACAAGGTTACGCGTTTCGCAAATGAGAGAGGCAGAGAGAGAGAGAGAGAGAGAGAGATAGAGCGAGGGAAGCTTTATCTATGTTAAGAGGCATGAGAATCCTGAGAATGTAATCATTGAAAATGAAAAAAAAGTTTTGCCTTAAATATTTTAAATTATTTAGAAATGATAGGGTTGAAAGGAGCTCCCCTCCCCTCCTTAAGGTTTCCATTTACTGTTGAAATAATTTAAGCGCTCAACTCGTCAGTTAATCAAATGGTGATATCTATGTCTATATCTATATCTATATCTATACTATTATATAAAAAGGTTCTCTCGGATTTTTATCGTTCAATCACGGGGTAACCGCTGAACCGATTTTAATAATTCTTTCACTAATCAATTGCTATAAGAAGTGACCTTGCTACTGAGTACTACGTTTTTGGTAAAACTTTTTATTTAATTATTTAAGATTTTATGCATTTTAATCCATGCTGCCATTGTATGTATAACCAGCACAAAATAACAGCAACAAATAGCTTAAGCTCCGTGGCGTAGTTGGTGAAAGTGCGTGGCCGCTATGTCAACGAACCTGGAGACCCAGGTTCAAACCCCAGCAGCGACAGAAAATTATTTGAATTAAAATAATTTTTCTGTACGGCCGCCACCTCTCTGCAGACAATGGCAAACCTCAGAGAGTAATCAAAATGCCATGTAAAGCTTCTTGAGAACAAGAACATTCTGTTCATCGCCGTTCGGAGTCGGCGTTAAACATGTAGGCCGGTTCTCGGTCAATTGTGTACAAACTTAATAACGCGCACAACACAATTAATCATAACAAGCTAGGTCAAAGTTCTTTCAAGGGCTGAAATGGCCAGTTATTTATTTATTTTAATAGCTTAAGCTCTTTGTTGAGAGAGAGAGGTGAAAGTTTACAACTCACCGCGCTGCCATCTTGAGTGGATAGTTGCGTTCAGTTAATTTCTGCTGCAGTGTTGCCATAAGTCGTATATAAATAAATATATCGTATTTATTTTGATTTTACGAAGGTGAAACTCTTTCCATTTCAATAAGAAGCCACTAATTTTATTTCAATAAGAAATATTCTCAAATAAAATAAAATGAATAAAACATATTTGATTCTTGAGTCTTTATTTAAAATATGGTTTCATACCATATTTATACTCCCAAGCAATGCTGGGAGCGGGTATGCTAGTTGTAAAATATTTAAGCATCTTTGTAGATGATAATATAACAAAAGTATTTCGGTCCTGCGTATATAATCCATGTAAGTCAAAGAATTTAAAATAATTTTTCTCTGAATTCAGTAGATGCTAATGCTGATAATGCTCACTCATAACAAGTGACTACTTGTGACGAATTGTGAGCCGAAGTCGTCATATGGCCGAAATTTTTTGAAAATCACAACGGAGGAGCCGTTACAGTCACTGAAGTGCACATTAAAGCAGTGTCGGCCAAAAAAAATACATACACAGTTCTTTCAGTTTTGTAGTAGTGTGCGTCCAAGTGAGAGCAAAGAATCTCTCTTTGGCTTACACTGTGAAAATTTTACTTCGCAAGAGGCTTAAAGAAATTTTTTATATGAAAGTGAATTGAAATTAATGAAATTTCTTACTAGGTAAATAATGTGCAATATTATTTATTGTTTAGGGGCCGCGTTATTAATAATAATTAATAATAAAATTAATATTAATATTTTATTAATAATATCAATATGCATATATATATTATTAATATCAATATTACATATTTATTTGGAAAGTAATCTTTTACTTATAACATTTTACCGGCTCCTAATAGTACTAATATTATTTATATTGCATATTACTTCAAAATAAAAAAAAAACACTGGTAGTGCACCCTACTTTCTTCTGACAAATTAAGTTTTCGCTTCCCCAAAACAATTTTTAAAGAAAAAATATGCTAATTTCCATATTTGGTTGAACATTTTTTTACGTGTAAGCATTTAAAATTACGTAATAAATTGCGCGCATAAGTTGCATAGAAGCGTGGTGTTAACTAGCCAAAAGCGGAACATCGACTGAGCGCTCTTGCTACGAATAATCGGCAGCGTCGGTGTAAAAGCACGACAGCCAGTTTTATGTCGGTGTAAGAAACCGAAGTTTCAAGAAGCACGCGTGCATAGGCGTCGGCCGACACTGCATTAAAGGCATGATACACAATTTTTTTTTTGGTCGGTGGAATATATTTGCTCTTGACTAAAAATATGCCAATCAAGAGCAATTTGATTTGGACTAAATGCAGAAATTATTCGAGTAAAATGCAATCGCATTTGCAAACCAAGCATCACTGAAAGTTTATGTTATTTAAGAGAAAGTATGACACTTATAGTTCAGAGTTACTTTTTGGACAAATTGTTACATAGAAACAAATTGGTAGTTTGCTTAATACGTGGAAGAAGATGGTAACAGAGGTGCGATGAGTGCAATCAATAAAATGGCGGACGGATATGGGGAGGCTTCTGAGGTGGATTTCGGAACATGCCTGAATATAATAAATAATAATGATCGACAAAATTGCTTGAATACACTTCCAATTTAAAAAAAAATACTTGAAAAAAACTTTTTTAAATTCTGATTTCTAATTGTATTAATTTGGGCCGAATGCAATTGCCTTTGAGCTAACAAAATTTACATTTACAATTTTTGCACTTGGTCCAAATGCAAGTCCGCATTTGAATCAACAGCAATTGTTGTTGGGAACGATTTGAATGCAAATTCTATTTGAGTCAAATTGAAAATCATTTGTCGTATTGTTTTTGTGTGTAGTCGCGTAATTTCGTCTTTTGCAGACCCCCAGTGTCCTCGAAGATCTTGTAATTTAACATAGCTATACCACTTTTTTTAGAGGAATGTTAAAAGTAAGGTCTAAGCTAAGTAACCGCAAACAAATGCAAGACCAAAAGCAAACACTGAAGTCGCCATCGAATCAAAATAGAGCCCCAATTATGCGAAGGAGTGATCGACAATTTTAAGAAAAAGGATTAAGATCTGCAAGCTAAGTCGAAGCGACCATTTGAAGATATCATGTTTCACGCATAATCTCCATCATGTGTCTCCTTTATAATTCCATAAAAACTTTGGAGACACACAAAGGATTCTTCTTCTTATTAAAAAAACAAACTCTACACCTCTTGTTGATAAACTCTATAGAAAGAATTGAGTTGAAATATTATTTTTGTTAATTTTTTTTTTTTTTTAATTTCTGAAATCTTTTTACTTTCCAGGATTAATATTTAAAATTTTTCAATTTCCTTCTATAATTTTTTTTTCTCACTGCTACTCTTCCTATTAGAACGCTTTTCGAATAATTAAAAATGCCATCTTGCTACCTTTATGGAAATACTCCTTTTTTTTCTTCATCATCGTTTTTGCCTCGCTTCTTATTAACTAAGAAAGTTTTCTGTGTTCTCTTCCGTTCAATTTTGTTGCACATTTCATCAAAGAATATTTTATAGTGTTCATTATTTTTTGATTACTTATTTCTTGCTGCTGCATTATTATTACTTTTTTTTCTACTACTTTTCTTAGTACTTTTTATATATACCATGTCCTATCAAGTAAATTTTATTTCTTGTTCTTGATGTTGTTGTTGTTGTTTTTGTTGTTGTTGTTGTTGTTGTTGTTGTTGTTGTTGTTGTTGTTGTTGTTGTTGTTGTTGTTGTTGTTGTTGTTGTTGTTGTTGTTGTTTCTTAAGTACAACGCAAACTCCGTATTTTGTTTTTGTTGTTGTTGTTGTTTTTTATGCTCTATCTTAGAGTGTGGTTAACTAGCAGTAAAACTAGGACATTCAACAGATATCAGCTGCCTGTTGTTTGCATAAAATATTGCTGCTACAACAACAACAATTACAACAAAAACAATAGTCTCAACAACAACAACAATCTATGAGCAGAAAAAAGAAACTGATAATAATAAAAAGTTACAGCAAGTAAACCTGAAGTAATGGCAGCCATAGACTTTTTCTCTTTTTTTTTTCTATTTCCTTTTGTTGGCAACTCGATATCGTTGAGAAGATATTTATTAAATCGAAAGAGTCTTAGGAGTGGTATTGAGAAAAAAGGACATCCTAACTTGTATAAAATAAATTTATTGTTATTCCTATTGCTGCGACGCAGAAGGGATAAAATTAATGTTGCGCCAAATAAATCACTTGAAGCTGTATAATTTTAAATTTTTATACGATTTTTATAGCGTCTTTCAGGATTTAAGGGATTTTTTCATTTTTTAGTAGTTCAGCTGATTTTCAGCTTTTTGCCATTCAACGTCATAAAAGCAGTTTTCTTGACATTAATTGTCGCAATATTCCAAAAGTTGAAAGCTTACGTGTCAAGCTTTTAAAATTGAGCCGCAATAAATTTTCAACGCTACCAAATAAGCACAGACAGGAGACAATTTTGAACTATTTTTAATAATTGAATTAAAGTTGCACGACGCCACAACAATCGATGCTTGAGCTGAGCTGCTGCTCCATTATGCTGCCATTTCTGTGCGCTTTACTGTACCCTACCCTTAAGTATGCCCTGACAAGGGAAATGGTCGGAGCAGAGAGAGCATATAAAATAAACTGACTATAAAGCGTGAAGAAGCGTTCAAAGAAAGGGAACAAAGCAACAGAAAATAAAAATAAAAAATGGAAAAAGAAAAACCGGGATTTGCATTGGACAGCTCAGCCAGAACGAAGATTGCAAAGGACGATGACAACGACTAGAGTAAAAATAAAACAACAGCGACAGCAACATTGCTGCGGCAACAGTTAAAGCAAAGCTACTACTATGAGGCACAAGGGGCAAAGCACAAAATGGCAGAAAAAAAAGAAAGGAGCAAAACGAAGACAGGCGAAGAAATGAATTTCCTGCGATGTGGCAGCACTTTATTTCACTTTGTTGTTAGCCGCAGGACATGCAGTAGGACATTGCTTGGTAGTTCATGCTTAACTATTTATTGTTTATTTTTTGTGCACTGCATAATTTTTTTTTTTTTTGCAGTGAAGTCAACAAGTAGCAGCTAGCTAGCATATAAAACAGAAGAAAAGTAGTAGAAAAGGTGTGACCAGCAAATGAGAGGAAGAGAAAAAGTGTAAAAAAATAACAGAAAGTAGTTGAAACTGGGAAAAGAAGGCATAAAATAAGATATGGGAGCACAAAATCCAGAAAAAATATTCTAAAAAATGAAAAAATTAAAGCAAGAAAAAAGGTAGTAGAAAAAGTAGTTAATAAAAGTAGTAGAAAAAGTAGGCGTAGATGTAAAAAAGTAGTTGAGTTAAAGAAAATAAGGAAATATTTTATCATTTCAGTACACAAAATTTAATTTTCTAGAAAACGTATGACCAGCAAATGAGAGTAAGAGGAAGAATGTACAAAAAAAACAGAAAGTAGTTAAAACTAGGAAAGCAAGGCATAATATGAGATATGAGAAGACAAAATCCAGAAAATATATTCCAAAACATGAAAAATTAGAGTAAGAAAAAAGTAGTAGAAAAAGCACTTAATAAGAGTAATAGAAAAAGTAGGCGATAATACGAAAAAGCAGTTGAATTAAAGAAAAGAAGGAAATTTTTTATCATTCCAGTTCACAAAAGCTTATGTTTTAGAAAAGGTGTAACCAGCAAATGGGAGTAAGAGAGAGAGTGTAAAAAAGTGGTTAAAACTAGGAAAAAAGGCATAAAATAGGAAATAGGAGCACAAAATCCAGAAAAAATATTCCAAGACATGAAAAAATTAAAGTAAGAAATAAGTTAGTAGAAAAAGTAGTTAATAAAAGCAGTAGCCAAAGTAGGCGAAAGTACGAAAAAGCAGTTGAATCAAAGAAAATATTTATCATTCCAGTTCACAAAATCTTATTTTTTAGAAAACGTATATCCAGCAAATGAGAGTAAGAGAAAGAGTGTAGAAAAGTAACAGAAAGTAGTTAAAACTAGGAAAACAAGGCATAAAATAATATATGGGAACACAAAATTTAAAAAAAATATTTCAAAACATGAAAAAATGAAAGCAAGAAAAAAGGTAGTAGAAAAAGTAGTACATAAGGTTAGTAGAAAAAGCAGGTGTATATATAAAAAAGTAGTTGAGTTAAAGAAAATAACAAAATATTTTATCATTTCAGTTCAAAAAAGCTTATGTTTTAGAAAAGGGGTAACCAGCAAATGGGAGTAAGAGAAAGAGTGTAAAAAAGTAACAGAAAGTGGTTAAAACTAGGAAAACAAGGCATAAAATAGGATATAGGAGCACAAACTCCAGAAAAAATATTTTAAAACATAAAGAAATTAAAACAAGAAAAAAGGTAGTAGAAGAAGTAGTTAATAAAAGTAGTAGCCAAAGTAGGCGAAAGTACGAAAAAGCAGTTGAATTAAAGAAAATAAGAAAATATTTATCATTCCAGTTCACAAAATCTTACTTTTAAGAAAACGTATGACCAGCAAATGAGAGTAAAAGAAAGAGTGTAGAAAAGTAACAGAAAGTAGTTAAAACTAGGAAAAAAAGGCATAAAATAAGATATAGGAACACAAAATCCAGAAAAAATTTTCCAGAACATGAAAGATTAAAGCAAGAAAAAAGGTAGTAGAAAAAGTAGTAAATAAGAGTAGTAGAAAAAGTAGGCGAAAATACGAAAAAGCAATTGAATTAAAGAAAAGAAGGAACTTTTTTATCATTCCAGTTCACAAAAGCTTATGTTTTAGAAAAGGGGTAACCAGCAAATGGGAGTAGGAGAGAGAGTGTAAAAAAGTGGTTAAAACTAGGAAAACAAGGCATAAAATATGATATAGGAGCACAAACTCCAGAAAAAATATTATAAAACATAAAAAAATAAAAACAAGAAAAAAGGTAGTAGAAAAAGTAGTTAATAAAAGTAGTAGCCAAAGTAGGCGAAAGTACGAAAAAGCGGTTGAATTAAAGAAAATAAGAAAATATTTTTCATTCCAGTTCACAAAATCTTATTTTTTAGAAAACGTATGACCAGCAAATGAGAGTAAGAGAAAGAGTGTAGAAAAGTAACAGAAAGTAGTTAAAACTAGGAAAAAAGGCATAAAATAAGATATAGGAGCACAAAATCCAGAAAAAATTTTCCAGAACATGAAAAAATTAAAGCAAGAAAAAAGGTAGTAAAAAATGTACTTAATAAGAGTAGTAGAAAAAGTAGGCGAAAACAGGAAAGCAGTTGAGTTACAGAAAATAAAGAAATATTTAATCATTTCATTCCACAAAAGCTTTTGTTTTAATGAGTCTTTGAGAAATGAGATCTCTTTCGTGTACCCATCAAAAGTTACGTTGTTATAAAAAAAAAGTAATAGACAAAAGTAGTTTATAAGAGCACAAGAATTAAATTTTTTCTCGAATTAAGAAAATGAGAAAAATGTTTATCGTTGTAGTTCACAAAAGCGTATATTTTGGTGAGACTTTACGAAACGAGATCTCTCTCGTGTACCTACCAAAACGTTTTCTTTTTAGCTTTGAACCAAGGTTTTCAGGTGGAATACCTATTGGGATGATAGATTAGTGGGAAGGAAAGGTCAATCAAGTGAAATACGTGTAGGATGTTCTAAACGTGAGCCATTTTGCTAGGAAAGCAGAAAAAAACTAAAGGAAAAATATGTATAATTAACCAGAAAAGAATAACACAGAATAGGAGTAAATCTAGAAAATTACTATCAAATGTTTTTTAAAGAAGAAGTTGGAAATATTAGGCGAAAATATAAAATAGTAAATAGGTAAAAAAGTACTTTTAAATACAAAAAAAAAAAAAAAAAACACAAAACAATATACAATAAAACAATTAAAAAGGTAGTAGGTTTTTGAGTGAAAATAGCAACAAAAAACATAAAAAACAAAAATAATAAAAAGTTATTAAAGCGTTAAAAGCAAGAGAAACATTCAAAACATATATAAAAAAAAAAAAAAAAATTGGGGAAAAAGTAGTAGAAAAGGTACTAACAGACATAATAATAAAAAAATAATTACAATAGTTACTAAAAAAATAAAGCAAACTTGGTAAAAAAAGGTGGTAGAATCGATTAAAACAGAACAAATAATAAAAACTTGAGAAAAACTAGTTATGCACAAGAATATAAATATAGCACACAAGAAACTGCCGGGTAGAAAATTGAAGGCACGAAAAAGGTGCCCAGAAAAATCCTACTAAAAAAAAAAAAAGAAAGCAGTAAAGACAAAAACAAAAAAAAAAATTAACCAAGCTCCAAAAAACTTCAAAGAGTATTATTCATAAAAATCAAGAAATTTGATGATGGTCAAGAAATATCATCAAGTTGCTCAGATATAAAGTTTCATTAAGAAAATAAGGCCTAAATACAAAAATTTTAAAAGCAAAAGCAACACAAAAAAAAAATATTTTTGGCTTACGTAATTAAAGTAACTAAAAATTTATTAAAAAAAGGTAGTAAGAAGGAGAAACAAGAAGATCAGGGAAAATAAAAACTAGTAAAAGCTAAGAAAATATGAAAGTATTTTTTAGGAAGTAGCAGAAATAGCAGAAAGTTTTAGGGAAATAATGTCCAATGAAAAATGTCTAAAATAAAAGACTAGCAGAGCCCAAAATATTTTGTACCAAAAAAAAAAAAAAAAAAAAAAAAAGAAAAGAGAAAACTTTAAATAACTTTCATGGACGTCAAAAAGATTTTAAATTAATGAAAACTAATGAAATAATGTCCAAATAGAAAATTGTACTAGACCGTTATTTATTTACTATTCACTACTATTTACTTGTAAGTTACTTAATTCTAAAATACATATAAAACTGCGCACAAGCCTTTATAAATTAAAGTGTGCAACAGCTTTAACTTTAACAAAACACCGTTAACTCATCGCTCGTTTAAAAGTCGTCTTTCCTTGTTGCGCTTATCGCATTAGAAGCTCAATGTTGTGAGCACGCATAATTTCTCTTTCGAACTAATTGCTGCGATTCACGCAGTCAGAGTTCAGCAACCTTATAAAACACGAACGCACACCTTAACCCATTTCTTCCCGGCGTTGCGTTCACGCAACAAGAAGTTTAACTTCACAAAATGTAGTCAAAATGAATTAATTCAACAAAACTCATTATGTACGTTTTAAAAGGCATTCACAAGCTCTCTGTCTACATTTTTTTTTTCAAAATTGGCGTAACTCTTCTTGAAAAAATATTAATTTCCAAAAACATGTTTTTTTTCGACAATTTTTAATATTTTTTAAAAGGTGTAAAAATATAGTAAGTTAAACTTTTGTGTACATATTCTGGTATGCCATTTATGTGGGATTCACATTTTTTTTTTATTTTTTGAGCAAATAAGACCTATGACATAGTCGTGAACGATTTGTTTGCCCGTTGCGCTGACGCAACTTTGGGAGTTCCCTGCTTAAGTTCGTTTTCTATCAAATATGCTCACAGAAGAAGTAACCACGCATTTGCTATGTCACGCAATGATTTGAAAAAATTTATTGGTATCCTTATATTGTCGGGTTATCACTCTCTCCCTCAAACAAAATTTTACTGGAGTTTAAATGAAGATAAAGGAATCCCTCTAATACGCACTGCAATGTCACGGAACAGATTTGATGAAATAAAGAAGTTCATTCATCTTTCTGATTATGAAATGTTAGACAAATCTGATAAGTTTTCCAAGCTAAGACCTTTTTTCAATGAACTAAACAAACGGTACATGCAGTTAGCTATATTTTCCCATAAGATATTGATTGATGAAGAGATGGTGCCATATTTTGGACGTCATTCTGCTAAGATGTTCATAAGAGGAAAACCAGTAAGGTTTGGATTCAAACTATTGTGTAAATCCTCAGCTGAAGTATATGTGTATCAGTTTGACCCTTATGGTGGAGCTTCACAGAAAACTGATGATAATCTGGGTCTATAGGTGAAAGAGTTGTACCAAACTTATTGAAAGTTGTTCATGATCATGAAAGTTGTTCAAATCATCTCGTCTTTTTTGATAATTTCTTCACAAGCCATTATCTTATTACCTTTTTGTCAGAAATGAAATTCTTTGCAGCTGGCACAGTATGAGAAAACCAAGTGGCTTCGTGCCCACCTCAAACAACCAAGACCTTAGCGAAAAAACCAAAAGGGACATTTGACTATAGATTTGATGACAACAACAAAGTATTCGCTGTTAGGTGGCATGACAATTCTGTTGTAACAGTTGTTACTTTGGTACCCTTGAGCCAATAATGAATGTAAAGAGATACAACCGAAAGTAAAAAAAGCATAACATAGTCCCTCAACCAATTGTTATCCATCAGTACAATCATGACATGGGAGGTGTGGATTTATACGACATGGCATTGCAAACTATAGAATCAGAACTAGAGGCAAGAAATGGTGGTGGCCATTATTCAACAATGGAATTGGCAGTGCTGTTGTCAATACCTGGAAAATGTACCAGCTGGCAACAGGCTCTACCATCAGTAAAAATTGATTTCAGGCCCCAGATTGTGTTATGTCTTTTGAAAGCTGAAGAACCGGACCTAGACGAAAACTTTCAAATTCGAGACATTAATCGTGGACGCCCCAACAGAAATAAAGTGCCAGAACAAATAAGGAAGGACAGAACTGACCATAAAATAATGCGAAATGAAGAAAATGCAAGAAGGAGATGCAAGATTTGCAAAAGTCAAGCTATCTACATATGCCAGAAATGTCAGGTTCACCTTCACACGGAGTGTTTTTCAAAATATCACGAGTGATGCCATCTATTTTAATTAAATCAACAATTTTATACATTTTAGGTTAATAAAATCATATGTTCGAAACAATAAAATTTTTTATTTTTGTACCAGAAAACTCCCAGTGTTGCGCCAGCGCAACATTAGATGTGGTGCAAATGGCAACACATACAAAAATTGTTTAACATTTTTTTTCTTGATTCAATTGTTCTTACGTGGAATTGATGAACAAATTCATTATTTTTTTACTATTTCTATTTTCGGGAAGAAATGGGTTAAGGTTGAAAACATAGTGAACGCCGGTTCAGACAGACAGGCAGACAGGCGCAGGCAGCAACCTGCTTAGAAAATTTGCCGTGCAGAGTGAACGCGAGAAGCAGATCAGATCAGATCAGTGCTATAGACAGTTTGTTATTGTTTTGTTGTTGTTTTTTTTTCGCATTTTTTTTTCTGTTTTAAATGCTTAAATGCTAATGCCGTTTGTAAGGAATTTTTTATTAAGGAATATTTTATTGTGCTACGACACAAAACAATTACCAACAACAACATACTAATAATAAATTAAAGTAATATATTATTTCATTATTGAGTACATGTACTACATACATTCTTGTTGTATTTGTTGAGTAATTACAAAAATATTTAGAATAAAATACAAACAGTTCTTTGCGTTCGGTTCCACGAATTGTGTGTTGAATAGCAAAGATAAATTAAATCAATAATAACACTGTTCTACAAAAAAAAAAAATTTTTAATGTACAAGAGCTCCCGCCGATATTTTATGTTTTGCCGATCCATATGATGAATTTCTGCGTTTTTAGAATGTTTTCATCACTTCGATTTTTTCGTCAAGGAACTTTTTAATAATTCACTTCGATTTTCGTACTTTGCTCTAACTTGATGTTTCATAACTTTGCTTCTATTCATCAAAATTTGATTGTTTACTAACGATTACACTTGCAGTCTTCCATTTTTGCTGAAATGTCTTAAATCATTTTATTTTTTAACAAATGTAAGGGGATTACGTGAGCAGAAAGAGCATTTTTTTTGTTTAAATTTGCTTTTACCTATTAAAAAAATAATCAAAAAATTCTTCTTATATGATTATTTTGGGTTATTGGGTATAAAGTCCAGTATAAAAAGCAAAATTGTTTAACAAATAACTTAGTTATGGACGATAACAACAATGAAGTAAGTGAGTTTCTAACCTCAGAACTGCAGCGTAATTTTCTGATCTCAGAATACTAATTGAAATTTTTGTCAATTCTTGTATCAGCTGTCAAAGTGTTTCTTATCTCTTTATCTATGGTTTTATTACAGTGTTTTATCACAGAGCCGCGGTGAAACACTTTTAAGAAATTTTAATGAAGACATTGTTAAAATGTCCGATAAACGGGATAACTTTTGTTCTTATGTGGTTTGTTCACGGATTCGAATCCGTAAAACTGATTAATTGACAAACCCTGAAGTAATCTCACTGTATGAGAAATATTTTAATCGGTGTGTTATGCGCAAAAAGTGGTACATATAAGAGCTGTACAAAACATTCCATTCATAGAATTAGAATAGTGTACACTATGAAGGTGTAGAGTATTTCTGTGTAGTCATGACATCGAGCAAAAATGTTTTGTGTAAAATGAAGCCAAATTAAACACTAATGTCATGTCTTGAAAGCTCTTCGTTAGTATGGTTGTCTTTTGAAAATTTTGCTATGAAATAAAATATCAAATCATAGAGCGACACTGAAGTAAAAGTAAGGGAAACATAGCGAGCACACCGAGTGCACCATGCACTCACAAGTATAGAGGGTCAGTCTATAACATAATTTTAACCCGCATCCATCGGAAATTTCTAGAAACGAAAAGTACGTTGTGCATCAATTTGATGCAGATACTAAAAGACAATATTATTCATTGGAATATTTTCAATTTATTAACTATTCTAGCGCGATAAGTATAAGACTATCTCTAACTGTAGAGCTGCTCACTTGTTTATTTTGATATTTTAGGACGGTAGCAAAAATTCTGAATTTAAATATGCATATTTGTTTTTAATATATGAATGTTTTTCAAGAATTTGCATCAATTTGATGCAAACGATGGATGCGGGTTACCTTAAAAAACTAAAAAAAAAGCGTTATATCTCGAAAACGAAGCAAGATAGGCCAAAAATAACACCAGATTTGGCTTTCCTAAAGTGGGTTATAAAATTCGAGACGCACAGGTAGAGGGGTCAGACGAAATGAGAACCTTAAAAAATTAGGAAGAACGTGAAAGAATTAGGAACACTAAACCAAATACAAAGAGATGCATGCATTTAATTTCGCTTCACAACGCATTCACAAAGAAGCAAGTTGTTGTTTCTGTTTCAAATTTTTATTTCTGAAAATATGTTAAACCCTATTTTCGTTAATAACTTTATTATTTAATAACCGATTTAATTTTTTTTTTTAATTAGTTCGAAAATTAAAACCCTTGTTTTTTGATTATGTCAATAGGCTTCTTTTGATTTCCTAACGTTAGAAAATGTAAAAATGAAAAAAAAGTGCGTTGATTGTTTTAGCGTTTATTATTTTGAAATGGATTGGTATATTTCTATTATTTAAATTAGAATACAAAACTACAAGTCTGACCTAGGTTATAATATAAAGGTTTTTAAAATCAGTTGAGCAGAAGCAATGTTATGACATACCAAGAATGGCAAGGTACGAATATTTTTACTGATTCATTTATGAGGTCCTTGAAAAAAAATTCGAAGTGATACAAAAATTCTGTAAAAGCAGAAAGTCATCATATATTACCACTTAATGAAATAAATGCGTGGGATGTCTTGTACAGTTTTCGTGTAGAACAGTGTAATTGAATAATATTATTCTTAATATGTGTAAAAATGTCTAAAAACTAATCAAGAAAACATAACCTGCTCGTAATCAGCTTCGAAAAACCTGAGCCAGCCTGCTTTCACGCCTGACCTGATCTGATCTGCCTGCTGCCACTCTGCACACTTTGAGCAGGTTTATATGAAATTGTATGAAGCCAGTTTTGTCGCGCTGACCTGCCTGTCTGCCTGCCTCTCTGAATCGGCGTTCACTATGTTCGCAGCCTAAAGACCTGACCAAAATAGACAGAACGAGACATAACGAGTAAGTTCGAACAAATGGAAGACAATGTTAAAACCCAAAATGCACATACGTAACTGATCGAAACATTGCGACGAGACGTTCTGCTCCGTAACAACCGAACTTTTAGCGTCTCAACTCGTCAACAACAGCTGTGCAAAGCAGTCTTCTTCTTGTTTCAGACGATTGGAGGTACTCGTTTCATTTTGGGTTAAATGTCAAAACGGACATAACGACTGCAAACGTTCGGCAAGTTGCAATCGTCTCGTTTCGTCTATTTTGGTCAGGCCTTTAGAGCCCAAACAGAACCAAAGTGGCTGTCGGTTGGCAGTCCTCTCTTGGAAAAATCCGCTGAGAACACGTCCAGAATAAGAGCCCGAACAGAACCAAAGCGGCTGTTGGTTGTCGGATGCGCTGTGCAACAAAATACATGAAAATATATGCAGCCGCCACAATTTAAATGGCCGTAGAAATCCGCGACGGAAAAACGCCGGAATAGAATCAGAGCCTGAACAGAATCAAAAATCGTTGCGGCCTCCGATCTTTGTTGTTGGAAAATACATGCAAAATGTAGAAAAAAACGCAGCTCTTTTTCCGCAACGATAAATCGCACAATTAGAATCTATTCTATTTCTTCTCTTGCGACCGACGATTCTCTCTCTGAGTGCCATTAGTGTTGCCATATTTTTGCTAAGAATTGGCTGTGTTTCATGAAATTTGCTTGGTTTTTTGTTATCTTCTGACATTTCTTGTTTGTGTGTGTTGTATTCACGCAATTGAAGAGACCAACACATTGAAATGAAATAGAAAAAATAAATAAAAAAATACTAAATAAAAGCAACTTTGAATCGTTTATCGCAATCGCATCATTCTGGACACATTCTCTGCGTTCGACGACCAGAGAGGGTCGTTGGTCGCAACGATTTTTGATTCTGTTCAGGCTCTCAATTCTATTTTTTCTCCGACGGCTGGTGGATCTCTCTTTGAGTGGCGTAAGTGTTGCCATATTTTAGCTACGAATTAGCTGTGTTCAGTGCTATTGTCTTAGTTTTTACCATGAGCTGACGTTTTGTTTTGTGTGTATGTGTTGCATTCTATGAGCTGGCATTTCGTTTTGTGTGTGTGTGTGTTGAATTTGTACCATTTACACAACGAAAAGCAATGCAGACCCGACAACCGACAACAGCTCCTATTCTGGACGTGTTCTCAGCGGATTTCTCCGAGAGAGGTCCGCCAACCGACAGCCGCTTTGGTTCTGTTCGGGCTCTAAGAGCGGTTGGCGGTTGTCGCATCGGCGTTGCTTTTCAGTGTGTGAATGGTACAAATGCAACAAACACACACACAAAACGAAACGTCAGCTCATGGAATGCAACACACACACACAAAACAATACGTCAGCTCATGTTAGATGAAAAAAAAGATAATAAAATTATAATTTCTTCAGTGCAGAGGGTAGCTTTGAAGACATTTTTATGAATACGGCTGTAAGAAAATAGTACTGAACACAGCCAATTCTTAGCTAAAATATGGCAACACTTACGCCACTCATAGAGAGATCCGCCAACCGTGTGCAAATACTTTCTGCATTATCGTTCAATGCATGATACAATTATGCAAGGTAGGAGTGACAGTTTAATCGTCTTGCACCAACTGTCAAAAATAGTATAAATAAGAGAACGAAAAAGTTACAAAAGAAAATAGAAAGTAAAATATACAGGCAAATGACAGTCGGTGCAAGACACTCGTGGGAAAATTGCCAGTTATCAATTCTACCTCGTATAATTGTATCATGGTACAATTCCTTTTGCATACCAGTGATCATTAATGACACGTTTGCTTTCGTTTCGTTTTCTATGCTGACACGTTAGCAAAAATTATAAAAATTACGTTAGCTCTCTCTTCCACTGAAAGGTTTCGTGTTTCGTTTGCCCTCACTAACGAAACGAATGAAAAAAAAATACAATAGTTTCGACTATGTCGTAACACAAGACGTAGAATTATTCAATTCGCCAAAATATTTATGCCATACACCTGAGCATATGACCTTTAAGAGAGTGCCGGAAAGGGTTAATATGTATCACCGACCCATTATTTTTGCAAAAGGAATATTTTTGCTTCTGACACCTATTCCCTCCGACCACTCCTTAGGGGGGCTCCCATGCAAATGTTATGGTTTTTGTTTATTTATTCCATACACCTGAGCATATGACCTTTAAAAGAGTGCCGGAAAGGGTTAATGTGTATCACCGACCTCCATTGCTTTTGCAAAAGGAACATTTTTGCCTTTGACTATTCCCTCCGACCACTCCTTAAGGGGGCTCCCATACAAATTTTATGGTTTTTGTTTATTTATGCCATACATCTGAGCATATGACCTTTAAGAGAGTGCCGGAGAGGGTTAATATGTATCACCGACCCCCATTATTTTTGCAAAAGGAACATTTTTGCCCTTGACACCTATTCCCTCCGACCACTCCTTAGGGCGGCTCCCATACAAATTTTATAGTGTGTGTGCCGGAAAGGGTTAATATGTATAACCGACCCCCATTACTTATGCAAAAAAAACATTTTTGCCTTAAACACCTATTTCCTCCGACCACTCCTTAGGGGGGCTCCCATACAAATTTTATGGTTTTTGTTTATTTATTCCATACACCTGAGCATATGACCTTTAAGAGAGTGCCGGAGAGGGTTAATATGTATGACAGACCCCAATTACTTTCGCAAAAGGAACATTTTGCGTTTGACACCTATTCCCTCTGACCACTCCTTAGGGGGCTCCCATACAAATTTGATGGTTTTATCGATAAAACCGGAAACTGTCGATAAATAGGTAGCGATAATAGTTTAAGCAAACAAAAACATCAAATGTTGGCTTTATATTTCATGTAATTGTATAAAATTTATATAAGTTAGAGAGTTCTAACATGAATATTTTTCGCAGACCAAAGGATCAAGCAGACCAACAAGTGCTTACATCAACGTTGTACGATCAGTACTTTAGGCCCATCAAAGGCTCAAAAAGTTATATAAATACCGACACCTGATCACTATCAACCACCCTACTTACCTCCGAGAATGACGTATTCTACGTCAAAAACATTTTTGTATCACCCTCTGAGAGATCGGTTCGGATATCGTTTCGTTTATTTTCGTTATCTGGCTCAACAAAAACTAAGCTTCAAGAAACTAAAAAGAAAAAAGGCAGTACAAAAAGTACTTAATAGGAGCAACAATAAGTTAACAAAATATAATTAAAACAGTTTTTACTAAGAAATAAGGAAAGCAAAAAAAGTAACAAGAAGAATAGTAGAATACAAACAAGACTATATTAAGCAAAAATCATTTATCAAAAACAAAACAAAAACTAATTCCAAATTGTTCCAAGCCAAATAAAAGTTAGGAAAATAGTAAAAAATTTCCAAAAAATTAGCTTAAAAAAAAAAATTTGAGTTTGATAAAAATGTAGTAGTAGTAAATGTATTATAATAATGTATAGTAAAAATAGTAATAAAATTTTAGTAGTAAATGTAAAAATAAGTAGTAAAAAGGAGCACAAAAATGTGTGCAGAAGTTACAAAAACACTAAAAACTAATAAAATAATTAAAAAGTTAAAAAATGTATCAAAAATATGGGGGGAAAAGTAGTAAGAAAGGTACCACAAGATTCTGAAATTCAAAAGGTAGGAAAAATTTATCAAAAACTCTGCGAAAACCATTTCAAACTCTGCAAAACCATTTACTCAAAACCAAAGATAGACTCGCTACTTTAATATTAGCTTTAAGCACAGCATCGATCGATCTTGATATCATCCAAGCTGCCAACGAGTACCTCCAAGTGGGCATCGTCCAAGCTACCTAGAATAGCTCCTTGGAGGCCACTTAAAACTGGAGTATTGAAGTTATTTATTTGTTTCCTGTTTTTGTAGTCTTGTTATATGTATATCTCTCTCTCTCTCTCTCTCTCTCTGAAGTATTGCTGTTGTTCTGTTTTTTTAGCTCCCTATTCTATTCATTTTCATCTTTTTTTTCTTTTGTTGCCATCTAGCTGCCATATAATGCGTTTGAATAATGTTAAAATATTTCTACTAAGCTTTACTGGCTGGCCTCCTGGATGCTTTTGTAGTGTTTAGGTCTTCAACTACTTCTGCTGCTGTCGCTAATGCTGCTGCTGCTACTTTTTAACTATAAAGGCTAGCTTTGCTCTACTATAAGATTCTACTCTATACACCGTCAGCTCAATGAGAGTGGGCAATAAAATATTTTGTTATTGCAGTGTTGCTGTGTAAGCACAAAAAAAAAAAGAAGGGAAATGGACAAAAATGAATTATTATATGGCAATAATTTTAAAAAAAGCTTCAATTGTGTAGCAACAGCAACAACAGTAGAGAGAATAGTAGAAACAGTCTTTGAAGTGTTTATCATTGTTGTGGCTATTCTTGTTGTTGTTTTTATAAGATATGCAAAAATATATATATTAATTCATGCGATATACATTTATTGCTGTTTCCTTGATTTATAATAGTTGTGAAGTCGTTTTCCATTGTTTTGCTAAGTGAAGGAAATTATTATAAGAACAACATGGAAATAACTCTAAAATTTATTGAGTTATTAAAAAATAAAGTACGTTTTTTCTGGTAGGCAACACTGTTATGTTATGTCAAAGTTGTGTCATATGTTGACGTTTGTATGTCATTTTTCTGATCAGCTGTTTGTTTACATGCAAAACAAATAAATTAATTCAGTTTTTCCTGGTTTTCTTTAGAAGTCGTGTTTTAAGAGTGTTTTAAAAATGGAGAACTTTGATGAGCATAAATGCCATATTTTGCTCTTTACTTCAAAATAGACAAAAAAGCAACTGAAGCCAGATAAAAAATTAGTGGAAGTTTATGGCGAAGATGTGATTAAAGACAGAAAGATAATGTCAGAAGTGGTTTGCCCATTTCCGTGTTGGAAATTTTTCAATCATGGATGCTCCTCTTTCTGGTAGGCCCTCAGAGATTGTCAACGACCAAATCAAAACACTAGTGGAGACAAACAAGCATTCGACAGTTAGAGAAATTGTGAGAAATTAGAGAAATTGTGGAAACGTTACGGTCATTTAAATTCCCCAATTAATATAAATTCATTGGATGTCTGGATATAGTACAAATTGAAAGATATTTACAAAATCAATCGAGTTGGCATTTGCAATCGGTCCACGAAGCGTGAAAAAAAGGGATCCATTTCTCAAACGTATAATTACGGTTAATTAAAAGTGGATTATCTACAACAATGTCAACTGAAAATGAAGGTGTTCCACGAAAGATGAAGCGCCGGAGAGGCCAGCAAAAGCAGATATTCACCAGTAGCTCGTTTCTGTAACTTTTCTCACCTCAGTTCTCACCAAATTTTCTCACTTTGACGTAATTTCGACGCCATTCTCACTTGCATTGTTTCTTGTAATAAAATGGGATAAACCGGTGACTCGTCTCGAATGTTTCAGTTCTATTTTCCTAGGAATGTGACAGTCGAAGTGTTTTTGTAACTTAAAATATGTGACTCGAGTCGCTTGAAGTTCTCACTACCCAGCAGAAAAGTGGACCAAATTTGAAATAGTTCTGAACTAGTTTCAAAAAGGACCAGTACTAGTTCCACTACAATACCCTTTAACATTGAACGAACTGACGCTTTTTGCGGGTTGATGTCATAGGAAAAGACAATTGTCTCCAGAAACACTCCTTTTTCCTTATATTTGAACTAGTTGCATTAGGAACATTTTTAAACTGGTTGCTTTCGCAGTAGCCTGAAAGTGGTTCTTTTTTAACTAGTTTTAAAGTGAATATATCAAAAGTGTAAGAATTTAGTGCAATGGAAAGGTCCTAAGGATCTCATTCGTACCATCTTTTCCATCCACAATCCAGAAAATATTTTGTCTTTAAACATTTTTTTTTTATTATTTTTTCTTGTGCGCAGCAACTTTTAAAAAGTAGCCAGAACGCGTTTATTTTTGTCAACAATACTTTTGAAAACAAAAGCAAAGATAACTGTTCTACACTGAACGCCTTTTGTACTTTTTCAGAGCTACTGCGAACTGCGCTAGAAATGAACTAGTTCACTTTTTCAATTGACTCCAAAATAACTGCTGGATATGTTTGAACGTGGTGAGAAAATTTTTTGCTTGTTCAACTTCATACTGTTGCAATTCAGTCCTCTGTAACTGTTGCAATTTCATATATTCCCTTTCACTTGTGTGTCTTTCTTATCACGGACCACTATTTACTCACTTATCAATTACAGAAACAGTAGTTTCTAAGTGAGTATTTTGGAACGAAACAGTGTGACGACAGAAAAAGTGACTATTTGTCGCAAAACTTACAGAAACGAGCTACAGAAGAATGTTTTTCTCTTAATCTGATGGGACTGGAAGGGGGCCGCCTACTATGAGCTACTCCCACAGAATAGAACCATAAATTCTGAACTCAACTGTGGGCAACTGCAGAAATTGAGCGAAGCCATCAACCAGAAACGTCCTGAGATGATTAATAGGAAGTGAGTGGCCGAGTTGTATGACTAGCCACAAATTTCTCGAGTTCGGTTTGGATGTTTTGCCCCACCCACCCCATCGTCCAGACCACCTCGGATTCCCATATGTTTAGCTCTCTCACTAAATGGTAAAACCCATGGTGTAATTAACCCATTACCGCCCATTGTACTCATCTGAGTACAAATTTTTAATGAATCATTTTGCACTTCACAAATCTTATATACATACCTAAAATGTCTTATTGCGCGCAAATGCGTAGTTTCATGTGTTAACTTCGAATTCGTGCTAGCAAAGAGTACAAAAAACATAACGGTTTATTTATTTTTGTTGTTTTTTTCTGTTGTGTTTTGCAATTTTTCATTTTTTTGAGCTCAGTTTATAATTGTCAACAGTGTGAGATGCATACGCAAATATACGCAGCGATATTATAAATAAACATTGAAAACATATCTAGAAAGTGATTTGAGTACATAAATTCATAATTAGAAATTATTTTGGTTCAGGTAAGTGTGTTTGAAATTAGGTGTACTCGATTGGGTACAATGGGCAGATCTGTACTCAGCAAAAAAATTTTTTTAGAATGGATTTCACGCCACTATCGACTCAGTCATTTTTTTTCATTTTTATCGACTCATCGAGGCTGTTGAAGCGAATCAGGGAAATGGTTTGATAGATATAGCCATAATTCCACCTATTGCGGACTGCAATACCGATGAAGATGATGTAGATTCAGACGACATTACTCAAGCGCAGTTGCCAAATGACGTTCCAGGCACTATTGATTTATTTTTCCATGAATGTGAATACGACACTGAAGATGATATTCCTATATCAGAATTGAAAAAATCACTTATTGCCGAAAAACCATCAATCCCACAATGGAGTGATGCACCCTGCAATAGAGATATGGCTGCAACTTATGATTTTTAACGGAATATGAGAGAAATGAAGGCACAATTGGAAAATCGAAATCCAGTTGAAATTTTTGAAACACTATTTGATGAAGATGTGGTAAAGCTAACATTAGAGCAGACTCGTTTGTACGCCGTGCAAAACAACAGACACAACTTTAAATTTGAAGAAAATGATTTAAAAATATTTGTTGGTATATTATTTTATAGCGCCTATCACTCAATGCCAACTAAGCGAATGTATTGGGAATTAGCTGAAGACACAGCTTCTGAAATATTATCTGGTAGCATGGCCAGAAACCGATTTTATGATATAAAACGAAATATGCATCTTGCCGATAATACAAACATAAACCAAATGGCAAAACTTCGTCCATTGATGAATTTGCTATGCCAAAAATTTAAAAAGTGGGGTATAATGCATAAAGATTTGTCCATAGACGAAGCTATGGTGGAATATTTTGGACATCATTCATCAAAACAATGCATAAGAGGAAAGCCAGTTCGCTTTGGTTTCAAGAATTGGATGTTGACCAGCAGCTGCGGTTATTTATACTCTTTCGATAGATATTGTGGTGCCAAAAACGTAAACCCAGAAACAGCGTGCTTGCCATTAGGATCACGTGTAGTACTTCAACTCTTGGCTCCAATAGAGTCTCCAACAGATCACATAATATATTTTGATAATTTTTTTTCTTCTTATGAGCTATTTAGAACTCTGAAACAAAATGGATTTAGAGCTACAGGCACTGTAAGAGAAAATAAAGTTAAAAAATGTCCGTTAAAACCAAAGAAGGAAGTTCAAAAATTGCCAAGAGGATATTATGAATTCAAACATGATACAAACAGTGGCATAATATTTGTTAAATGGAATGATAACAACGCAGTTATTGTCGGATCCAATTTTGATGATGTTGAGCCACTAAACCAAGTGAAGCGTTGGTCATTAGCTGAAAAAAAGAAGATAAATGTCCCACAGCCACGCCTTATTGCAAACTACAACGCTGGCATGGGAGGCGTTGACCTACACGATCAATCCGTAAATGCCTACAGAATAAGAATTCGCAGCAAGAAATGGTGGTGGTCGCTCTTTACTTGGATGCTTAACGCTACCATGGTAAACGCACGGAAGCTTTACAGGGCTATGGGAAATGGAAAAGAAGACTTGTTAACATTTCAAAGATATGTCACTCGTCATTACTTACGCCACTATACCGTGCCAACCACGTCGAAACGATCAGTTGTTCCCAGCGTTGCAAAAAGTACAGGACCGCATTTCCCAAAAAAAATTACTAACCAACTGAGATGCAAAGTGTGTTCTATGCGTTCTAGATGGATTTGCGAAATGTGCAACGTCGCTTTATGCTTAGAAAGAGATTGTTTCAAAAACTTTCACACATAAATTCGCACCCCGTATGTGCCCATTGTACTCATATGAGTACAGCTCACATTTCTTGGAATTAGAATATTTTTGAAATTTTTTTTTATTTTATCCTATTCATATATCAATAAAGAACTCAGAAAATATAACAAAAATTTAAAATACTAATTTTTTAGCACCTTGGGCGGTAATGGGTTAACAAGGTGATCGTGACGTTTACTAATTTTCCTACGATTGTCAAAAAATGTTGAGAAAGTAAGAAAAAAAGAGACAAGCTGCGGAAAAGTGTCAAATCGCTTGCACTTAGTATGGAGCTCTCAAGCGGAATGGGATAAATGTTATGATAAATGTTTGGAACGCATGAAAAATGTATTAACCATAAAGGAGAATATTTCGAAAAACAATAGAGCTATTTTCAATGAACATAAAAATTCGATCCTTATATTTACTCCCGAATATATGCAGCAGCCCTCGTATATTCTTTTGAACGTTTTGTGGGAGTCTCTTAAGCTTTTTTGATATTTTCTTTATAATTGAAGAAAACAACCAATATTTCCGATATCTTTTGAAACACTATTGAGACACTTTTGGAACTCTTTGGAAATTAATCAAGTCTTAATCGAAAAAATTTTTCCTTTTATTTTTCAAGATTGTGCTGTTTAATTTTTTGACATTCAATTAATTCTTTGAAATAACTTGAAAAGCTTTGTCGCATTTAATTACATATATATTCTTTTGAATTTTTACACTACGCCCAGAGCTATTTAAAAACGCTTTGAAGTTACGCTTTCTGTGAAATGAGAGCGAAACGACAATTATTTTCTACGCATGAGAACTCAAAAGCATCAAGATGTCAACTTTTTTATTTTGGGTAAGTTTGCTTTACTCTGGAAACTTAAAGGGCAGAGCTTTACCTTTAAAATTTGTAATTAAAAAATTGCTTTTTTTTTTTTTGTTTTTACTTACGCTTTTATCCAAATTTTTATGTTGGTTGTTGTTGTTGTGCAACAAAAATGCAAAAAAATTGCTCAACTTTGACAAATGAACGCGCCTTGCGTGGATTTTTCAGCGCCTACGAGCAGCAGCAGCAGTAGCAGCTGGAGATGGTGTTGAAGTTCTTGTTGTTGTTGTTGTGGTTGCTGAAGAAGGTGCTGACTTTGCTGATGCTGTTGTTGTGTTTGTTCTCTATGCGTTTGTTTTTGCCGTTGCGCCGTTTCGAAAGCTGCATTTAATAAATAACATAAAAATGATTTATGTTCCATAATTTGTGCAAAATTTTGTTGTTGTTGTGTGTTTGTTTTTTAATAATATTTTAATTAAAAGCTGCGTTTAATTAGCTATGTTTTTTATAGAATTTAGCTTAAATTCGTTAGATTTGTTTAAAAATTGAGTTAATTTTAATTTTAGTTTTGTTTTAAGAATAACGTCATCAATTTAAGCTAGCTAATAATGAGAGTTAAGAAATATTTTGCTATTTTTTTTTTTATTTTGGAAAATTTTTAGAAAAATTTTAGACGAAATTTTATAAACTTTCTAGTGAATTTTTTGTTATATTTAAAATTATTTGTGTTTATTTTTAAGAACGTGCAAGCGCGTATTTTTTTTTTCAGTGCACAACTAAGTTTATTTTTGCTTATTATTTGTTTTAGCTTTAGTTTTAGTTATTTTTGCATAAAAATCAAAAATGCTTTTTTGTTTTGTGAAATAAAAATGGGAAGAAGCTTTTATGAAAGATTTAGCTCTAATATTTCTTCAGTGCATTGCTACACTGTTAGAGATATTTTCTTTTATGTGTCATGTTGTTGACATGTTTAAATTTTAGCTTATAATTGATGTTTAGTGTTGAAATCTTAATTTAATTTTTTTATTTTATTTTAATGCTTAGTTAATATCAAGACATTCGCTTTTTTGCTTTATTAAACACTTTAAGTTATTTTTTTTCGGTGCAAATTTTGTCAAAAATTTATTTACAGTTTCAAATCTACAAATAGAAAGAGAAGAAAACGCAAGTTAATTAAATTTTTTTCTTTAAATATTTAATAGTATATATTAGAAAAAAAAGGAATAATTTTGTTAAGTAAATATTGTCAAGTAAAAGAAGAATATTGTTAAGTATTGTTAAGTATTGTTAAGTAAGGCCCAAGGACTGAATATGTTCACTGATTTGCTCTGCTATTAGAGACTCGCATACTTCTCAGATCGATGACAACAATCTGATCGGTCTGATGTCACTAGGTTCACATTCATTTCGAATATTTGCAATTGGAACAATTGTAGCCACTTTCCGCATAGCAGGAAAGCTAGATGTAGTGATGCAATGGTTGATGATATGAGCATGAGGACTGACTACATGGGGCAGGATAAGTTTAATGAGTTTAATCGGTACACCATATTCACCAATGACATTTGATTTAATTGTATGTTATAAGTCCGATACTAGAAGAGCAGGGAATATCAATTAAGAAACTGACGAAGGAACTTCCTATAGCTAAAAGGACACCACCACCAATAACAGAAATATTATCAGTGTGTCTATCCCTTCTAAAAGCTTGAAAACTATTGTCAAACAATTTTTCATTTTTATTTTTATTTTTATTCTTCCTCTTCTTTTTGAAATATTCTGGTCTTCTTCACACTGAACGTTTGTTAGCGTTCCGAAAGAGATTGTCTGGGACAAAGAAGGCGAGATTTTTTCCGGTAAAGAACCTTCATCGTAGAAGCTAATACTGGGTGCGGCACTAAGTTCGCTAAAAAATTTAATAATTTCCCCAAAATTATTATTTAGCAAGTTAAGACTTTCACCAAAAAACTTAATTTTAAAATAAAGCTCATCTGGGGAAAGGGCCCTGCACAAAGCACAGTACCAACGAAGACCTAATGGTACAGGCATTAAATCACCTAAGCACGTCTGGAGATACCCGCACAATTTTCATGAAACATTTGCTCACATGGGCCAGAACAGCTGAACATGGTGTTCAGAATATTCTGGCTTCTGCATAGCTCGTTAATGGAAGAACAAGCAGCAATATTTTCTACAGAAAAATAATGTATGTTTATTCTTTACAGAATTGAGCAATTGGTTATGCATAAAAAATGTGCTTTTAGGGTTTTATTTATGCACTTTAACCATCCAGTGAGCGCAACAGTTAAAAAACAATAACAACACTCACTAAGCTTAGTAAAGACAAAACTCCACACAAAGAGGAATGAAAAAAAAACAAGTAACCAGCATGCAAGCAAAGCACTTCAACCTTAACCAAAAATTTTTTAAAAACAATGAACAGTTAAACAGAAATATAAATAGATATAAATACTAAAATTTAAAAGTTAATATTTACACAATATATAAAAATAGCTTGTACTTTTATTAAAGAAAACATTCACTATTGAAAATACGTACCAATATTTAAAACTCAAAAGAAATAATTACACTTAAACAAAAACAAAAAGCACGCAATTTTTTAAGAACGGAGCAAAGCACTACCGACACCGACTAATAGACGAGATCAACTGAAACTGAAAAAGAAGCTGCCCAAATAAAGATGAAGCACCGGAGAGGATAGAATAAGCAGATATTCCTCAAAAGAAGGTAACGTTCTTAATCTCTTGGGATTGGAAGGGATCTGTCTACAACGCGCTACTCCTACATAATACGAGTGCTGCCTTTTAAGTCTTGCACCTCGGCAACACTAAGCATTGCCAGATATAATTTGACAGTTCCATTCGAAAATTTGACCTTTTCCAGCAAAAACGCACTCACAACGTTACATGCGCGCCTATTGTGTTGTTTACAGTAGTATTAAAATTGTATTTTAGCAAAAAAAAAAAACATGGACTTAACCATCTAGTTCTTATCATTGCCTAAGGGCAGTCATCTAAACTAAACCAGAAAATTACTTTCCAATGATATTTTTGAGTTTATAACGTCATAATTCACCTAAAAAAATTGTTCAAGTATTTTTTTTTTCATTTCTAAGATATCGACGTCTAGAGGGTCAACACGTGAACATTATTGGGTGATAAATTTTTTTTGGGTAAAACGATTTTCGACGTAGATTGACAAGAAGAGAATGCATCGATCTATTTAGAAGCTTCACACCCAGCGACTGTAAAATTCTACTTCAATGAGTTCGAGCGTGGTCGTTGTTCTCTCCAAGACGAATTTCGTGAAGGTCGTCCAAGAACGGCTGTTGTGCCAGAAAACGAATTGGATATCGTGAGATGTAATCATCCTTGGGTATTAGTGCGGCTAGCATACATTCGATCTTACATAAGCATTAGAGTGGGTCGAAAAAAAAAGTTTGAAAGTGCACCCCTTATTTTAAAGATGACCTCGAGACAACTCCAAAAACAAAAACCCCCGGAAAAACCGCCAAAATGGCATTTTTTTTTTATAACTTATGCATCTTGTATCCGATTTCAAAAGCGAATATACCGTTAAAAGGGCTGGTGTTTTTTTTTTTTTTTTTTTGGAGTTGTCTCGACGTCATCTTTAAAATAAGGGGTGCACTTTTCAAACTGTTTTTTTTTTGTATGGAGACCGACCCACTCTAATAAGCATATAGGCGTCCGGAAGATTTGTTCCCGTTGGAAACCGAATAATTTGACGGTTGCTCAAAAAAGGCTCATATCGATTGGTACGATTGGTACGAAACAAGTCTACGACATCAACACAGGTTATGAGTTTCAAAGTGAGCAAGCGAAGAAAATAAAATTTAACAAAATCATATTTATTACACAGTCCAACAAATTTGGTTTTTTGTTCTTGGTTTTTATAATAGATTATACTGTACAACAGCAAAAACAAACCCTGGGGTTGACGACTTTGTATAGTACTTTTCAGATCGTTACTCGTAAAATCGAATTTGAAGTCCATTTTTTCAGATCATGTCAGGTTTCGTACTACATCGGAACACAGCTCCAGGGAAAACCATAATGTCCGACTTTTAATGAATTTAATATTTTCTTTTTAAAGGAAGGTCGGAGAAGGTTAATATGTAAAACTGACCCCCATTACTTTTGATTCATAAGGTACTCTCATATTATTTTATCTTTTCTCCGTGTATTTGCAAACTGAGTTAACTAAAAGTGTAATACTTGACGTGAATGCTATATCATCTATATTCTCAGAGAGAGCTGACTCTATAACCTTCGTATACTCGCGTCAAATAGTGTAATTCGTATATCCGCGTACGATCTGTGAGACCGAGATTCCTAGGTCCAATTTAGCATGTTTTTAATAACATATCATTATTAGTTAATTACATAATATTGGCTAATAACAGTCTTTTAACGTCATTTGTTATGAAAATAATAAGTCAAACGTAAATCGTCGGTCTGAGAGACCAATGCGCGAGTATACGAAGGATAATTGTATATTTTTTCTAAAAATTTCCGTTACTTTCCGTTAATTTTTCTCATGTATTCTATTAATGACTCAAAATTAAGACTCATATTTAATACCATTTTAAGACTCATAATAAAGACTTAAAGACTCATAATAAAGACTCTTTTAGGACTCATATAAATTGGTTTTTTGGTCTCAAAATTAAAACTCTTTTAAGACTTATATTAAATACTCTTTTAGGACTCATAATAAAGACTCTTTTAATACTCATAATAAATACTCTTTTAGAACTCATAAAAATTAGTCTTTTGGACTCAAAATAAGATAAAATAGATAGCCATATTTAAAAGTCTTTTAAGAATCATGTAATGGAATCTTTAAAGGCTTATAATGAAGACTCTTTCAGAACTCATAGAGGTTACAATGATCCGTTTAGGTAGAAATATATATTTTTAGTTTAAAATTTATTTAAAATATTTTAAAGTTAAAAATAAAAAAAAATGACAAAAATATTTTTTTAAAAAAATCCAAATAAAAAGTAATTGCAGAAACTTCATTCTATTCTTCAAGCTCAACTTTACACTGAACGACTGAAAGTTAAATTATGACGTGTTGGAGCAGTCAGTTCCAATAAATATCCACATTCTCACCAATTACCATAACATTACAAATTACAGAAGATCAGGCGTGGTGGTCAGACATACATATGCACCATCGTTTTATATATTAAGATAAAAATATAACTTTAAAGTTTTTAAAACTCTCGCAGAACCTAATTGTCGAGTTCTCATAAAACACTCGTATATAAGACTCTTTTATGAGGCCTTTTTATGATTACGCATATATCATGCAATATAAGTATAACCTTTTGTGAGTATTTATTATAAGCAATCGTAATACCGTCTTATTTGGGACTTTTTAATGACTTGTTTTTATGAGAATTCATAAAGTAAGCAGAAATGAAAGTAAGAGAATTGATAACTCTTTTAAGAGTCTTATTTTTGAGTAGTAATTTTATAATCATATCAAAGACTCCTTTAGGAGTCTTTTAATTGCGTAATCATAAGACATGTATAAAAAATACTCTTTTTAGAGTCTTATTTTTGTGCAATCACTTTACAATCATATCAAAGACTCCTTTAGGAGTGTTTTTATGGCTTACTCATACAACACATATAAGAAACACTCTTTTTAGAGTAAATTTTTTTGAGACGGTCAGAAAATGTTTGCAGGGTTTATAAATTAAAATAAAAAATGTCAATTGATTAAAGGATGTTCTTAATACAGGCCTGCAAAATTTTGTTCACCTTTCTAATTTTATTGCTGATTATGAGGATTTATGACCTTTTGTTAACAAATTTGAACCCCGTTTAGTTTTTTCATCATATCAGACTTTTGCAATATTTGTGGATATATACACAAAATATGGCTTTTTGGGCTACTATTGAGGTTATGTACTGGACACACAACATTTTTTAAGGGGGCATATAGGTTACAAATTTTTTAAAAAGAATTTTTTTCGGGAATTTTTTTCATAGAAGGAAAAAATATATCGTTTTAAAATTTTGCACATATCTTTATTAACATTTTTACGTTTTTGAAAAAATAAAAACAAATAAATTAATCCTTGTTTAAGTGGCTATCGCCTGAACTAGGATAATTTTTTTGTAATTTGATTTGTAATCTCGAAAATAAACTTTCTTTTTTCAAATGGCTGCTATTTTGTTTTTTTTTTTTCGGCGGAAAAAATGTATCCTAGTTCAGGCGATAACCACTTGAACAAGGATTAATTTGTTTTTTTATTTTTTCCTCAGATGTTTCAGACTGGTGATATCCTGCACCCCTTCAATTTTTTGGTATTTGTTAAAAAAAAATCAAATAACGTCAAAAACCGCTTTAAAAATTCTGAAAATTTTCTTGTATTCTTTGAATGTTAGTTTATATATAAAGGCAAAATTTGAAATCGATATTTTTTTCCTTCTATGAAAAAAAATTCCCGAAAAAAAATTTGTTTTAAAATTTGTAACCTATATGCCCCCTTCAACTCTTTTCTAACAACTAAATCACTTAGTGCTAGTCTTTACCAAAAAAAAAGTTATCGAATGGTCATCATTGGTTTTTTTTTCTATCAAAGCTATGGTACTTTTAAAAAAGCTAGAAAATTCCTCTATTGGGATGTAACGGTGTTAGATTTGAAGCTTAACATGTCATCTTAGGATGGTGATAAATTTGAAAAAAAAAAACTTATATTCAGTGGGAGAAGAAGGTATAAATGATGAAGTTGAAAAACAAAACTATGTGCAGTCTATACCTGACCTCAAAATATAGCCCAAAAGGTAATTTTTTGAATAAATTACCTCAAATTTCTCAACATCCTGACTTAATAATGGGGTTGATTCTTAAAAATTTAGATTCTTAAGAGAAAATTACTGCAAAAATGTTGCACGAAAGTAAAACCCTGTAGACCTGTTTTTTTTAGGTCAAAGTGCTTACAAAGCTACGAAGGTAATAGACAAGGTAACGAGTAATGGCTTAAGTAATGTGCTGTTTTTAGAACTGTTAATAATGTGTCACTCGGAAGAAAAGCAACACACGTGTAACCGCGGGCAAAACAAGCATTTCCTGTGCTTAAGAAAAATGGCTTTTAGTGAAAGAGTTGCCATCATTTTGGGGTTTTATGTAGTTGTTGGTGACTTTTTTTTGTGTTATGCTCATTGTTATTGAATTTTTTTGTTTTTTTTTTTTGTAATATTAACTCAATTTCTTTGTCTCTTTTTGTGTGATATGCAGTACATTTATGTGTAGATATATATATTTATATATATATATATATATGTATATATATATATATGTATGTGTGTGTGTGGTTCGTTTTTCTGTGTGTTACAGTTTTGTGCGCTTCCTTTCAGTGCCAACTTCCGGATATTTTTTTTATTCCTGGCATGCCTTTTTTGAAAAACATTTCATTTGTTATATTTGTCGTTTTTTTTTTTTTTTTGAAAGAATTTATTTTTGCTGCTTATCGCAAGTTTTCCACGCTGTTACGCATTTTCTTTATTTTCTTAAAATATTTATAAAAACTTTGAACTGAAGAGTGATTTCTTTTTTCATCTACATCTTCTATGCTTTTGTAGCAAAAGCACAACAGCAGCAGTTCTGTGTTTTTGTGTGTGGGTGTTGGTGTGTTTGTGTATCTTGTTGGTTTGTATGTATTATGTTATCAACAAGAAGTTATCTCAGATTTATATGTGTATCTCGTGAATGCGTAGATATTGCTATGAAGATTTATTTTTTTTTCGGTTTTTTTCTTTTCTTTTCGCAGCTACTGGAATTGAAAATGTGTGGATATATCCAGCAGCGATAAGCTACACGAGTTTGAGTCAGAGAGCATAAAACAGAGAGAGTGCAAAGCATTGAGTGTATTGCTTGTGCAGCGCTAATGGAATATCTATGAATATGGAAAGAAAACATTGGAATTTTGCAATGTTGTTTGAAAAAAAAAAAAAAACAAAAATGCAGAAAAAAGAAACTTTTTTTATGCTTTTTTTTATTTTTCCTTCTTCTAGGCACATAAATCTGCAAACAGCCAATTGTTGCAAATAATTTGTTGTTTTTTTATTTGCTGTGAGCATGGCAAAAGCTCTCCGCCAACTTTGAGCAAGAGACACAGCATTGAGTCTTAATTGAGTGAAACTGCTCTTGGTGAGTAACTTTTAGATAGAATAAATAACAGTTCGCTTAGAGTTAACGAAGCGTGTGGAAAATTTATGCGATTGATACTTGTATTCGTGGTATTTATATTTAATTTTTTTTTATGCTAGTTACTTTCCATCGAAAATGACAGCTTTAAAATTAATATCCTTGCCAAAATAAACTTGAATTCCTGCTTGTCAGTAATTTATACAAATCCGCTTTTGAGAATTTTTTCTTTTTATCCCATGATATAAGGAGACATTTTTTTTATTATAAAAAAGGACACTTCCTAGATCAACAAGTTTATAGTTATTGACAATTTTATTATGCAAAAAAGTATCACTTTGTAGTTGTGTCACCATAGTAAGAGTGTCACTATGGTTAGTTAGTTAGTTAGTTATCTGGTGCTTACAACCGTTGGTTGGTTTTGGCCTCTTATAAGAAATTGCACCAGCCATTCCTGTTTTGCGCTTGCTGGCGCCAGTTGGAAACACCAAGCGTAGTCAGGTTATCCAACACCTGATCTTTCCAACGAACTTAACTATGTGCTTAACTATGTCGATGTCAGCGTACAGCTCATACAGCTCGTGGTTCCATCGAATTTGGTACTCGCCATTGACGCAGATTGGAACGAAGATTTTACGAAGGATCTTTCTCTCGAAGGCTCCCAAAGTCTTTTCATCAGAACTGCTCAACGTCCAGGTTTAGCAACATAATACTTTTGTAGAATATCGTGCCACTGCGTCTCAAATCAACAGCTCGGATGATTTTCTCCATCACTAGGTTGAAAAAATCGCACGATAAGGAATTACCTTGTCAAAAATCTCGTTTGGTATCGAATGGAGGAGTGAGATCCTTCCCGATTTTAACTGCGCTGCTGGTGTTACTCAGTGTCATTCTGCAAAGACGAATGAGCTTTGCAGGAATACCAAATTCAGACATGGTGGAGTATAGATGATTCCTTATTGAACTGCTGAAGGCGATCTTGTAATCGACAAAAAGATGGTGTGTGTCAATTTGTTTATCGAAGCTCTTCTCCAAGACTTGTCGTAGCGTAAATATCTGGTCTATGGTCGATTTTCCAGGTCTGAAGCCACACTGATAAGGTCCAATAAACTGGTTTACGATGGACTTCAGTCTTTCACATAATACGCTCGACAGGACCTTATATGCGATATTAACAAGGCTTATCCCACGGTAGTTGGCGCAACTGGTAGGATCACCTTTCTTGTGAATTGGACAGAACACACTGAGGTTCCAATCACTTGGAATGCATTCTTTCGACCATATTCTGCATAGGAGCTCATGAGTGCATTTAAATAGAGCTTCGCCTCCATTCTTGAAGAGCTCCGCAGGTAAGCCATCGGCTCCTGCGACTTTGTTGTTTTTATATAGCCGAGCTATAGCTTTCAAGACTTCACTATGGTCGGGCAGCGGAACTTCAACGCTGTCGTCCAAAATTGGGGATTCCGGAATATCATCTCTATTGGCGGGATTGTTGTCGTCGTCGCCATTCAGAAGCCTAGAGAAGTGTTCCCTCCACATCATCAGTGTACTCTGGATATTTGTCACTAGATTCCCATTTTTATCCTTGCACGAAGAGGCCCCGGTCTTGAAACCATTGGTCAGTCGTCTTTTTTTCGAAAAATTTTCGGACCTCATTCCTGTCACCATGCATCTCAATCTTTTGGCACTCGCGCATTTCCGCTTCTCTTTTCTTTCGCCTGAAAATGCGTCTCTCTTCCCTCTTCTTCTCTTTGTCATGTTTCTTAGCAGCACGCTATACAATCGACTACGCAGGGTGGCTTTGTAGGCGGCGTCTTTTTCTGCAGTGGTGTCGTAACACTCCTAGTCTTTCCACTGGTTGTGACGAAGGCGGGGATAGCCGATCACCTCTTCGGCAGCCGTACGCATAGAGTGAGAAATGTGATTCCACTGCGCGCATATATCGTCGATCGGTAGCAGGAGTCAGAGTCGAGTAGCGAAGTCTTCGGCTGTTCGTTTTGATTGCAGCTTTTCGACGTTTAGCTTTCTCTGTGCTGGAATGTGCGCATTCTTGGTTGCACACAGACGTGTACGGATTTTGGCTGCGACAAGATAATGATCCGAGTCTATATTGGCACCACGGATCGTGCGTACATCTAAAACACTGGAAGAGTGCCTTCCGTCAATCAAAACCTGATCAATTTGGTTGCGCGTCTTTTGATCAGGAGACAGCCAAGTTGCTTTATGAATATTGAGACGCTTGACTCTAGTGCTACTAACGACCATGTTTCGCGCTGCGGCAAAGTCAATCAGCCTCATTCCGTTATCGGAGGTATTGTCGTGGAGGCTGAACTTTCCGACTGTTGGACCAAAGATATTTTCCCACTTTTCCCACCTTGGCGTTGAAGTCACCAAGCACGATTTTTGTGTCGTGGCGGGGGCTGCGCTCATAGGCTTCTTCAAGGCGATCGTAGAAGCTGTCTTTGGTCTCATCGTCCTTATCTTCTGTCGGAGCGTGCGCACAAATCAGGCTTATATTGAAAAATCTTGCCTTGACACGGGTTATGGCAAGTCGTTCGTTCACAGGTGTGAATCGTAGAACATGATGTCGTAGTCTCTTGCCAACCACGAATCCGCATCCAAATTCATGCTTCTCCGCATGGCCGCTGTAGTAGATATCACAGGATGCTTGCCGTGAGCAACCCTGTCCCTTCCATCGCATTTCTTGGATTGCAGTGATATCAGCTTTGTATCTTTCTAAGATATCTATCAGTTGGATAGAGGCACCATCCCAATTAAGGGTTTGGACGTTCCAGGTGCATATCCGTAAATCATTGTCAGTTTTTCGTTTGCGGTAGTCGTCATCAGATTTGGGGATCATTTTTATCTTATTTCTTATGCGTTTCATATTGTATCATAGGTCATTAGTATTGAGAGTATCATAGGTCGTGAAAGAACAAGGGTAACGCAAGACCCTGGTCTATCGGTTGAAACGGACAAAATTGGAAGAAAGAAATTTACTGGATCCTGTTACTTATGTTACAAAATGACAATAAAAAGACGACGACAAACGCGGAAGAGCTGCAGTGGATGTGAACGACCGGTTTGCGATGAGCACACAGCTCATGTTGTTAAATGTATAGAATGCAATAAATAATATTATATTAGTTGTTAATAAACATGCGTTGTATTTCCCTGTTTTAATAATAAAATCAATTATCATCCCTGAACAAAATTAATTTCAAACGTATTTCATACAAATACTCTTGTGGGTATCCGGGTACTCAGGTGCACATGATGCGAAGGCTCAAGTTTAAGCCAATGAAAAAAATAAAAAACTATAAAAAAAAATTTTTAAATACATGATTTGTTCGCTTTTCACCTTAATAACGAGAATCCGGGAGCTCAAAAATAAATTTTTATTATTTGTCAGTTTTTATCACGAAAATTCATTGCAGTGGGCACCCGGGTACCCGGGTATGAACAGATTTAATTTACTCTTGCCATTATATGAAATGGGACCTTTTTTAAAACTATATTATAGAGTAAATCAATTAACCACTTAAAATTACACTTTTTTGGGCTAAAGTTTCACTTCTATCGTGCGTGATGGTCACACACATATTTTTTTTTAATTTGTTTTTCCCGCAAATAAAATAAGACAAAGATTCAAAGCATTTAAAATAAAAAAGCAATCCTGTAAACTGCTACATTAATTCTTATGTATCAATATAATTCTTTGAATAAGCATTAAAAATCGATATATCGATAATTATATTAAGTCGTTACCATAAAATTTGAATAAAGCCGTATCGATATTATTAAAACATCAGCCATCATTACATTTAAAACATATCTTTTTCGTTCTTTTCTTTGGGCCACTTAACCCTTTAGTTAGGCATTAAACATAAATCTTCGCAGAAATGATGGCCTAAACGTTTTATGACTTTGCGCTCACTTTAAGCAAGGATTTTTTTTTTCTTTCTCTCGCTCTGCCATGGCTGCAGAGAAACCAACCACCCACTAAGAACTGCACAATAACGACGACGAGCTCTTGCAAGCAAGGCTTGTTAGCGGAAAAAAATTTCTTTTTTATTGCTTTTTTTTTCAATGCCAATAAAGTAGGTACGTTTTTTTGCTTGCTTTATTTTCACTTTTATTTGTTTTATGCTTTAGCTAGAATTTACTCAATTTTTGTTTTTGCGTGCTTTGCTCTGCTCTCAACTCAAATTTCAGGACATTTCCAACGTGGGCGCCAAATGTTGAAATATTTTTATGCTCTTCTATTTGAGAATGAAATTTTTTGACTCATTTTCTTAGGCTCGCTAAATTTTCTCTTGTATAGTTAAGTTGGTGCGCTCCCTCTCCTTCTCTCTCTGTGTGTGTATGTGTGTGTTTTTGGCCTTTTGCATGTGTTTGTGTGTATGTGTTCTTAAAGCAAACATTAATTTATATCTGTGTGGTTGTTGCCTTTGTTGATAACAAAGTGTAGACATCATAAAAATCGTCCTTGTTGGTGTTATTGTTTTGTTTCTAAAAATTTTTTTTATATTTTTTTTTTTTAATACAACCTAAAAATTGTTACTCAGCTAGAAATGTATGGACCCACAAACAAACACTTCTACACTCTCAATCATAGACATGTACATACATAAAGCAATACATACATATTCAAATCAACATTTACAACCACAGAAAGGCACCCATGCAAACACACACACTTACACATACACACACACATTGACACAGATGTTAACCGTTATGCACGCGCTGTCTACGCACAATATGCTGCTTCAATGCTTCTTTTTTTACCCTTCTGTCAAGATGTCAAATTTTTGCGTTTATTGCTTTTTTTTACTTTTGCTTATTTGTTTTTTTTTTTTTGTTTTTTTTTTTTTTGTTCTCGTTCATTCTTTTATTTCTACATTCTTATTACCATCTTTAAACTGTCGAAGTTGCTATTGTTTTTTGTTGGTACCTTATTGAGTAAATCGGTTCATATATAGATATATAGCTTATATATATGTGTATATATACATTTTTTTCTAATATAAGATACTTCGAATTATTCAATACATTTATTTTAAAAATTATGTGATATAAAGTTGCGATAACATGGTCAGCAAAAGAGAAAACCAAATAAAAAAGAAAGCAAAAAAACAATAATATCCTGTCAAGAAGCGTCGCCATCTCAAGGACCAACCCAATGAAGCTTGAAAGCTCTTAAGTGTTTCTGAGATATGCTTAACTAAATTTAGATAACAAAGCAACTTGAAGTGTTCTAGACATAAAAAAATATATAGAGAAAAAAATTTCAAATTTAATTTTTTCAACTTTTATGTTAAGCTCGGAAGCGGCTTTGTTGCTGATTCTCACTCTTTCTTTTTGGTTCATTTGGTTGATGAAAACTTAATCCGGCTGGTATTTTCTTGAAACCTATTTAAAATAACTGCTGTATGAAGAATGATTTTAGTAAAGCTATCATAGATAGTTATCATAAAACTGCTCGAAAAAGCTTTGCAAACGAAACAACAACACAGTTCAACACCATTTATATCAGCGTATAAATAGTCTACTTAGACAATTTGTGAACTTAGCAGCCGTTTGAATTTACCGCGTGGTTACTTTATATGCAACACTTGTCCTGTCAACTACCATCTGTTCATAGACTACTACCAAAATTTAAGCAAGCTGCGTCATTAGCTTTTTGTTTAATAGCCTCGTGAATTTCGACAAAAATGGAAAAAAGTGAATTTCGTGTACTCATAAAGCATTATTTTTTTGCGTAAAAAACCATCATCGAACCTAATCTTTATCCTTATCCTTATCCTTATCCTTATCCTTATCCTTATCCTTATCCTTATCCTTATCCTTATCCTTATCCTCATCCTTATCCTTATCCTTATCCTTATCCTTATCCTTATCCTTATCCTTATCCTTATCCTTATCCTTATCCTTATTCTTATCCTTATCCTTATACTTATGCTTATCCTTATCCTTATCCTTATCCTTATCCTTATCCTTATCCTTATCCTTATCCTTATCCTTATCCTTATCCTTATCCTTATCCTCATCCTCATCCTTATCCTTATCCTTATCCTTATCCTTATCCTTATCCTTATCCTTATCCTTATCCTTATCCTTATCCTTATCCTTATCCTTATCCTTATCCTTATCCTTATCCTTATCCTTATCCTTATCCTTATCCTTATCCTTATACTTATCCTTATCCTTATCCTTATCCTTATCCTTATCCTTATCCTTATCCTTATCCTTATACTTATCCTTATCCTTATCCTTATCCTTATTCTTATCCTTATCCTTATACTTATGCTTATCCTTATCCTTATCCTTATCCTTATCCTTATCCTTATCCTTATCCTTATCCTTATCCTTATCCTTATCCTTATCCTTATCCTTATCCTTATCCTTATCCTTATCCTTATCCTTATCCTTATCCTTATCCTTTTCCTTTTCCTTATCCTTATCCTTATCCTTATCCTTATCCTTATCCTTATCCTTATCCTTATCCTTATCCTTATCCTTATCCTTATCCTTATCCTTATCCTTATCCTTATCCTTATCCTTATCCTTATCCTTATCCTTATCCTTATCCTTATCCTCATCCTTATCCTTATCCTTATCCTTATCCTTATCCTTATCCTTATCCTTATCCTTATCCTTATCCTTATCCTTATCCTTATCCTTATCCTTATCCTTATCCTTATCCTTATCCTTATCCTTATCCTTATCCTTATCCTTATCCTTATCCTTATCCTTATCCTTATCCTTATCCTTATCCTTATCCTTATCCTTATCCTTATCCTTATCCTTATCCTTATCCTTATCCTTATCCTTATCCTTATCCTTATCCTTATCCTTATCCTTATCCTTATCCTTATCCTTATCCTTATCCTTATCCTTATCCTTATCCTTATCCTTATCCTTATCCTTATCCTTATCCTTATCCTTATCCTTATCCTTATCCTTATCCTTATCCTTATCCTTATCCTTATCCTTATCCTTATCCTTATCCTTATCCTTATCCTTATCCTTATCCTTATCCTTATCCTTATCCTTATTCTTATCCTTATCCTTATACTTATGCTTATGCTTATCCTTATCCTTATCCTTATCCTTATCCTTATCCTTATCCTTATCCTTATCCTTATCCTTATCCTTATCCTTATCCTTATCCTTATCCTTATCCTTATCCTTATCCTTATCCTTATCCTTATCCTTATCCTTATCCTTATCCTTATCCTTATCCTTATTCTTATCCTTATCCTTATCCTTATCCTTATCCTTATCCTTATCCTTATCCTTATCCTTATCCTTATCCTTATCCTTATCCTTATCCTTATCCTTATCCTTATCCTTATCCTTATCCTTATCCTTATCCTTATCCTTATCCTTATCCTTATCCTTATCCTTATCCTTATCCTTATCCTTATCCTTATCCTTATCCTTATCCTTATCCTTATCCTTATCCTTATCCTTATCCTTATCCTTATCCTTATCCTTATCCTTATCCTTATCCTTATCCTTATCCTTATCCTTATCCTTATCCTTATCCTTATCCTTATCCTTATCCTTATCCTTATCCTTATCCTTATCCTTATCCTTATCCTTATCCTTATCCTTATCCTTATCCTTATCTTTATCCTTATCCTTATCCTTATCCTTATCCTTATCCTTATCCTTATCCTTTTCCTTTTCCTTTTCCTTTTCCTTATCCTTATCCTTATCCTTATCCTTATCCTTATCATTATCCTTATCCTTATCCTTATCCTTATCCGTATCCTTATCCTTATCCTGATCCTTATCCTTATCCTTATCCTTATCCTTATCCTTATCCTTATCCTTATCCTTATCCTTATCCTTATCCTTATCCTTATCCTTATCCTTATCCTTATCCTTATCCTTATCCTTATCCTTATCCTTATCCTTATCCTTATCCTTATCCTTATCCTTATCCTTATCCTTATCCTTATCCTTATCCTTATCCTTATCCTTATCCTTATCCTTATCCTTATCCTTATCCTTATCCTTATCCTTATCCTTATCCTTATCCTTATCCTTATCCTTATCCTTATCCTTATCCTTATCCTTATCCTTATCCTTATCCTTATCCTTATCCTTATCCTTATCCTTATCCTTATCCTTATCCTTATCCTTATCCTTATCCTTATCCTTATCCTTATCCTTATCCTTATCCTTATCCTTATCCTTATCCTTATCCTTATCCTTATCCTTATCCTTATCCTTATCCTTATCCTTATCCTTATCCTTATCCTTATCCTTATCCTTATCCTTATCCTTATCCTTATCCTTATCCTTATCCTTATCCTTATCCTTATCCTTATCCTTATCCTTATCCTTATCCTTATCCTTATCCTTATCCTTATCCTTATCCTTATCCTTATCCTTATCCTTATCCTTATCCTTATCCTTATCCTTATCCTTATCCTTATCCTTAACCTTATCCTTATCCTTATGCAATGATATTGCATTTTTATTGCATATCCGCTACCTGACGAGGTAAAAATTTTTTTTTCAGTTTTATCGTGCAGCCAAGTAGAAATTCTTAATTTAAGTGTTCAAACATTTACCGTGGTGCTTATACTCACGGAGGTATTATTCCATGCAAAGCTGTTGCATGATCATTGCATATTCGATCTTAGAGCAACTTTCTCCGGTGCCTCATAACGTCATAAACTTGTTGTTTTTTTTGTGGTGAGGGCTAAGAACAGACCTTTACTGGCGTATAATATCTTTTACCGTTGCCTCTATACTCAGCCGTTTATATTTCCATGTAACAAATTTGAAGTTTCGTTGCGTAAGCAGCTCCCTACGCATTCCGATGATATTATTTTTTTTAGTTTTTTGTTTTATATATTTTGTCATTAGGTCCAAGAATAAACCTTTTCTGTCGTATCATAATTTTTATCTTACCAGCTAAACTCAGCGAGAAACAATTTCATGCAACACCTATGCATTTTTTGAAAAGCCTCCTTTTCAACTTTTTTGGAAATCTGCATGTATCCTTATTCAATTATATTCTATATATATAAATCTTATATATCCTTATGAATCCTTATTCAATTATATTCTATATATATGTATATAGAATATAATTGAATAAGGAAGTATAGAACATAAAAGGAAGAAACAACTCGATAAAATTTACCCGCATTCAGCTGACGGTTTTTTTTTCAAGATTTATTTCAAATTAAATAAAATACATATGGTTTTTTGCTTGGAGGTTCCATTTTTCGACAAGGATTAAACTTTCATAGAGGTTTTATTTGATAATTTAGTGACTTTTTGAATAAAACTCTTTCAGCAAAAAAGAGAGATCTTAACACAGTCTCCTTTTATATTAATACATTAAGTCCAGCGTTTTTCCCATTTTTTTTTAGTCCTTCGAAATAATATTTTTTATCAAGGTTTTCAAAATAGGTGTTTGTCAAAAAACTTCCTCCTTTGAAGTGTTCATACGGCTACGTTTATGACGAGGATAGCTATTTTATGTCCAAATATTCATGTAAAATGTGATATACCCGATCAGTTGAGATGCCTACAGCTTAAGCCACCTCGTGCACTTTCATTAACCGATCGTCCAATAATATTCCATTAATTTTATCGACGATAAGAGCGTGGTGAGAGGTCACTCGGGCGACCAGAGTCCCCATAGTAATTATCAACCCTTTCCTTGGTTTTGATGATGGTCTTTTTACACAAAAAAGTAATACTAATGAGTTCATAAAATTAAATTTTTTGAATTATCGTCGAGTTTCAAGAGGTGAATTGAAAACGCAGCCTGCTTATAGTTTGACAGTGTTCTATTAACAGATGGTTGTTAATGGGACCAATGGTGTATTTAAAGTTATTACGCCTGAAATTCAAAAAGTCACTGACTTCTCAAATTGGCCTTGTTAATACAAATAAAATTTATTTCCTTTAAAACAATAACGGGAAGAAGGTCTCCTGGAGGCTTTTTGGGATATATACAGACTACCAAATGTATATATTGTATTAGGTAGTATGAGTTTCATTAATTTTAAATGTATTTAAAAAAACTTTTGAGTTTTCGAACTTTTGATATAATTTTCAGAAAATTCAAGGACTTAAAAGAAGAAAGTCATTAATTCGTTTTCCTTCTTTTTAGCATTTAACTAAAAAATTGTCAACTTGTTGGGATAACAAATGATATGATATAAGGGTGAGTATATTTTAATTATATTTTTGTTGTAATTTAAAAAAGGTTTTCATGTTAATCAAGCGCAGGTTTCCAATCCCCTAATTATTTAATTCAAACGCTCTTCAAAACGCTTTAATAAAATAATTAGCTTAAATGTTACTCATACGCCACGTTGCACAATACAAAAATGAGTTCGCATTAAGCTCGCTAACTCTCTCGCTCTCTCTCTTAATCGTTTTTTTTTTTTGTTTTACGTTAAAATGCTTGAGCTTATAATTAATGAGGAATTCATTAATGGATTTGAGATTTTATTTCCTGCGAACATTTTTAATTCAAAGATTTCCACGAGGGATTTGGACGTATTCGAAGTGGAAAAGGTAGTTTTTTTGTGAACATTATGTGAACAGAGCAAATGTAACTTGATTAATATATTTTTAATTTTTTGGTTTTAGAAGCATTTATATATGTATATGAGTATATATTTTTTTCTCCATTAACAGACAGAAAAAAAGTTGTTATCACTTTATTATTCACACATCGTTTACGCGTTATTGTCTTCAAAAATTTTTGTTTTTAATATAACTCAATTCCTTAGCTAACGAAGTTGTTATCCAAGTTTACGAATTTGTGAATGAACATCATAGCACACACCCAAAAATAATTGTGTTAATAAAGAAGCTTACATAAATTTCAACACATTTGCACACCTATCTCATTACAAAGTGACACATTTACAGACACACACACGCAGACACAAACATATACAGCAACACACATGACATACATATGGCTTATACTCAAAATACCTTGAGAATTACAAAAACAAAAAAAAAAATACAACTACGTGAAAATCCAAAAGAATTTGCATCAATGTCATAATTTTTCAGTGTGCAGGATATTAAATTTAGAGTGCCATTGATAAGCAAAAGGCTCAAGATCTAAAAAAAAAGCGCACACGCGCATAAACACACACACTCACACAAAACACACACACACACACAAACACGCATACTCACCAGCTCTACTGTCTTATGACATTATTTATTAAAAGCGTAATGTAAGTATATAAAAAATGCTAAAGCAAAAAAAAAGAAGAAAAAAACACAGAACATAACACAAACATACAAACAAGAAAATCCCTTAATTGAATTGAAGAAATTTTTTATGAATTAATTTAATCAGAATCTCATCACGCGAACCACCTCTACCATCCCAGCCAAATCCCTATCTGTTATTTGCCACATTATTAATTTTTATTTGTTTTCTCTTTCTCTGTTTCTCGTTTTTACTTGTTCTCTTTTGCTGTGTCCTTCTTATTTCTTGTTGGCTAATTTCAAACATTTGCAGCTCATTTTCTTGAGTTGCTTCGATTTTTTTAATTCTTATTCTTGTTCTGTTTAAAATTTCCCACGTTTTTCAATTACGTTTTTTTTTTTATTCAGTTTTTTTTTTAATTTTCTGTGGGTGTGTGTGTGTGTTTATATTCTAATTTCGTGTATGCAGTTGTGTAATTAAGGCATGTGCGTGTGCATGCAAATTGAAATGTAGAGAGTGAGAGTGAAGAACATTGATGAAAATGAAAAATTTTTCTGTTATCTTTTATTAAGTTTGATTACTTACTTAAGTAAGCTTCTATTGAGAAATGGTTTAAAAATTTTCTTTAAGGCAAGATTTCTTGAACCGCTAAATTAAAATTTACGGCATGCTTAAAGCTTAACTACTTAGTTCGGTATCATATCTCATTATCCTCCAATCTCACAATTGAACATTCTACATTCAACAGGTTCTATTTTCGAAATTTTTTGAGGTTTTCACCCCGATATTACTTCTAAGAAACTCGTGAATACTGATCAGAAATTTTCTCCAAAGTATTATGTAGGGAGAAAAGCTCAATAATACGAGCTTGTGTTGCTAGCTTCGCTACTAGCTTTTGTGAGGTTATTATCGAGGTCTTCTGAGTAAAGTCTTTTGAGTTCCTCCCAAATGCTTCAAAAGATCAAATTGAAACGAGAAGCCTCTGAGAGGTTGTGAGTAGAAGGACTGCCTCTTAAGTCTTGCACCTCGACAACACTAAACATTGTTAGATAAATTTTGACAGTTCCATTCGAAAATTTTTTATTTTCCTGCAAACGTTTTCTGAGCGCCGCAAAACAAAATGACTCTAAAAAGACTATTTCTTATGCGTGTTTTATGAGTACGCAATAAAAGGACTCATAAAAGAGTCTTTGATATGATTGTAAAATGATTGATCAGAAAAAAGACTCTAAAAAGAGTGTTTTTATGCGTGTCTTATGAGTACGCAATAAAAAGAATCCTAAAGGAGTCTTTGATATTATTCTAAAATAATTTCTCAGAAATAAGACTGTAAAAAGAGTATTTTTTATGCGTGTTTTATGAACACGCAATAAAAAGAATCCTAAAGGAGTCTTAGATATGATTCTAAAATGATTGCTTGGAAATAAGACTAAAAAGAGTATTTTTATGCGTGTTTTATGAGTATGCAAAAAAAAGACTCATAAAAGAGTCTTTGAGATGATTGTAAAATTACTGGTCAGAAATAAGACTCTAAAAAGAGTGTTTTTATGCGTGTTTTATGAATACGCAACAAGAAGAAGCCTAAAGGAGCTTTTGATATGATTCTAAAATGATTGCTTGGAAATAAGACTAAAAAGAGAATTTTTTATGCGTGTTTTAGGAGTATGCAAAAAAAAGACTCATAAAAGAGTCTTTGATATGATTCTAAAATGATTGCTCAGAAATAAGACTGTAAAAAGAGTATTTTTTTTATGCGTGTTTTATGAATACGCAATAAAAAGAATCCTAAAGGAGTCTTTGATATGATTCTAAAATGAATGCTCAGAATCAAGACTGTAAAAAGAGTATTTTTTATCCGTGTTTTATGAGTACGCAATAAAAAGAATTCTAAAGGAGTCTCTGATATGATTCCAAAATAATTGCTCAGAAATAAGACTCTAAAATGAGAATTTTTTATGCGTGTTTTATGGATACGCAATAAAAACATCCTAAAGGAGTCTTTGATATGATCCTAAAATTATTGCTCAGAAATAAGAATGTAAAAAGAGTATTTTTTTATGCGTGTTTTATAAGTACACAATAAAAAGAATCCTAAAGGAGTCTTTGATATGATTCTAAAATGAATGCTCAGAAACAAGACTGTAAAAAGAGTATTTTTTATCCGTGTTTTATGAGTACGCAATAAAAAGGATTCTAAAGGAGTCTCTGGTATGATTCCAAAATAATTGCTCAGAAATAAGACTCTAAAATGAGTATTTTTTATGCGTGTTTTATGGATACGCAATAAAAAAATCCTAAAGGAGTCTTTGATATGATCCTAAAATTATTGCTCAGAAATAAGAATGTAAAAAGAGTATTTTTCTTATGCGTGTTTTATAAGTACACAATAAAAAGAATCCTAAAGGAGTCTTCGATATGATTCTAAAATGAATGCTCAGAAACAAGACTGTAAAAAGAGTATTTTTTATCCGTGTTTTATGAGTACGCAATAAAAAGAATTCTAAAGGATTCTCTGATATGATTCCAAAATAATTGCTCAGAAATAAGACTCTAAAATGAGTATTTTTTATGCGTGTTTTATGAATACGATGAATGGCAAAATATGGAAATATTTTCATTTTTATTATTAATATTATTAAATAAATAGAAAAAAATGGCGCATACGATAATTTCGCGCAAAGGGCTTTTTTATTATTTATTTGAATAATATTCAACAATACTATACCTTTAATGGTACATCACAGTGGCGAAAAGCAGTTTCTGAACTTTTATTAACATCATATTAATGTCAGAAATTAGTGTTTACAAAGACATTTTAAACCATTAAAGCGCCTTTAACTTATGACTCTAAAAATAATAACTTCATTGAGCTCTGAAAGAGTTTTCATATGAGTCTTTAAAAATTCCATTACAAGATTCTAAAAAAGAGTATTAAATATGACTCTTAAAGAGTCTTAATTTTGAGTCCAATAACACTCAATTATATGAGTTCTAAAAGAGTTTTTATTATGAATCTTTAAAGAGCCTTTATTATGAGTCATAAAAGAGTCTTAATTTTGATTCCAAAATGCGGCATAAAGCAGTCATTATTATGAATCATAGTTTGAAGCCCACAACCTGCAAAAATGTACTCATAAAAGAGTCTTTTTTGAGCGCATTACGGCGGTAAAAACTCATTTATATGAGTCTTAAAAGAGTCTCTTTAACGATTGCTTTTTAAAATATTCTTAAAAAACACGTGTACTCGTACTAGACGTATTCACGTGAAAATGGGAGCTCTATTGGATACCCCATAATTTGACGATTGCTTAAATCAAAGCTCGGATCAATTGATGCAAGGAAATGCTGACAAAAATACAGCAGGTATGGTTTGAAACACCTCTACGACAACATCACAGGTGGCGAATCATGGATTTATGCTAATGAGCCCACAACAAAGCTCCAAATCCAAAGATTTGGGCCCTTCAAAGTGAGCAAAACCCGACCAAAGTTGTTCGCGGACGAATCACATCCACGCAAATGCTTGCCATTTTTTCAGAAAAACTGGTCATGTCGCCAATGTTAAACTTGAGTTACGGAGAACTGTTAATGCTTAATGGTACACAACCATTTGTTTGCCGGAAGTCTTTGGAGAATTGAGGAAAATAAACCACCGAAGGAAAATCATTGTCCATCACGACAATCAGATCAAATAAAAGAGTTTTTGAGCACTCAAAACGTGGAATTAATAGACCATCCACCTTACAGCCCCAACTTGACACCCAACTACTTCTTCTTCTTCCCTCACAGTAAGAAAAAATGCGTTTATCTACGCCCGAACAGGCTGTTGAGGCCTTCAAAAACCTTTCGGAGCTGCCAACTTCAGAGTGGCAAGAGTATTGTCATTTCTTTTTATAATGATAATATTGGTATGAGTCAATTATGTATGGAACAAAATATCGGCCAAATGGCCGCAACCTCGACGGCATGCCTCCAATGGTCCAAATTTTCGATGACGCTGAGGCAAAAGTGAGGTCGGTCCTATGCCGTTAATGTGCCGAATTATCTCATCCTTTAGCTCTTGAATTGTTGCTGGCTTATCGACGTACACTTTTTCTTTCAAATAACCCCAAAGAAAGAAGTCCAACGGTGTCCAATCATATGATCTTGACGGCCAATTGACATCGTCACCACGTGAGATAACACGACCATTGAATTTGTCGCACAAAAGAGCCATTGTTTCGTCAGCTGTGTGGCAAGTCCTGTTGAAACCACATATCGTCCACATCCATATCTTCCAATTCGGCCATAAAAAGTTCGTTATCATCTCACGATAGCGAACACCATTCACAGTAACTGCCTGACCGGCCTCATTTTGGAAAAAATACGGCCTGATGAAGCCGCCAGCCCATAAACCGAACCAAACAGTCACTCTTTGTGGGTGCATTAGTATTTCGACAATCACTCTTGGATTATTATTCGCCCAAATGCGGCAATTCTGCTTATTGACAAATCCACTGAGGTGAAAATGTGCCTCATCACTGAAGATGATTTTCACGATATGCATTTTGATTTGAAAGCCCATTTTCATAATAAGCCTGAATAACTTTAACGCGTTTCTCGATTGTGTATCTTTCTATGGTTCAAATTGAGTAAGTCTGAAATTGAGATATGTCAAATGAAATGCAGAAAAAAACTTGATTTTTAGGTGTGGTTTACATTCAATATCGGCCCTTAAAATTTAAACACCCTTTATATGTAACTTTTTTCCTGAGAAGCACTAAGTAAGTAAGTTATCGAAGTAGTTTATAGAAAACAACAGATCATAGCCTGGTTTAAGCTTCACAGATGCTTCTGAGGTGAAGCTGAGACAAGAAGTCTCTTTAAATTTGTAAGCAGAACTATTATTCTTCCTCCATGTAACTTCCAAAGTATTTGCGTACACAAGTTTCTCATTTTTAAGAGCGTACTTGCATTGCCAGCTTCGCAACAAGTTCATTCGAAATGACCGCTCTTGGCGAAGAAAAAGTTTGGCCACCATGCCAACGTACTGGACCGCATGTCTGTAGTCTTCGGGGCAAAAATCCATAAATAATAAAGGGTCTTTCAACAAGAGGTGTCATTTTAAATTTGCCACCATTTTTTCAAGTGGCAACATACTACTATCATTTGATAAATTTTGACAAAAAAAAAACCAGGAAATTTTCAAATATGGATCGATACACACTCACACAACGCATTGAAATAGTGAAAATTCATAACAAAAACGGTAAAAATATCGCGAACACGATTCATAAAGTTTGTACTATTTTTGGCCATCATCAAGCGCCTTTTCGCGCAGCTATGATGAAATTAATCGATAAATTTTAACGTCTGGGACCGCAATTCATGCTCATTCGGACAGTTCAAATGAAAATATTGCAGATGTAGCTGAAAGCGTGGCAAGAAACCCAGCTTTGTCCATTTCGAAACTATCACAGGAATTGAGCCTATGCACAGCTACTTTGCACCGTATTTTGCATGAAGATTTTGACCTACATGCTTTAAGCTGGGTGCGGAAAAACTCACTCAGGAAGGATTAAAAATTCAATCTTCTCGTGGAAACTAATTTTGCGATTGAATTTTATTATGATAAATACTTTTGAAATCAAATATTCACGAGAACATTGCCTTCGTGTTCTCTTACGAGAGACTAAATGCAATGATTTTTTGCTCCGGCGCTCAATTTACGAACGATCGCTTTTGGTAGTTCACTCATGAGCGGGTATGGGCAGAGAGCGCTCTGGGAGCGTTGAGAGCAAGAATTGAGAGCAAGAATTGAGAGCAAAGGCTTATGTAGCAACACAAAACGCAACAACAAATTGAAGACAAAAAACAAACACAGAAGCTTTAAATGTAGTGGTGCCCATACCCGCTCATGAGCAGCTATGGGCAGAGAGCGCTCTGGGAGCGTTGAGAGCAAGAATTGAGAGTAAAAGCTTATGTAGCATTACAAAACGCAACAACAAAGCAAAGGCAAAAGACAAACATAGAAACAAGACAGAAGCTTTAAATGTAGTGGTGCCCATACCCGCTCATGAGCAGGTAAGGGCACCACAACATTTAAAGCAGTGGTGTTCACACGCAAACTTCTACAATTTTTGACTTTTGTGCTTGTGTTTGTACTTCTATCGCTCTCTGCACTGACAAAAATTGTTGTGCAGGTATTAAGCAAGAATTATGTTATAATTATCATTGTCATCACCATTATCATTATCAGTAACATTATCATTATCACGATCATTATCATTCTCACTATCATTATTATTATTATAATTATTATTATTATTATTCTGAAAATAACGCATATTCATATGCCTCAAACATTTCGTGCAGTGCAAACACACGACCAAGAAGCGCGAACTTCATCACTTGAAGTTTCAGCGCCAACTGATTGAGAGAACTTCGTGCATTCGATCGTGTACGTGTTTCGATTCTCGAATAAAGCTTTCGAGTCTCACCAAGCGTGGTACTACCAGTGTTGCCAGAGAGACGAACTGAAATTTACCACTATATGGGAAAAAATTTACCACTTTCGGAGAAAATTTACCTTTTTCCAAAATAAAAAAAAAATCAAAATTTTGGTGATTAACAACCAGTTGAATGATTAACCGTTCTTTTTTTGTTAGTATACATATATTTAATAAGAAACAACAAAAACAAAAAATAACATTTGTACCATTCACACACCGAAAAGCAACGCTGATCCGATAACCGCTCCTATTATGGACGTGTTCTCAGCGGATATCTCTGAGAGAGGACCTCCAATCGACAGCCACCTTGGTTCTGCTCGGTCTCTTAAATTGCTTGTGAGTATGTTCAGAGAGGTAATAGTGCCACCAATAACTCAAAAAATTAACAAGTCTTAAAAAATTATTATTTTCGAAAAATTTACCACTTTTGGTCAAAAATTACCTTTTTTACCTCTGCCCAAAAAATTTGTCAAAAATTACCTCAATTAGGGAAATTTACCTCAATCTGGCAACACTGGGTACTACGTGAACATCACTGCTTTAAACGCATGGTATTTTTTTTCACTTCAACGTTTTCAACATTGTTTGTGTTTTCAATGGCAGATTGTGAGCGCTCTTCTTTTGAGTGTATTTTTTGACAGGAGATGGTTTCCCAAGCAACTGTCAATGCTACCTTGTATTATTATACCATGTTTAAACGTAGTGGTGCCCATACCCGATCATGAGCAGCTATGGGCAGAGCACTCTGGGCCCGTTAGTGAATGGATTGCTTTACCAAACGATATTAACTGACTTTTTGGACTGTAATTAATGCCATGGACGTGGACGACTTTTATTTTTAGCAGGACAGCACCACATGCCATATAGTTGACGTGAGATTTCTCGAAATGGAGACTTTAATTGGCAGCCCATAGACTTTTTTTCTTTGGGGCTATGTTAAAGATAAAGTCTACGCCAATGCTTCAGCAAATATTCAAGCACTCAAAGACAATATTACAGCTGTTCTTTTCGAGAAACAGACGTAATTATGCGAAAATGTGATGTAAAATTCCATCAAAAGAATGGCCATATATAAGAACAGTCACCGAGGACATTTCGCAAATATTAGATTTCATTACTTTCCTCAGATTTTGTACTTCAGCTTCAAATAAAATTGTCAGCTCTTTTCACAAAAATGTTGCGTTGTTTTTTAATTTTAAATGACAACTCTCCAGATATTCTCTAGATTAAGCCTCTTGCGACTATTTCCTATTTCTAAACCTCAAAAAATTGCTCAGTGGTAAGAGAATTGAGTTGAATTAAGAGTTCATCACTGAGGGAAACACCTATTTGAGGACCTTGAAAAGGTCCTATTATTTGGAGGGAATAAAATAATTGGAAAAACGTTGGATTAAATGAAAATAAAAACATTTTTTTTGAAAAAACAAATGCAGCATAAAATTTAATTTTTTGAAAAATATCATTCATTCAAAAAGTCACTGACTTATCAAATTTCCCTCGCATGTTTTCCCGAATTTTTAAGATTTCATAAAATTTTTTTTTATTACATTTTTATTTTATTACAAAATACATATGATATTTTATTTCAAAAAAATTTGTTTTCAATATAAAAAAAAAAAAAAATTTGTTTTCTATATAAATAATGAAAGGCCGTATTCAAATATTAAGATTAAAAATTTCTGGGAGAGCACGCCCGTAAAAATGTTAAGAAAATGATTAGTTGTGTGTTAATCACATAAACAACAAAGTCTTTTATAACAAAAATGGTCTCCACACCATCTTAGGTGTACCATCAGTTAAACTAACTGAAGCCTAAAAATGGAAGTGTGGAAAAAGGGAGGATATAAACAGCAAAAATAACAACAACTTCAATATGCTCTTATAGCGGTAAACCGCTGTGATCGAATTTCGAAGATGCACATGAATTAAGGCTATGCCTAAAAGTATGATATGATTTAGGTTAACCTTGGTACAGTTTGCATCAAAAGTAGATAAGAACTCAGTTACAAAAATTCAAGCGTTCTCTGCCAAAAATGAATTCCGGGTAACTGTCTCGGCATATTGGCAGTATAAGTAGAACCTATGTAGCTTGAGTGGATCACAGTGTAAAGTCATACAAAGGCTACTGATGAGTTGGTGTAGCGGCCAATGAAACAGTCTGTATAGTCAAGCTGTGGGATTTGCTCTATACAGAGCCGTTGTTGTTGTTGTTGGTTGTTACCTTCTTTGTTCTTAATGCTGTCTTATTGTCAACATGATTACCCTGGAGCTCAAAAATTTGTTTTCGATATTTTATTTCTTTAATATTTATTTGAAAGGAATCTTTAAAGGCATTAAGAAGAAAAGAAAATATCAAATGATGTGATCAAGATGCTTCTCATAGCATTTTTTTTAAGTAGTTAAAAAAAAGATCGTAATAACAAATGAAATAAATTCTCCAATATATCCTAAGCCTTTGAGGACAATTTCAATATGCCCTTAAAAAATATAATTTTTTATATGATGATGAAACCTAATCAAATAATAATATCATATGACCTTGAAAAATAATATGAGAATCTCAAGCTCTTTCATTTTATCCACGTAATCAGCCTAACATATAATTGCAAATAAGCAACTTTTGTACCATTTTGTGCCGTAAATGCTATTTGGTGAAAAATTGTTATAAAAATGTCTCAAAAACATTTGCATCAACTATCAATTTCAGGCCCAGATTAGATTGCAAAGTTTGTCAAATGAATATAATAATTTTTTTTTTATTTTTAACTGTTTAGGCTTATAACTAACTAGCCCAAAATCACTGTTGAAATGTGCAACAATAAAAAATCGCACAAATTTTGGGCAAAACTGAGTGTCGGATGTAGGATTTTCTCATGGGACTTGGAAACTTTGTTTTGTTTTTTATTTTATTTTTTTTTTGGTTTTTTTTTTTTTTTTTTTTTTTTTTGCACTTAAACATATCTGGCTAGCCAGCTTAATAAGGCGGCAACGGCAAAGGTTAAAGACAACAACCAGCTCAAGGATGAGTCAGTGTTTGTGAACCATAGTGCATGTGAGTCAAAAGAGGACCTTGCTAAAAAAATTGTTCATAAACTAACATAAAAGCTGATTTTATTTGGGCTAGAATCTCTCGAGATGCTTGGAATTTTTTTTTTTTCATGATTATTCATAAAGTTATGAAATGTTTTGAGCAGCGGTTTAAGAAACACTTAATCAGAACATGAACCGAATCATTGGGATGATTGGGCTTATCTCCAGGTTGTAACTGGCTTGATTTCAAAGTTTCGCAAATTGGCGAGCCATCGCTTTGGGAATTCAGCTCATTGCTGAATTTTTATAAGTTTTGATGAGATGCTGAATTCTAAAATCGTTATTTTTCAAAACAAAATTAATTGCATACTTTAAGGCTAAACTTATTTTGTACTTTGGTTTTTTAAGAATACAAACCTAGTAAAATGCTTAATAAATACAAACTTTTGAATATAAACTGCTTAATAAATAAAATAAAATAATATAATAACTAATTTTAATTTTTTCAAAATGTATGCATAAAAATGTGGCGTCCGTGGCGTAGTTGGTTAAAGTGCGTGGCCGCTATGTCAAAGAACCTGGAGACCCAGGTTCGAACCCCAGCAGCAACAGAAAATTATTTGAATTAAAATAATTTTTCTGTACGGCCGCCACTCTCTGCAGACAATGGCAAACCTCAGAGAGTAATAAAAATGCCATGTAAAGCTTCTTGAGAATAAGAACATTCCGTTCATCGCCGTTCGGAGTCGGCGTTAAGCCTGTAGGTCCATTTCTCGGTCAATTGTGTACAAACTTAATAACACGCACAACACAATTGATCATAAGAAGCTAGGTCAAAGTCCTTTCAAGGGCTAAAATGGCCAGTTATTTATTTTTTTTTTTTTTTTATGCATAAAAATGAGATTGATCTGTGAGTTGAGTCGATCGAGCTTAAGCTCAACTAACTGAGATCAAGAGTTAGAAACATGATTACGCGTTCCGCAGTCCTGTTATCTAATGCTCTCTTTCTCAATTGAGTGCATGACGTCACACAGTACTTTTGCTTGACAAAAACGTATCCAAATGTGCGATCTCTTAGGCAAATTGACGAAATTGAAAATAAATTCATTCGAAAAAGTAAAGTAAAAATATCTACTCTTTTGTATAAAAATATGAATATTCTCGTATACGAAAAATGTGAATATTTTAAACTTTCAAGATCCTTTTATAGTTTAGTTTATAGTTTATAGTTTATAGTTTATAGTTTATAGTTTAGTTTAATAGTTTATCTCCTAAACTATTCGAGACTGACAAAATTTTATTGTAACAATGGGTTAAGGAGGTCCATATACATATTATAGAAATAAGAAAAAAAAACAATTAGGCGTGGGTATGGAAGTAAAATTATCCAAAGTGTGACAATATCGCTTGTGACGTCATGCTCTCTCTCTCTCTCTCTCTCTCTCTCTCATTTGCGGAACGCGTAATCTGGTTTCTATCATTCTTGGCTTGAACCAGTGATGTGATTTGGTGGGATTTCGGGCTTATTTTGGGATATTTGGCCTATTTGAGAACGTGTGGGATTTCAGATGCTTAGGAGGGATTTTCTACTGTGTCATAATTTTTTAAAGTGTAAATTTTTATCAAAACTGGTTGGTATCACGTTTTGTAATCTTTCAAAATATTTCGTTTAATTGGTGTTTCATTGATTCTAAATATGTAAGAAAGGGATATGTATATTCAAGAGGCTTAAAATTAATGAAAATATGATCCTCATTTAAAAACAAAAATATGAGCTCAGTTTCATTTTGATGCAACGAAAGAAATTTACGATTACTTCATACACTTACACCATGGTGTCCGCGGCGTAGTTGGTTAAAGTGCGTTGCCGCTATGTCAATGAACCTGGAGACCCGGGTTTGAACCCCAGCAGCGACAGAAAATTATTTGAATTAAAATAATTTTTCTGTACGGCCGCCACCTCTCTGCAGATAATGGTAAACCTCAAAAAGTAATTAAAATGCCATGTAAAGCTTCTTGACAACAAGAGCATTTCAGTCATTTCAGCCGTTCGGAGTCGGCGTTAAACCTGTAGGTCCGGTTCTCAGTCAATTGTGTGTACAAACTTAATAACACGCTCAACACAATTGATCATAAGAAGCTAGGTCAAAGTGCTTTCAAGGGCTGAAATGGCCATTTATTTTTTTTTTATTTATCATTACTTAAGAGAGTTTTTATAAAAAATGCAGTGTTTAACTTTTCGTATTTTTTTTTTTTTTTTTTTTTTGTGGAAAATTTGTTATATTTATTGAAAAACTTTATTTTGTACATTATTAAACTATAAAATTATTATAATGTTAAAAAATGTAGGGGAGGATGCCCACCTACTAAACACGTTTTGTTTGGAGGCTATACCTTTGGCTTAAAACATAATTTTTCAGAGCTCTTGGATTCATCTGGACGCTAAGTTCAATAACTAACAAGAATTTTAATCAGAATTTAAAATTTCCAAAAAATATAATTTTGGCAATCGATCTTGCAAAAGTCTCAAATTCGACCGCTGAAAAATTCGGCCCAGCTACTGAACACCTAAAACAAATCGTTGAAAAAAATTAGAAAATGAAGTAAAAACACTTGTTTTTGAGAGATTATAAAAAATTTATTCAATCAATAGTTCACAATGACTCACTGAACTTTAAACAATAGAGATTTGATTTTCTTTGATGGCTGCAGCCATCGCATCAGAATTTATAAACTTTTTTCTTTTCACTTTTTTTTGGCGACGGCATTCTTAAATTTTATCTGAACGTGAACGAGAATCACGAAAACTATTTTAACTAATTCCAAACACTATTTTCAATCATATAAGTAGTAGGTGGGCAGGCACGCCATCATAACACAACGTGAAATATTTTTTTCCAATTTTTCAATATTGTTCGATTGGTCATCGAATTGTGAAAAATAAACATTAAATAGGTATAGAATTCTACTCATATTCACCTTTTTTTATCGATAAGAAACACTCTGAAATTCACTAAGCTTCGTTTTATTCGAATATTTTATTTCTCAACGGCCGTGGGGCTAAAGCAGCACGCGCATTAATCTCAATGATTTATCAAAAGTGAACATTTCATGAGATGTTACTGCAACACTTTACATATTGGCGCATCATACAGACGTCAGAACTCACAGCGTTCAGAAGAAGGTGGACATGTTCAGCAGGTGGCCATCATTATTTCTTTTCGAAAATTGCATAAAAAATCGTTATTGGTATAAATATTTGGATGGGATTTTTTGTGGGTTTTTCGTGTCATTTTGGTGGGATAAACAGGTCTTAATCGGGATGTGATCGGGATTTTTTACTAAATCAGAATCACATCACTGGCTTGAACTTAGTTTCGTATGCAAAAAACTGAAATTAAGCTCATCTATTCTCTTTGCTGTATGGAGATGTCGTTGTGATGCATTTATGACGCATCATTAAATTGAGAGACACAATTACACTGCACAACAACAAAAAAGTGATGTTTGACGACTTTAGATAATATTACCGACCTATCTTTTCCGACCCCTCCTGAGGGTGGCTCCTACAGTGCGGTGCAGAACTATAGGCGCACCCTAAAAAAAAAAAAAAAAATAAATAACTGGCCATTTCAGCCCTTGAAAGGACTTTGACCTAGCTTCTTATGATCAATTGTGTTGTGCGTGTTATTAAGTTTGTACACAATTGACCGAGAACCGGATCTACATGCTTAACGCCGACTCCGAACGGCGATGAACGGAATGTTCTCGTTCTCAAGAAGCTTTACATGGCATTTTGATTACTCTCTGAGGTTTGCCATTGTCTGCAGAGAGGTGGCGGCCGTACAGAAAAATTATTTTAATTCAAATAATTTTCTGTCGCTGCTGGGGTTCGAACCTGGGTCTCCAAGGTTCTTTGACATAGCGGCCACGCACTTTAACCAACTACGCCACGGACGCCACAGGCGCACCCTATTGTTACTAAATTCACAACGCCCATGAAAAGAAAAATTTATTTTATTGAATGCATTAAAGAGAACATATGCAGTTAACAAGTTAGGTGAACAACATTCAAAATTGTTTGCTCTTTACGTACGTTATAATGAATTTACGTTATAATGATATTTCTCAATTTAAGCTGGTGCATAACAATAGACGCACATTCGATTTGCCTTAGTTATGTGAGAGCTGTCGTCGGTAAAGCATCAACAATTCATTTATTTGTGTTTTTTTTTCTTGTTAATTCGTGACTTTTATTTTTGCAATGCCACGTGGGCAATATTTAACGGACACTTAAAAAGGTAAAATTTCCGCTTTTAGAGAAGAAGGTGTCAGTATTCGTGAAATTTCTAGAAGACTTAAGCGATCAGACCACTTAGTTCGCAATTTTTTAAAAGATACAATTAATTACGGTCAAAATAAAAAAGGCGGAAGAAAACAAAAGCGTTCTTTGTGCGATAAGCGTAGTATCATCAAAGCAGCGAGCAACTCTATGAAGAGCGGAACACAAATTGCAAATGATTTACGGTTAAATGTCTCAAAATGGACAGTTAATCGGGTGTTAAAAAATTGTACACATATTGCTCGATTTGCATTTTTCAGTAGAAAGACCTTCATTGTTATACGACATTTAGTTCCAAAGCAATTCGATATCATAAATTTGGCCTGTGTGGCCAAATTCCCCCTTGTCTTATATTCGCTCAAATATATAGTAACTGCTTCTTGGGCCCATAGCATCTTCATATCAAGTTTCACTTTCAAAACATGTACAACTCAAGAATAATAATGATTTCTTAAAAGTGGGCGTATATTTATAGTTAGACCACGCCCAGTTTTAGTATAGTTGCCAACAGTAACCATACGAACTTGTCTATCAAATTTTAGTCTAATACGACCAAAACCGTTTAAAATATAGTATTTTTATTGATTTGTGGGCTTGTAAAAGTGGGATATGGAAAAAAGGGGTATGGAAAATTTTTACTATGCAAATGCAAACTAAAGTGAGACTTCCAAAATAATTCCAATATTCCATTTATTTCCAATTTCCCTTGCAAATATTTCCCCATATACAACATATGTTGTATAAGTTCACTAAAATGCCTATAATTCATGAACAATTACACATACAGAGACCGTTTATACATCACCTTTCATGGGAAATTTCCAGAAACGAAATAGGTTAACGTTGCATACACAATGCAACTTATTTATATATATATATATAGATGTTTAAGAAAATCCTTAAATTTATTAGAAATTAAAAAAAAACTTGATATTTTAAAAACCCAAATTTTTAGAGAGTACAATTTCCAAACTTTTTAGATACCTACCAAAATTTTTATATTCGAAAAAATTATGTGAAAAGAAAAATATTTCGAACTAATCGAGAATTTCAAACACAAGAAAATAAAATGTCACAGAACGTATTAAAAACTCAAAAATTTCAAAATTTCATCAAAATAAATGATATTTCCGAAATTTCAAAAAATTTCAAGTTCTTTCGAAAACTGTAACTGTAACATTTTTTAATTTTTTACAACAAAAAAAAAACAAAAAATTTAAAAAAATACATTTCCAAATTTTTTACATACCTTTCGAAATTTTCGATTTTTGAAATTTTATATGCAAAAACTATTTGAAACTAATCAAGAATTAAATTTGAACTAAAGAATTCATAGAACTAAACTTTGAAAGAACTTCTTTCAAAACTTTCAATTTTAAATTAAATTTAATGTGACGTTTCATTAATTATATTGAAACGAATTTGAGCTTAGGCCAAACATGTTGACAACAAGACAACATGAAGACAATTAAGACAAAAACCAACACCAACAACGGCTTTGTATAGAGCAAATCATACAGCTTGACTATACAGACTGTTTCGTTGGCCGCTACATCAACTCATCAGTAGTCCAGCATGACTTTTTAGTGTAATCCGCTCCAAGCTACTTATACTGTCAATTATGTTGAGAAAGTTACCCGGAAGTTTATTTCGCTGAGAGAACGCTTTTACATTAGTAACTGAGTTCTTATCTTAATCGTGCCATACTTTTAGGCATAGGCTTTTAGAGCATGTTAAGGGTGTATACTTTGTTATTATTCTTCTTTTTCCCACACTTTCGTTTTTAGGAAGTCAGCCATCCTAGCTGAACCCTAAAAACGGAAGTGTGGAAAAAAAAAATAACAACAAAGTAACACAACCTCAACATGCTCTGATAGCATTAAAACACTGTGATCGATCTTCGAAGATGCACATGAGTTAAGGCTATGCCTAAAAGAATGTCACGATCTAAGTTAACCTTGACACAGGGTGCATCAAAAGTAGATAAGAACTCAGTTACTTTTGTAAAAGCGTTCTCTCTGCCAAACAAACTTCCGGGTAACTTTTTCGGCATAATTGGCAGTATAAGTAGGACCTAAGTAGCTTGAGTGGATCACAGTGAAAAATCATGCAAGACTACTGATAAGTTGGTGTAGCGGCCAACGAAACAGTCTGTCTAGTCTGCTGTGCGATACAGAGCCGTTGTTGTTGTCTTTATTGTCTTCATGTTGTCTTATTGTCAATATACTTGGCCTAAAGCTAAAATTTGTTTCAAAACTTAAAATTTTCAAAAACTTCAATATTTTCGAACTCGCAATAAATGGATTTTCGAACATTTTTCAACGTTTTGAGCTTCAAATTCTTAGAAGTCGTGAAATGTGCAGATATAATTTAAAAATATTTGGAGCAAAGCAAATTCTAAAATAAATTCAAAGCAAAATATTTCGAATTTTGTGCATTTTTTAGAAATTAATGCATTAAGACGTGCTCTAAGAAATTAGAACAAAAAGCAACGGGAAAATTTTGAAACTGATATGAAAAAGAAGTATGTCAAATTAATCAAGTTTTAAGAACACATGAAGCTTCAATTTCCTAGAACATATTTCAAAACCCAACACACTAAACGCTTCAAAATTTTTTAAACACACAAATAAATGATATTTCAGCACTTTAACCGTTCACAGCCCAAAATGCCACAAATCTCTTGTATTTTTCGAACGCTGTGTTCCCTAGGAAAGATTTTTTTAATGTTTCAATTTAATAAAAATTTTAAATTCGTCCCGATTCCATCTGAAATATTAATACGGAATTGTTGTGATAATTTTCAATAATTTTAACATTTTTTTATATATTTGAGATTTGATTGTTATGAATAAAAAATTTTTCGACTTCTCTAGAAAGTTGATAAATTGGTAATATAATTTTTTTAAACTATTCAATATATTTTTTTCATTTTTTCTTTTTTCTTTATAAGTTAACCGAACTCAATTTGATACGGTATATATTTATTTTTTGTGGATGAATTTTAAACTTTAGCCGTTAGGTGGGATATGGCTAACTGATGTCTGGTCAAGGGCGTCCACAGGGGGGACACTTGCCCACCCTCAACTGAAGAATTTTATATATTTTTATTTCCTATGTGTATATGTAACATTTTTGCTTATATGTTACAAAGTTTTAAACTCTTAAGTTCTGATTTCTTATACTATGTTTACATTACCTCAAAACTACACAGTTAACTTTGAAATTGGATACACAACTGCATAGTTTCCCATACAAAATCTTAACTATCTCGCAAAGCAGTTAAGTTGAAATTGCGACCTAAACCATCTCATTTTGCTATGCAACACTGTGTTTTCATCAAGAACAAAAGGAAATTTAAAAAAATGACAAGGAAATGTCACATAAAAAAAGCAAAAAAATATTTGAAAACAATTTCTTTTCTTTTGATGATTCGGTTAAAGACCACCAGTTTAGAAAACACTTCCTGCTAATGATGAACAAAAACTCCTACAAGGCTTTTATCACACATATTGTAATATTTTTAATTTTTTTTTTTTTTTTTGCATGAAAATTAAATTTTCAATATGTCTCAAAGTTTTGTGAATCAACAAAAAATTAACGTCAAATAATGACAAAGTTAACTACGCTACTGGCAGTGTAAGCACCAGAAACAGTTTCCAAACTGCATAGTTAAATCTGTAATGTAAGCATGATATTAGGTGGTACGAAACTTATTTTTCTAAATAGTCTAAATATTATTTGAGAAATCAACACGAAGTTCTTTGATGTGTGAATGGCAAAGTGTATCAACACTTTGTTCCTACCAAAAGTAGCGAGGCGGCCCGCAACGTTTGTTAAAAACAATATTGATAATTTTAAACAAAGTGTCAACGCACTTTGCCAAAGGGAGCTAGAGACGTGTCGGTTTCAAAAAAGCCTTTAAGTCCTGTCTGAGTCCGTTGTATAGTCGTCTGAGTCTAACTATGTCTGAGTCCTTATCTAACCACACTCAAAGTGAGAGCAAAAATAACTAACTCTCACCGAGTATTAGTTTACTTGAAATGAGAATTAAATCATTCTCATCCCAAGTCTAGCTACTGTCAATTATTTTTATTAATCAAAATCTAATCTGTTTTTATATATAATTGTAATAAAATATAATAATTTACTATCTGAAATAAAAAATTTTTTGAATAAATATTAACAAAAACTTAGCTCATCTAAAAAAGAGAATGAAGTTTAATGAATAAAATTTTGGATATTAGGATTTTTGCTAGTGGGAGCTTAACAATAGGAACGAAGGAAGCCGAAAAAATATAAAAAGATATTCAACCCGATGAAAAAAGTGGAAAACGACCCATTACCTTATGCCTGGTTAAAGCCGTGTAGGCGCGTGGGTTTCCTTTAAGAATTATTTTCTCTTACCACCAAGTAAGCTCATCAGAAGGATTTAAAAATAAAAATTACTCTACCGACCCTCTATAGACTGAATGTTACACATTCGAAAAAAACTAAGGCTAATAAAAAGAAATTTTTAAAATTATATAAAACATTCATGTCTAATTAAGGTACTATTACCGTCTAGAATGCTAAAAAATAACATATATTCAAAAATTTTTTTTTCACTTTCTTTATTATATATGGTTATCAAACTTTTTTTTACAGTATTAAACAGTTCTTGAAGAGTACGAAAAAAATTTTTTATTTTTAATTTCTATTAATTGTACATTTAATATAGGGTGTTAAAATTTTCTGCTCAAAAACACTGCTGCTAAAACAATGGCGGACATTTGAAAATGTTTTTTCAAAAATCGCCTTTTTTCAACCTTTTTTCAGATTCAAAAATTTTATATATTTTTTTTTTTTTTTGTGGTCAAATCACACAGGATATAAAAACAAACAAAATGCTGCAAAAACTATTAATAACGGCTTAGTAGATCCGGATATTAAAAAAAGTCCGCCAGTTAAAAAAAAATAAACTCGAGAAAAATACGTGTAAAGTTTTTTTTTACACCTGCGAGCCGAGAGCGCGCTTCAATTGAGTCGTTATATCTCGGCACTGGCTTCGAATTTCGATTTAATATTTTAAACAGTTATTATTGAAGGTATAAAGAATCTAAAAATGTAAAAAAACAAAATTTCATTTTTTGAAAATTCTAGACGGTAATAGTACCTTAAAAAAACATTAAGCATGTTGCTCTGTTCATAACTGAACGAGCATTCAAGAAAAACGAATATTAATAAATTTTTAAAACACAAACACAAGATAATCATGCACTCTTTTAATAAATTATACACACACACACATTCATACAAACAAAAGAAAAAATCTAAAAAGCTATTTTAAATGATAATTAAATAAAATAAATACCTTGAAAATATCTTTTTCAGTCTGCACGGGTCTTTAACTATATTTAAAAACGAATGACAATTATTTTAAATATTTTTAAATACATTTAATAAATGTCAATATGATTTTGTAAACCAAAGGTTCTTTATACTGAAGGTTAAATTGAAACATATAAATTTTCATATAATAACAGTGTTTACAAAGTTTGCACAGAAAATCTCAGGCAATAAAATTTCATAGGTAACATTCCAGGTTCATTTTCATAAACTTGCACACCAATGCATACCTTTTCCCCCCCCCTCGACAAATTCCTGCGGACGCCCATGTGTCTGGTAGTTATGTATCAATTGCTGGATTGGATGGATGTATCAATTGCGATAATTTATTTGTTTTTTTTTTTTGGGATTTATAATTTATAATTTATATCTTGATTCCACTACTTTGAATATGACTAGTATATCCAACGTAAAATTCGTAATTAACGATCTGTTAGTATAAGATTTGGAATGAATTGAATGTATTTTAAAAAATATGTCCGCCATATTATGCCATATTATATGTATGACTTCATATTCGTGATCAGCGCCACCAAAAACCCCTGTATAGCAAATTTGGTGTTAATCGGTTGACATTTTGTCCGCCATATTGGATCTGCCATCTCGAATTTTACAAATGAGTCTTCATTTTCGTGATCATCGACTGCAAAAAGTTCTATACACAAAATTTAGTATAAATTGGTTTAATTTTAAAAATTTTATCCGCCATATTGGATCCACCTATCTTGAATTTTACAAATCTGACTTCAAATCAGCTGACTCAAAAACCTTTTTATACCAAAGTTGGTGAAAATCGGTTGATTTTTTGAAAATAGCCATTTTCTCACTGTTTTTCCGCCATATTGGATCTCATCATGTTCCACATATCTTATAGAGGAACACAATATACCATCAGATACAAAGTTTTAGCACCATATATTAATCGCTTCATGTTCGAATTCACGATTTTCTTAAAAAAATTACGTGCTTCATTTTGCATTTTTTTTTTTTTGTTTGCTCTAAGTTGCCATATTTAAAAATGGTGGCCAGATACGGTTAATCTGAGTTTTTTTGGTAAAAAAATTACAATGGGAATCAAGGTTCGGAAAAAATGAAAAAATTTTCCTAGCGCACAATGCGTTTGAAAAATACAAGCGATTTGTGCCATTTTGGGCCGTGAACATTTTGAGAAATTTTTAATTATTAGAACTCTGAAAATTTACACAATTCTTAAGTAGAAATATTTGAAAGAGTTTAATTTAAGAAACCCTCACAAAATTATTATATATATATATTTCGAAATTTGTGCTTTTTTCAAATAGAAATAAGAAAAAATTACAAGAAATATTTCCAAAATTTTATTTTTTCAAATAAATAACATTTTTTACAGATCTATCTCAGTTTTCTCATTCCAAAAATTTATATGAAATAAAATATTTTGATATTTTGAATCATGGATTTAAAACACTGGAAATTAAGAGTTGATAGAAATTGTTTCAAGACTCAAACTTATCCAAAACTTCAACCTTTTTCGAACTCGAAAAGTTCACTATTAGATATGTGAATATTTTCACAATTCTTAATTGAAAATAATTGACACAGTTTAATTTAATCAAGCCCTGAGACAATTCGAAAATAAATATTTTGAAAATTTGTGCATTTTCCAAAAATTTATTTTGCTTGCAAGGATGTTCATAATGAGCTCCAAGAAATAAGAACAAAAAATTACGAGATAAATTTCCAAAGACAATAAACTTTTTAGGAATAAAAATATTCTGATTATTTGAAAGTGTTGCAATTTTTTTAAAATTCCATCTAAATTTTCTTATTCCAAAAATTTGTATGTAATAAAATATTTCGAACTAATAATCATTGATTTAAAACACAGGAAATAAGGAGTTGATAGAACTTGTTTCAAGACTAAACATTTTTTAAAACTTCAAAATTTTTCGAACTCGCAAATAAATGTCTTCGAGTATTACTTTAAGGAGTCTTCCAAAAGTTCCAAGTCTTTAGAAAACTTGAAATTTTTGCATATATTACTAGAAAATATTAAGGACAGTGAAATTAAAGCAAACCCTCAGATAATTCGAAACTTTTTATTTCGAAATTTGTGATTTTTTTCAAACATTTTGCTTTGAGTGTTCAAAATGAGCTCTTAGAAATAAGAAAAAAAAAATTACGATATATATTTCCAAATTTCTAGAAATGCGTTGTAGTTATTCTAAGAATTTTGAATTTTCGAAATATTCAGACTGTCAATAAAATCATTTCGAATTAGAATTTAAGAAAGAATTTTCAAAGAAATTCTAGAAAAACCAAAAATGTTTTCTTTACCTTTTTTCCCTCGAAAAAGCCACGATAAAACCACTTTGCATGCACAGCTCAAATTTACGATAGATATTAACTTCATATCATCAAATAAAATAACAACAACAAAGCATTTTCTTCGTGCAAGCTTTTCTCTATTGCTACAAAAACAATCAAAAAAAAAAAAGAAAATAAGAACAAAATGAACAAAAAACAAAAAAAAAAGAAGAAATTCTGTGTAGGTCGATAGGTAGATAGGTACTCGAAGTTATTTATGTGTATGCGTGTAGATATCTTTGAGAATTTTTATTGCCTACTTTTTGGAGTTGCTGCTAACGCGCTGAATAACTTTGCACAGCTCAGAGTTGTTGTTGCTCGAGTGAATAAAATTTATGTTTTAATTTTATTTTTTTTTTCACAATTGGGCTTTTGACACAGCTTTCTTTTTCCACAAACTTTTCTCACACACACAAACTTTTCACAATTCTTGCAAAATTTTGCTGTTGTTGTAGCAGAATTTTCTTATATTCTGCAAAACTGCGTTTTTAACAATTTTTATCTATTCAGATTTTTTTTTTAATTTTTCACAACTTTAACACCATTTTCACTGTTTTTCACAATTTAATCAAACAATTTTTACTTTTCTTTTTTGATTTTATTTTTTTTTTTTCCTTATTTTGTCTTTTCAACTACACACAACACAAAAAAAAATTCCGTTTTTCAATGTCTACTTGCTGTGCTGGTGTGGTTGTTGTTGTTGTAGTTGTTCTTGGTTTTTGTTGTTGTTGTTATGTTAGTCTGTCTGTCTGTTGGTCTGTTGGTATGGTATGTCTGTCTGTGTGTGCATGCGTGTGTGCGTTTGATGCGTACAAACAAAACACGTTTCAACCGCAGCGTCAACTTTTGAGGCGTCCGAACTCGTTGTGCCCTAGCAACATAATGAGTAACATTCAGCATTTGGCTCGACCATGGACCAAGACCAGATTGGAGATTTTCTTCCCACAGCTATAGAAGCTCTGTTCGGGAAAAATCTGCACAGCAAAATTTTTCCAACGCCTGAGCATCACTTCTGCCTGTGTATCCATCCATTCATTCATCCATTCGAGCATCCAAGCATCCATGCAGCAGCCTTCATTCAAACGTGCAGTAGTCGTCCATACGTTCAACGTTGCTTTTGCAGTAACTTGTCTGCAAAGCTCTAAAAAGCTTTTTCTTAATAACATACATATATTTTGTTTTCGTTTTCACTCTCTTGCAAGTTTTATGGGCTTCTTGCAAGTTTGTTATTGTTCTTCTGCACATTGTTTGTTTGGCGCGATTTTTCACTCAAACTGAAATCCAGTGTTGCCAAGTGTTATTTTAAATTCAATTAAAGAAGTAAATTTGGGATGCTTAAGAAAAGCAAAGGGAATACCTTTCAACTGAATTGAGAATAGTTGTTTGAATACCTTGTTCCAACTCCACATGTAAGGGCGTTTTTTTTTTAAAGGTTCCATTTTCTGGGCGTGGTCAGATCTGGCATTTGTGTCATATTCTCAGTTTAGTTTGCTACTTTATAAAGAATACTCTGAACAGACTGAATAGACCAATGATATGTCTAGAGAGTTTAGTTTGAGTTTAGTTTGAGTTCAACCGAAGCTGTTCACATGGAGATGCGTCGGCAGAATTGAGTTTAGTGTGACATTTCTTTGTTTAATTATGTGTTCATATTTTTTGCACCTCCACCACGGTGGCTTCAATTTCACTTGAGAACTTTCATTTTTCCTTACGCTGCGCAAATAGAAATTTTGATCGGCCCATACTGATATGAAGACCTTAACTTCTCGACGTGATCAAGTTCTTTTTTTTTACACATTTTTGTAAATTTTTTGCAAATGGTAAACTGCGCAACTATTAGAAACAACTGTTTTTGACATTTCTATCTTGTCATCTAAAAAGTTGTACCTTTTCATTTAAACATAAGCATAATTTTAGGTATTTTAAAAATTAAGTTTTGATAAACTCAGAAACCAAATTGAGTTTAGATTGAGTTTTTCGTCCTGAAAAATTGTATTGGAAACTCAAGAGTTTATTTTGAGTTCAATGGCAAAACTCAACTTTGTACTGAAAACACAAACAAAACTCTCTGTGTGAACAAAACATTACTGCAAACTCAAGAGTTAATTTTGAGTTAAATGGCAAAACTACACTTTGCACTGGAAACTCAAACTTAACTCTCTGTTAGACAACGCATAAGACAAATAAATTTTTGCAAATTTATTTCGAAATTCTTTGTCACCGTGCTAATTCCATTCTACTGTCGAAATAATCGTCCATCCGATCGACTAATTGTATTAACCATGGATCGTTTTCGAACAACTCTTAATAATAAAGGGATCCGCAAAGACATCGTAAAGTGCCGCACCTAGAAACAATAATTGCTGTATAATTGCTGTAGAGCGCAGTATTGAGGAGGACCCAAATGAGTCAATTCGCCATCACGCGTAACAATTGAAGTTGTGTTCATCCACTTTATGGTTAATTTATCTAAAGATCTTGGCCTACGATCTTATGAGATATAGGTGGTGCAAGATCATTTGAGTCGTACGTTCAATGAGCTGAAAATGAATTTGAAGCCAACCCATTCTTTTATCGCAATATTCTGTTCAGTGGTGAGGCTCATTTTTGTCTCAATGGGTATGTGAATAAGTAAAATTGCCGAATTTTGAGTGCACACAAGATTTTCGAGGCATCATTATTTCACAAAAAACAAAAAAATTACTGTTTGGTGCACTCTATGAGCCGATGGAATCATTGGTCCTTAATTCCTTAAAAATGAGGGCGGCAAGAGCATTTCCGTCAGCAACGAGCGCTATATACCCTTGATAGCCGATTATTTCGAACCCGAATTGAAGGGAATGTTTATTGAAGACATGCTTTTCCAACAGAATGGCGCCACATGCAAGACACAGTGTCCAACAATCAACTAATTGACAAAAACATTTGGCGAACGCATTATTTCTCGTAATGAGCCAAAAATTGGCCATCAAAATCGTGCATTTAACTCTTTTGGGTTTTTTTCTCTGAGGTTATGTGAAGACATTGATTTATGTGAACAAACCAGAAACAATGGACCTATGGAACAATGGACAACATCGTGTGAGTCAATGGCTTTGAATAGAAATAGAAAGAAAACGCCTGAAAAACTGATCGAAAAATTGACTTCTAGAATGGGCCACATGCATATTTAAGTACAATGTCCTAAAATTATTTCTCTACTTTTCAGTTTGAAATTTTTTTTCTTGGTATTTTATTTCCATTCAAAGTTCTACATTTCTAAAAAAAAGACACCCTATATTTCTTTCTAAGAAAGTGACATTGAAATATTGAAACTTACTTTATATTTTTCGCAACAAGTTAACTTTTGGTGCGCATAAACTGAGAATAACTCTTTATATGGGAGCACGATAATTGTGTTTAATTATTACAAATTCCAGAAAATCTCCTTCCGAAATTCTATAGCTATTGGACATAAAAAAGTCATCCGCGCGATGGCTCACATTCGAGCATAAGCGCAGCCGTATAAACACCTCAAAGGAATATTTTGCAATTTTCAACTGCAATCTGACAACCGTAGACAAAACATGGATACATCACAACACGCCAGAGACCAACAAATTTTTCCTAGCAATAGAATTCTTCAAATGAACGTACACCAAAGAAGGCCAAGGTTGATCTGAAGGTCAACAAAGTTACTCTTGTCCTTGTCGGTCACACAAGTATAAAACGATCATAGGCGAATATTATTTACATCTGTTGGAAAGATTTGACATTGATCTGAAGCAAGAAAGATCACATTTGGCAAAGAAAACCTTCTCTTTCACCATGACAACGCACCAAAGTACACGTCTGTAGTCACCATGGCAAAAATCCATAAATTGGGCTACAAATTGGGGTAGCAATACTTTTCCTGATTTAGCCCCCTGTGACTACTCGTATTTCTTATTTCCAAAACTGAAAAATAGCTCGGAGATTTGAATTGAATGAAAAGGTCTTCTGAAACACTTATCGTCTGGACTTATTGAATAGATCTAAAAGGAAACTGTGTTGAGGAATAAAACGCTTTTCTGCCGAAAACACTTCCTTTTATTGAAAAATCCTGACTTATCAAATTGCTCTCGTATATTAATACTTAAAAAGAAAGCATGCTGCTTTAAACCTAATATCGCTCAAACTGTAATGCTATTTCAGGCTTTTTACATTTTAAAATTTTAAATTTATTTTTGCAAATTGTTTATCATATTTTTTACTCTGAATGGTTACAGCCCGTCGTAGGACGGGCTTTTATATTAGTTTGTTAATAAATTACAAAGAAATTCTCCAGAGCTCCAGTCTTCATACTCAAGGTTTCTTAATGTCACTGATTACGTATCTGATTTTAGAATTTTTAAAAAACAAAAGTAAAATCGTTGTGTTAATTTTCACGAATAGACCACGACATTTGATTCGCCATCTTGAATTTGCCAGTTTTTCAATTCTGATCTTAGATTCGTAATCAGTTAATTAAAAAAACTCAAGTCGAGTCTCAAATTTGAGGAAGAATTATTATATAAAAATATTTTCTTAAAAGGGTTAATAACCATTTGACGCTGATAAATAACACTGTGTGACAATACACAAATGTCGTTTCAAAATGCAATAGTTATGAAGTCATAGGGCACCTGATCCTTCTTGATAACCGCATTTAAGTTCACTTACATATTCTCTTGATACAAGGCAAAGAATTAAAATATTTATGCAAATAAATTTATGAACCACTCACGAAATATACTGTCAATACAAAAAAAAAAAAAAATACAGCAACGAGAAAATAAAAGCACACTATACTACGATGAGCGTCTTAATGTAGGAACAGTAATATTGAAATTCCTGCAAACAAAAATTTTTTTTAGGTTTGAACCAATGATTTTAGGTATAATACTTATTCAGTTAAGTCTGTTTTAGTTCGAAAATGGGGTGACAGATAAGAGGGAGGGAAAGGCCAATTATGTGAAACTTGTGTAAGAAGTCTCCTTGGGGTCACAATCTTTTAAATACCCAATTAAAATTTTGAAAGTTTAACTATTTATGTGTCGAATAGAAAATTCGAAAACCATTATTTCCGACTCGCTGGTCTGTACCGGGCGTAACGGGTAAACCTATGTTCGCTTATATTATCAAACTTGGTAATACTTTTCTTTGAAACTATTTGCTAAAATTTTTACTTAAGAGTAAGAAATTGTTATTTCAGCTGATTTCCTATTGGGCAACTTAAGCATTGTTGCTTCAAAATTATTCTACTCAATGTAAATATTGAGTATCGAGCAGCTTCTTTAACTCTTAGGGAAAAAACTCAAATATAACTAATAATAAACCACCCACAATCTTTACCCACACTAACAAATTAACAATGTGAGAGAGCGAGAGAGAAACTAAAGAGAAATTTTTAACGGCATTACACTGACAATGAGTTTTGAGGTGCGTCAGGTGTTCGTATCCGAAAGCTTGCTTAACGACTTTAAGGGTGTTTTAAATGTCATTAACTGACGTTATTGTTTTTGTCGGTTGAAATTCATAATATATGAGTGCTCAATTCGTGTTTGTGTATGCGTGAGTGTGTGAAGAAAAGGACTTGACCTAACTTCCACAGCTGCAATTGACAATATTCATTCAGAAATTAATCGATTTTGCCAGCGAATAAATCGATTATCAATTCTTCAATTTGACATTGGGCAATAATTTAAAATTTTATATTTGAAAAAAAAAAAATACATTACATAAATGAGATAAGTAAAAATGAGTGTATAAAGCTTTAAATTCCAAAGATTAGATGGAATAATACGAAAATATTTAATTCTTCATTAAAAAATTGCGCAATCACTACAAATTAAAGAAATTAAATAATTTGTCGAATATTGATGCTTGAATAAAATAGTTTTGAACCAAGCATATTTCATATTTTATGATTCAAAATAAAAAAAAATAGTTGCGGTATTTTTCAGTTAAAATTAAAATCAATCGTTGATCGATATTTTCCGTCAGACATAAAAACCAGTTAATTTTAATTCGATCAAAATAAATTTTTAATTATTAATTAATATTTTTGGATCGAAAGAATTTATTAATGATTGATCGATTTATTTTTATCATTCATTCATCGAAAAAAAAACAAAATAGAAATCACTAATCGATAGTTGTTCATAAAAAATTTAAGTAAAAGAGCGAATCAATAAAAAAAATCGTTGATCGATAATTTTTTTAATTATATATAAAAATCAATCATCGATTTAGTTTCTTTCGATCTAAAGAAAAAAACTCACTAAACGATATTATTTCGAACACTAGTATATAAAAACAATCAATGATCAATATTTCATTTTGGTCGATAAAATTCAACAGTAAACGATTGATATTTATTTTTATCGAAAAATATTTATGATCATTTCGATTTAATATCTGATCGAAAAATATCGACTAAACGACTAATTTATATTTTATTCGGAAAAATATCGATCGAGGACTGATTTAATTTCGATCAAATCGGACAAATATCCATTAATGGCTGGATCTTATGTCAGATCAAAAATATCGATCAGTGCTTCATTTTTATTTTCATGGGAAACATATACATTGATCAAAAAAATATCGAACAATGAGTGTTTATAATTTGGCCGCGAAAAATCGGTTAAATATTGATTTTTATTAAGATCGAAAAAATTACGATCTTCGATATATTTTTAGTATGATCGAGAAATATTGATTATTAATTAATTTTTGATATGGTTGCAAAAATATTGATTTATGTTTGACTTTTACTTTTGATCGAAACAATATTGATCATGACTGAATAATCTTGTGATCGAAAAAACATCGATCAATGATTGATTATGACTTTTATCGAAAAAATATCGCTTATTGATTTATTTTTATATCCGATAGAAAATATTTATGGGTAATGATTTTTATTCTGAATAAAAAATATCGATCATTGATTTAGTTTGAAATCTTACCGGAAAATATCAACAGACGATGATCGGTTTTTGTTTTTATCGAAAAATATAGACCAATCATCAATTTTTTTTCTTTTATCAAAAAAGTATCAAGCATGGTTGATTTTTCTTAAAAACAATATCGATCAATGATCAATTTTTACTTTTGATCAAAAAATTATCAAAAATGGATTTTAATTTTATTGGAAAATATCAATTTTTTTCATATTTAATCTGATCGAAAAAGTATCGATATGAAAATAATTGCCATTCGATTTTTTTATAATAATTATCGAAATCTTAAATTTCAGAATAAAATAGATGAGAACTCTTATGAGACCTATGAAAAATTGACTATTTTTATTCATGAAATAAAATTATCGAATAAGCATAGTTATTGATAAAGTTGAAAATTTGCTGCAATTATCGACTGTCGATACTTTTAAAATTGTTTGAATATCCATAGGTATATGTATATAAAAATTATCGAAAATCTTTCTCTGAAGCATAAATTAACTTTTTCGGGAATTTGTAACAAATAAATAATTCGTCCAAAGCAAAATTTGTCCAAATAGTTAATCTTTAATAATTATCGATTTTTAAAATTTTTAAAATATATTAAAAAAAAACATTATTTATGTCAAAGAATTTATTTTTATTCTTATATAAACGTTAATGTTCTTTAATAAATAATTACTTTTCAATCGATAGTTAAAGTTATCGATTGAATGAAATTAGCAGTTGAATGAACTTTTGAAAAATATAGAAAATTCGATAGAAATATTTTTTAAAACCCCAATTAGCTTGTCAAAATTTCCTGGATTATATTCTTTATCGGTTTTTCTCGAAAATTTCGTCTAATTTATTAGTGAATTTTTCCGTTTCATATTTATATTTTGATAAATAAAAGCAAAAATTATGAATATACCATCTATAGGAGCTATTGGAGATATAGAAACTTTACCCTTCGTTATTATTCACTCTTAAAGCTTATAAAGCGATCATTTAAGAAAATGATCGTTAGCTAACTTATGGATATCGATTTAAGATCGATAACTCTCGAATTGATAAAAGTCTTAGAAAACTTTCATCGATTTTTGTTTAATCAATCTTTTCTCCTTTGTGATCAAAGAAAGCTATGTATATATTTATTTATCGATATACTTCATGTTTAAAAAAAAATATATATATTCTTGGAAGAAACATTTGCTGTCCAAAAACTCTTGTTGCTCGGCCAATAAAAAAGCAACAACACACGAAATTTTTCATAATAAAATCTTTTGAGTGCTAATTTTAACGTGCTTGTAACAGACTCTCGAGTGCTTCTTTGCCTTGGCACTCAAAGCCTCTCAAACAACAAAAACAACGTGAACAAAATAGTTGTTGTTGTTTTTATTGTAGCCATCTGAACTTGTGGGCCAAGGATATTGCTGGCACTTCATCTGCTGCTGCTTCTTCTTTATCTGCTGCTCCTGTTGCTGCTGCTGTGTGCTTTAAGCAAAAAGCTCTTAACAGCTCAAGTTCTTTTGTTGGAGCTCATTTTCGTTTTGTTTTAATCTCTCGCTCTCTGTAATTGCTGCAAAGTTTGCAGCGGAAATATATTTACTGTGATTGTTGTTGTTGCTGTTGTTGTTGTTGTTGTTATTATTGCTGCTCCAACTCACCTCAACGACATTGAAATGGAAAAAGCTTTCCGTTAGTGGGTGGCTAATTGTCGACTGTTGCATGTCGCCAGACAGCAGAAAACCTAGAATGAGCAGGAGTCTGTCGATGAAAAATTCAGTTTAAATGTGAGAGTAGAACAAAGAGAGAGAAAGTGATTGAAAACGCGCTTGAAAATCACTCAAAAATTAGGAAGGAATGTTTACGATTGGGTGATTCGGAAGGACGATTGCAATGGTTGGAATTACAAGAAGAGAAAGGACAGCAACCACAACAAAAACATTAACAACAACAACAATAATAACAACAACAGCAACAAAACACGATTTATCCGTGATGATGATAAATGCTAGGATGTGGATGAGCTGCTTCATAAAGCATTGTTCTTAGTTGTTGTGATTGTTGTTGTTGTTGGAAACAGCAAAAAAGCATCGAGCGGTGGAGCTTTTAAGGTTGTAAATAAATTTATGTTCTTCCTACCATTTTATTTTATTCGAAACATTTCTCCTAGGTCACAACTTGTTACACTGTTGTTTTTTCGGAGCTTTTGTTGTTGTTTTTGTTTTATTTCTTTTTCGTTTTTCTACAGTTTTTTGTTATTGTACTTATATTATTGCTATTTTTTCAACTTAAAATCTCACAACTTAAGATTTTTTTTTAATAAAAATATGCTGAAGATTATTTAATCAAACAAACAAAAAAAAACAAGTGTTTTTAATTCCCTCCCTCTCTCTCTCTCTCTCTCTTTCTATTTCTCTTTACAACGTTTTCTATCGCTGTCGCACCCGTGCACACGTGCAACCAACGCCCATCACCACCTACCTCAAAATATTAGCCGCGATGTGATTCTCACGTCTGTGATTTAGTGACTTCCTCATCTGCTTCACTGCTTTTGTGGCTCTTCTTTGTCATGTTGTTTTATTCTGTATTCTGTTTTTCGCGTAATTGAATGAAGCTCAAAAATTCAAGTCCTTCCTTAACTTCCTTTGTTGTTGCCTAGCTACTACGTTCAACATTTTGAATGCCACAGAAATGTATTTATTATTTAGTAAAAAAAGTTGTAGAGCGCGTTATCCACTTTTGTGTGTGTTCGGTGAAGTAAGGGTATGGATGGGATGGTTTACATTGGCAAGTTTGCGAGAAAAGTTGTAAGTTAAGAATGGTAGCTGGTAGCACAACAAAAAGAAAAAGAAGAAATAAAAAATAAGTCATAAATTCTTTTGGGTATTCAATGAATTTGTTAAATTCTCTTCGGCGTCTTTTGGGAATTCAATGAATACCTTAAATTCTTATGATGTCTCTGGGAATCAAAATTTTTGTATATTTTTTTTTCTTTTTTTTTTTTATGGCCTTCAATAAAGTTGTAGATATTCGGAAAAGATTATTAATCGATTTTATGGAGTTTACAAAAAGTCTAAAAGAATTTACAAAATATTTCAAGGTATGTGAAGAGAATTTAAATTGAGTACGAAAAGAGCTTCATAAAGCTCTGAAGTTTAAATAAGGTTGAAACTTTTCTTTTAGGTCCTTGTAAATATTTTTACAGAAAGAAAACTCACTTGACACTCACTCCTTCAAGTGAGTTCAGTCCCAGAAAACTCCCCAGAGTTAACACGTGAACATTAACGTGCGATTATTTTTTATAACTTTCGACGTGAATAACAAAAGTATATCGATGAAATTAATTCGACTTTTTGGCGATGGAGCACCATCAAAAACTTTTATTTGTCGATGGTACACAGAATTAAAGAGGGTCCGTACTTCAAACATAAAACATTGATGCTGTTCGCAATCTGATAATGCTTGATCGTCATGTGACAACCCGTGAGATTGAGGGCATTACTTCCACCAGCATTAATACCAGAGAACAGCTTCATTGCATTCAAATGGCGTTTCGAATGTATTCTCAACATACGAGCACCGAATGTGCCTTCTACATTAAAATGAATGCCCGAATACACGCACCAATCGCTGCGGATACGAATACCATAGAGTACGAGCGGTCGCGATTACGAATGCCTACGACACAAGAATAACCAACGAAGCGAGACATGAGCAACATTCGCTAAAAGTAATGATCATGCTTTTATATCCATTCGCACAAAGAAAAAAAAATGGTAAATATTAAAGCAAAGGGAAACGTACAACACAAAGCTCTGCTGGAGAACGGCAGAGAAGAATCAAAACAACAAAAATGCATACAGAAGCAAACACTCGAGTATTTATCAAAGCATCCGAATGTTTGCATTGTCTGGATGCTGCCTTTGTTTTCCTGCAGGGTTTTCCAATAAGATGTGTTATTGTGAATCGCCCGCTATTGTGAAACGCTCACTTTTAAAGCTTTTATTCTTTGACATTTGACAAGTAGAAACTGTAAAAAAAATAAATAAATAACTGGCTATTTCAGCCCTTGAAAGGACTTTGACCTAGCTTCTTATGATCAATTGTGTTGTGCGTGTTATTAAGTTTATACACAATTGACCGAGAACCGGACCTACATGCTTAACGCCGACTCCGAACGGCGATGAACGGAAAGTTCTCGTTCTCAAGAAACTTTACATGGCATTTTGATTACTCTCTGAGGTTTGCCATTGTCTGCAGAGAGGTGGCGGCCGTACAGAAAAATTATTTTAATTCAAATAATTTTCTGTCGCTGCTGGGGTTCGAACCTGGGTTTCCAAAGTTCTTTGACATAGCGGCCACGCACTTTAACCAACTACGCCACGGACGCCACAAGTAGAAACTATGCCATTACTAAAAATGGAACGATACACGCTTCAACAGCGCATTGAAATTATGATCCGGAATTCCATGGAAAAATCATCTTGACTGATGAGGCCCATTTCCGCCTCGGTGGCTACGTCAACAAGCAAAATTGTCGCATCTGGGGCTCAGAAAACCCAAGAGTTATTGTTGAGAAGCCTCTCCTCCTCAACGTGTGACTGTTTGGTGCGGTTTATGGTCCGGCGGGGTCTTTGGACCTTACTTTTTCGAAAATGAGGTTGGATCAGCAATTACGGTGAATGGATTGCGCTATCGAGAGATGATTAATGATTTTTTTTATGATGGGATTTGGATGGTATTGATCTGGACGTTTACTTTCAACAAGACCGCGCTACGTGCCACACAAGCAACGAAACCATTGATCTTTTACGGGAAAAGTTTCCGGACCGTGTTATCTCTCGAAGAGGGGATCACAATTGGCCACCGAGATCTTGTGATTTAGCACCTTGCGACTTCTTCCTTTGGAGCCACGTGAAAGATAAGGTCTACGCCAACAGCCCAGCCTCAGACCTCAAAGGTGGAATCCGTGAGGCTATCGAGGACATAGGGCAGCCACTTTGCGATTTGGTTATGGAAAATTTCATGAAAAGGATATTTTCCTGTAAGCGTGATCGTGGTGGGCATTTAGCTGATGTTGCTTTTCATTATTAACGGCATACCTTCCTCTTTATTATGAAATAAACATGCGATCATTTATCTCAAAAAATGGCAATTTTATTTGAATACCAAAATAACACCTCTTATTGGAAAACCCTGTATATATTCGCAATCGTTACAAACTGTGCTTAGAACCAATCGTTGTTTACGAACTCGAGCGGTATGCGTCGTCTATTAATTTTTGTGTGCGATTGTGGCTGACGACGATTGTAATCGAGTGGCAAAAAATTACGATCTTATTGTGCGAAATCTCTGATACATACCATTTTACATAAACACATAGTTGTGAAAAAAATTTGTTCACGTTGGATTCCACATAATTTGACAATCGCTGGAAAAAAGACTCGTGTCGATTGGTGCAAAGAAACGTTCAAGAAATACAATCATGGTGATTCAAAAGATGTATATAAAATCATGACTGCGAGGAATCATGGATTTATGCCTTAGAGCCTGAAAGTAAACATTAGACGACTGTAAGGGTTTTTCCAAAATGATCCAAATCCAACAAAAGTTGTTCGATCTCGAAGCACTGCGAGGCAAATGGTCGCCTATTTCTTCCAAAAAACTGGTCATGTGGCCACGGTATCACTTGAGACACGTAGAACGGTTAATTCGGAATGCTACAAAACCATTTATTTGCCATAAGTGTTCCATGAATCGTCAAGACAGTGCGAGTTCCCACACATCAGCTCAAACAGTCATTCTTAAGCACTCAAAACATCGTATTAATGAGTCATCTGCTATACAGTACCGATTTGTCACCCAATGACTTCTTTTTGTTGCCACTCATCATGGACAAACTGCGGGGAAAATGATTTTCAACGATAGAAAAAGAAGTTGATGCGTTCAAAAACTATGCTTTGGAGGTGTCTCAAGATGAATGAGATAACAAATGGTTCGAACGTATGCAAAGTAGTATTAATCATATAGGAGAATATTCCGAAGAATTAAGCTATTTTCAATAAAGAAAATTCGGTCTGTATATATACAGGGTGGGCCATCTAGTGGTTTCTTTTTAAATCATAGGTTATTTTGACACTGACATATGTTTCCAGCTCGATATCTTGACATAAAGTCAGTATCATACCTCCGCGGAAACAAGTAAGTCGCTTTACGCTTGAACAACGTTGGGAAATATTGGAAACTTATTTCCAAAGAAGTTTTGGCTGAAATGAAGCACCCACCTCACCTCCTGTACGCAAGTTTGTGCAAAAATTTCGTGAGACTGGCATGCTAGTGGACAACAGTCATAGTCTCCTTGCGCACAGACGAGAATGTGCCTGCTGAAGCCGAGAGTGTGAGACTCAATTCAGCTTCTCAAGCCGATCTCAACGGCTCAACATTTCACGCGCTAGCCTGAGGAGAACTCTAATCTCGGATTATTCGCTTACAACATCCAATTGACTCAACAATTGAAGGCGCATGACCACCCACTTCGCTATCGCTTCACAGTTTGGGCCATAGAGCAGCTCAAATTGGACAACGATTTTGGGCAAAAAATTATCTTTTCTGACGAGGCGCATTTTACTCTCAACGGCTATGTTAACAAACAAAATTGGGGCATCTGGGGATCGAAAAACCCACACGTTATTGTCGAGATGCTGATACATCCACAGAGAGTTACAGTTTGGTGCGGATTGTGGAGTGGTGGCATCATTGCACCATTTTTCTTCGAAAATGAGGCTAGAAACAACATTTAGGTCAACGGTGGGCTTGTAATTCTTTATTATTGAAACGCAGACACCTGCCGTATAGGCTTAATTCCACGTTGCCCCATGGCAATAGAGTCGAGGTTCATGGAATTTATGCCCAGGAGATAAATCATCAGGACGTCAGTGCCATGCTAATGAATATACGACGTCCGTCATACCTCTCCTGTGCGTCACTTCCATGACTCGAGACGCGACCAACGCCATGTCATAGTAGTTTCAACACTGGTCGCATACCATACTTATATATACACCATCATACACCATATATATATAAATAAATAAATATACTGTATGGATAGCAACCAATGCTGGAACGCAACTGTACCAATTATGGATGATTAGTTGGGTCACCATCCACATATATTGGTGGAATTCGAGACCCATCTAACATCTCTGACAATTTAGTGCATTGCCACCCGGTTGTTTAGCGCAACTCCACGCCGATCACAGACCTGTTCGCGACATTAAACTACCACAGCCAGCACGATACTCCCAGCGGTCCAGCCCTGCGATAGTTTCCCCGGGCAAAAAAAAATTTACCTCGACACGCACCAACACGCACCGACACATCTGCATTCATCGTTTATGACTGTAATGGCAAAAGCCACCACTATTGGACGTGGTACAGCGTAGACCATAGCCACTCCGAGGATACTAAGATATACTTTTCACTTCGGAGTACCCAATTTTGACACATCGTGTACACCAAATCATACACCAATTTTTTTATCGTTTAATGCCAATATGCCAGTGGAAATTGTGAGAGTACGTCTGTCGAGCGTAAAGACTATCCCCGTGCTAACAAATTTTTAAGGATCATTGTTATTCCTTCATAGGCAGACGCTACCGTTGATCGAGTCAAACGGTCCACCTAATCCCCAGATTGGGTGACCAACTGTATTGGATCTAGGTTGCCCCTCTACATTTATACAGGATAGGGTGAAACCGTTGCCTGCGACCATCCTCCTTTATCCTTTACAGGCTGCTCGTGAGAACAGGTGGAGTTTATTCAATTGGATGATCAACACCCTCAGTTCTTGGCAGCAACTTCCTCTTTTTCAACCTCCTCATGAACGTGAAAGAAGAACAAGTCAACAACGAAGGGCCATTCAAAGTTGCATAAGATGGTGCCACGAAGACGTAGCACTTCAGGAGACAGCAACGACCATATTATCCACCAACCTATAGACTGAGAAGACTTTTTATTGCATGGAATGGTAATAAAAATGTAACGCAATTGCGAATCAGTGTTGGTGAAAGCAATGACTGGGATGTTGATATATGTAGCTTCTTTGATAGGCTGATGATCGGTTATATCAACAGACGTGATTCACGAAAAGCGAATTGAATCGGATTGATGAAGGCACCGGGAGTGAAACGACCAGCAACGGCACGTTAGCCAAAATGACGCTATAGCCTAAGCATGACTGCATCTCACAGTATGTCACATGCAGGTCTGCTTTCAACAGTTCACATCGATGCTTTCTATCACAACAGCCGTTCTTAGACGACCTTCGCGAAAATCGTCTTGGAGAGAACGACGACCTCGCTCGAAATCATTGAACCAATGTTTTATAGTCGCTAGGTGTGGTGCTTCATCACCAAAACACGAACTAAGTTGATCTAACATATGCATTGTTGCCTTGTTAATACACGTTGAAAATCGTAAAAAATCATCACCCGAAAATGTACACGTTTAATTCCATTTTTATATCCCTATGTATTTGTGTATTTGTGTGTGTGGTGTGAGATGTGGCTCCGCCCATACAATTAAAATGTTTGATATCGAATAGGTTTGGAAGTAAAAGCCACAGAACGTTTTAATTCAGAATGGAGTTACTATTTGGTGATGTTCTTCTGCTAGAAAACTAGGACGGGCAATGGACAGGGAGCTGTAGCTCCGCCCATAAAAGCCAAATATTTGATATCGAATAGCTTTGGATCTAAATGTCGCATAAAAATGGAACTCAGAATGGAGTTACCACTTACTGAAGTCTTTCTACTAGAAAACTGGGACAGGCATTGGTCGTGGGAGTGTGGCTCCGTCCATACATACCAAATTTTTATCATTGAATAGCTATGGAAGTAAAAGTTACAGTGCTTACATTGAAACTAAAATAGAGTTACCATTTTGTGATGTGCTGCTACTGGGAAACGGGCAGTGGAGAATGACAGTGATATCAAACTATGGGTCTTAGAAAAGTTTTCAATATACTTTTTATGTTCCCATATAGTTGCTGGGTGTAGCAACGTGAGCCGGGTGCCGCCAAACTGAAGATAATATTACTTACTTACTTATCTGGCCCTTACAACCGAAGGTCGGTTTTGGCCTCGTATAAGAAATTGCGGCAGCCATTTCTGTTTTGCACTTGCTGGCGCCAGTTGGAAACAACAAGTGTAGTCAGGTTATCCAACACCTGATCCTTCCAACGAAGATGTGGGCGTCCTCTTCTGCGTAGACCACAACCGGGCACCGAATCGAATATTTTTTTCGCTTTAGCGTCGTTTTCCATTCGCTCAACATGACCTAGCCAGCGGAGCCGCTCGATTTTAATACGCTTAACTATGTCGATGTCAGCGTACAGCTCATACAGCTCGTGGTTCCATCGAATTCGGTACTCGCCATTGACGCAGATTGGACCGAAGATCTTACGAAGGATCTTTCTCTCGAAGGATCCCAAAGTCTTTTCATCAGAACTGCTCAACGTCCAGGTTTGTGCTGCATATAATAGGACGGGTATGATTAGTGACTTATAGAGCGTGAGTTTTGTTCGTCGATAGAGGGCTCTGCTTCTCAATTGCCTACTCAGCCCAAAGTAACACCTGTTGACAAGACTTTTCCTTCGTTTTATCTCAATACTGACATCATTGAAAGAGTTTTCGCTGGATCCCAGATAGACGAAGTCCTTAACAACCTCAAAGGAGATGTTGTCAACAGTGATGTGGTTTCCAAGACGCTGGGACTGTTTATTTGTTGACACTAGGTATTTCATATTATCTGCGGTCACTACAAGACCCATTCGACTCGACTCTTTCACTAACCTGGAGAATGCTGCGCTGACTTCGTGCGTATTATGGCCAATGATATCGATATCATCAGCATACGCCAGCAGCATAATACTTTTGTAGAATATCGTGCCACTGCGTCTCAAATCAGCAGCTCGGATGATCTTCTCAATCATTAGGTTAAAAAAGTCGCACGATAAGGAATCACCTTGCCTGAAACCTCGTTTGGTATCGAATGGAGGAGTGAGGTCCTTCCCAATTTTAACTGTGCTGCTGGTGTTGCTCAGTGTCATTCTGCAAAGACGGATGAGCTTTGCAGGAATACCAAATTCAGACATGGTGGAGTATAGATGATTCCTTATTGGACCGTCGAAGGCGGCTTTATAATCGACAAAAAGATGGTGTGTGTCGATTTGTTTTTCTAGAGTCTTCTCCAAGATTTGTCGTAGCGTAAATATCTGGTCTATGGTGGATTTACCAGGTCTGAAGCCACACTGATAAGGTCCAATCAGCTGGTTTACGATGGGCTTCAGTCTTTCACATAGTACGCCTGACAGGACCTTATATGCGATATTCGGAAGGCTTATCCCACGGTAGTTGCCGCAAATTGTGCGATCGCCTTTCTTGTGGATTGGGCAGAGCACACTGAGGTTCCAATCGTTTGGAATGCATTCTTCCGACCATATTCGGCATAGAAGCTCATGAATGCATTTAAATAGAGCTTCGCCTCCATTCTTGAAGAGCTCAGTAGGTAAGTCATCGACTCCTGCGGCTTTGTTGTTTTTAAGACGAGCTATAGCTTTCAAGACTTCACTATGGTCGGGCAGTGGAACTTCAACGCTGTTGTCCAAAATTGGGGATTCCGGGATATCATCTCTATTGGTGGAATTGTTGTCGTCGTCGAGAAGTGTTCCCTCCACATCATCAGTGTACTTTGGATATCTGTCACTAGATTCCCATTTTCATCCTTGCAGGAAGAGGCCCCGGTCTTAAAACCATCGGCCAGGCGTCTTATTTTTTCGAAAAATTTTCGGACCTCGTTCCTGTCACCATGCATCTCAATTTTCTCGCACTCACGCATTTCCGCTTCTCTTTTCTTTCGCCTGAAAATGCATTTATCTCCCCTCCTCTTCTTCTATAAGATAATATATTCATTGTTAATATTTATTTTCATACCCCTACGTTTAAAAAACTTAAAAGGGGTATATTTATTTTGTCACTCCGTTTGTAACGCCCATAAGGAAGCGTGGTAGGTATAGAAAAGTATATATATTCTTGATATATTCTTGATCAGTATCATTACACGAGTCAATTTAGCCATGTCCGTCTGTCTGTCTATCTGTCTGTCTGTGATCACGATTACAGCCGTAATTTTCAAACTATCATCACAAAATTCGATATTTAAGCTTGTATCTAAAAAATAAAGATCAAGTTCGAAAATTAACCCTACCTCCCATACAAAGTGACTTCATCAAAACGGTAAAATCTCTTAGCATTCCACAAAAATTAATATATGGACTTGAAAATTTGCATATGAGCTTTGATAATTAATATACACTCTGAGTATAAAATTCCAAATCGAATAGAAACCACGCCTACCTTGCATACAAAGTGACTTTACCAAAAAGGTTAAATCTCTTTTAATTCCAGAAAATGCATATATGGACTTGAAAATTTGCAAATAAGCTTTAATATGAGCTCTGAGTATATAATTCAACGAAATCGAGTGAAAACTACTCCTACCTCCCATACAAAGTGACTTTATCAAAAGACAAAAGCGAACATTTTCTGTTAAAACTATGACGAAAGTGTTTTTACAAAAAAACATTTTATTGACTGCTTAAGACCAGTGTAGCCAGAAATTTTTGGGGAAAGAGGTTAGATGGGCTTTAAAAAAGGGCTAGAAAAGGCTAGATGGCTTAAAAAAAGGGCTAAAAAAAGGCTAGATTTGTTTACATTATTTTTTACTCTGTGAATATACGTACGTATTTATATATTTACATACTATATGAATATGATATAAAACAACACCAAGAACAAAACATTTGAAATTGATTAAAATTGAATTCAGTCTTTCAAGCTCAAATATATAATAAGTGTAAAAACCGTATTTTTTGAGTGTTTCAGATTAGAGGCTCAAAATTCCAGAGGCTCCTCAAATTCTATTAATCAGACGAAGCCCCATTGCTGGAGCTGGAAGTACTTTCAGTTTCATCATTAGATTAACCTATTTTCTAACTCATTTCTTGCAGGAATTTAAAAACTTTATTGAAATATCCAGTAAATTTGTTTTTTCCATTTCCAACTGAAACAACGTTTCATTTATGAAGTGCTGCCAAATATATTATTTTTAGAGCACAGGGTTGCACTGGGTCCATACCAGAGATCTGCAAAAAGTCAATTGAAAATAATGTAACTTGAAAAAAATCAAGTTTTGACTTGACTTGTAGAAACTTGATATGTTTCGAACCTACAAGCCACGACTAGCTTCGGAAAAACGAATCATAAGTCAGACTTGATTCTATTTTGTTTCTACCCTACATTAATTGATGGAAAAAATCAAGCCTTCTACTTTTCAAGTCTAAGCGACTGCGCTGCCGTAAAAAGCCACTGACGAGCGTCTACTTATACTTTTCTATACAAAGTGACGAAATTAATTAACCCCTACGGAGTGGTCGGAGGGAATGGGTCCCCAAGAGAAAAATGTTTCTTTTGCAAAAGTAATGGGGGTCGGTCATACATATTAACCCTCCCCGGCCCTACTTAAAGCTCCCCTGTTAAGGTGCAGGAAATAAAAAAAACAGCAAAAAGAACACAAACATACAATGCCTTAAAGTTAAACTGTATTCTTAACTCGAGAAACGAAGTTTGCACTGACGACACGAAGTTATTTCCCCAAACTTTGAAAACAGACTTGAAAATAAACGGATTGTAGGCAAAATAATTACTTTTTCCCTACATTTCAAGTTTCTACATTTCCAGTTTTCTACATTTGGCGATTTTATTCTTGCTGCCTATGATTCGCCAAACTTTTGTGCAAAATTGCAGGGAGTTGAAAAATTAAAGGAACTTGAAACAACAAATGGATCCATTCATGCAGATTTCTGGTCCATACATCTTAAGGTAATAGTCTGGTAACTTATGCCTATTTTCATGACTTCTTTGGAGGGCGGTTTTTTATAGGAAAATAAAAATGAATTATCTTGAATATTTGAAAATATAAAAAAAAATGTATTTGAAAAAATTTAATAGTTTATTACTATTATTATTGTCACTCGAAGTTGGAACCTCAAAAAAAAAATGCACGTGGGTGGACCGGGTGATTTTGGCTCTTGATGTTATCTGAAATAAAATATTCTTGATTATTCTGAATCTATAGACATGTCATTCTGGTCGGAACTACTGAAGTTAAATTTCAAGGGTAAATAACAAAATGGCGGACTTTGAAAAAAAGTCCTTTTATTTAAGCAAAGAAAGGGTTGTAAAATAAAAAGTTAGGGGTGAAAAAAATTCTCGTTAGTACCGACGTGTGTAACGAACTATAAGTGTGTAGAACAGCCTGTTAAAAGCAATCGGTTCAGTAGAAAAAAAAGTTGAACCCAAGCCGACCAGAAATACAATGTTTTGAGAAAAACGCGTTTAAAGTTCATAAACATTAAAGGTTGGACTCCGAGGTGCTCTAGGAAACTCGTTATAACTCCCGAAATATTTCGAATTTCTGTCTGAAATTTTCACAGTATATTATCAAGACATTGTACTTTCAAATTAAGCAAAAAATTTTCGATTTTTTGAACCCAAGTTACCAGACTTCTACCTTAAGCAGTATATCAAATAAGGCTAGAAAAGGCTAGAACGAATAAAAAAAAGGCTAAAAAAAGGGCTAGAGGCTAGATGGTATTTTTCGAGGCTAGACGACAGAAAAAAAGGCTAGATCTAGCCTCAAAAAGGCTAGACTGGCAACACTGCTTAAGACTTTGATGTAGTTTGGTTCGGTCGTGGGGTATTTTAACTTAGGCCCAGTCGAAGATATTTCTTACTACTTTAATTTTAGGGAAGAAATACATGTAACATTAAAATATACTGCCATGAACTGTAAAATGGACTGCCAGAAAACTACACATAAAAAATATTACACATTTTGCATAAATAAACAATTTTAAGGGGGCAATAACTGTCGAAAAAATAGACGAAAATACGAATACTTTATTAAAAAGTGCACCAAATTTTTTATTTCGTACTTTTTCTCAATTTTATAGGTTTACTCTGTGCCTAAACTCATCAGTAATCGAAATATTTTTGATTTCAGACCAATAGTAAGAGCTGGGCGATGGCAGCCGTTTTACGGCCAAAAATGGCCTTCGTGGAGGGACTGTACCGCCGCCATTTTGTATTAAAAAAAACAAAAATTGTTTTTATTACCAGACACATGTCATTAAATTATGTCAAAAGTGTAAAATAATTTAATTATTTTATCACCCTCAAAATAATTCACGAAAAATTGCTGATTTTCGAGCATTTGCATGTATATCTGCCCTTAAGCTATTTGCTTTTGGCCTCTCGTAAAAGTATTTATTATTACATCCCTGGTAAAATAAACAAGGTAGTCTTGCGGCTAAGCCAAGAGTCAGATTTGTCCTTATTACTCAGTATTGTGTTGATGATGTTTCAGAATTCTCTCGAATAAACTATTTTTTTAATTATATAATTCTTAAAAAACATATTTTTTAAGAATTATATTATGAGCTTTATGCCAAATAATTCATGAAGCAACAGGTTGCTACAACAACAAAAGTTCTTCGCAGAACAAACCGAGCAGACTAGACCATGGTTTCGTCGGACGCTACTCCGACTCATCAGTAATCTCTGTGGTTTTAGCAGTCCACTAACTTTGACAAGCTAATAAGCGCAAATGCAATAAAACCAAAACAGAATTATAGAAGCGCTATTCACTTTATCAAAGCAATGTTTTTGATTCTGCAAAGATTCAAAATATATTTGTTTCGATTTGTTTTCTTATGTTTTTCTGTTTGTTGCTTTTTTACTTAAGTTGCGGCTTCTTTTTTACTTTTTTATATCATTTCACTTTGGTTTAGTTTTCTGGGAAAAACTTCGGATGTTCAGATGTAATACAATTAGTATCCCATGAACTAATTTTTATACAGCTGGAGCATCTGGCTTTCTTCTATGGGATAACATGCACTAGTTCCCCTTCTTTTGTAACTGTTCTATTGTGTATATTTATAATCAAAGATATCCGTATCCTTTAGTTCAAAGTATATTTGGTGTAATAATTGATTTGTATTGATTTATTGCCTTTTTGGTTGTATATTATTAACACTTGTAAGTCCGTTGGTTTGTATTAAGACCGCGGAATAGCATCATCTAAGAAAATTCAATTTTATATGATAGTTTTCTTTCTTTTTTTTTTGCAATCAATAATCGTGTTACTATTTCCATTGGAAGTTATATTAGAAGCAACAATCGGTTTTTTCAAGTATTTCATCTCAATTTTAATGTTAATTATTTATATTCACATATATTAAGGTACAATTTATATATAAAGTAACAATAAAATTTCACTTCAAAAGAGCACACAAACAAATTTCGACAAATTTTCGAAGTCTCACAATTCTTCGTATACATATCAACATTGAATCGTTTTTAACGCTACAACTACTTAGTTATCTATTTCGAAAAGCATTACAAGAGATTTTACAACACAAAAGTATAGACTAAGGCAATGATAAATTGGTACTGCATTAAATGCATTTGAACTTCTTAAAATAACGACTAGTTTACAAATAGTTTTATATTGTAATCGATCGGTTACAATCGGTATCACAAGCTTAAGAACGTTTTCTATTTTTTTTTTTTAATGTCTTGTTTATGCTTGAAAATTATGTCACGTTATTAATTTAGAAGTGCACAAAGTAACTAAAGCTTTGAAGAAAACGAGAAAAGTAAGAGTAAAATCAATTAGAATTTTAAATGAAACTGGACAAATTTGACAATTTTTCATAATTTAAAAAAAAATTAATTTTTTTTTTAAATAATACAAATGCTATGTGGTCACGGTTATAATTTGGAGTTTTTAAAATAATTAAAAAGAATAAAACTTAAACAATAGCAGCTTAGCTGGAGTTAAAAATATAGGACTAAACTATGCAGGGCTTTAACGTAACTTAAAATGATCTATTAACGAATATCTAATCTAATTAGATCTATTGTGAAGAAAAACTAGTGATAATACAATTAAGATTATAAAAATGTCGATATCGATATTAATCGTAACGATGCTGAGAACATTAACAGCATAAAAAGGAAAAGCACCGTACATAGCATATAAAGACTACCCTCTGCTAAAGCTAAAATCCCTATATAAGCTATCCTGGTGCATTTAAGCTAGCTATTTAAACCTTCTCGATCTCAACAAAGCGCTGCTTCTTATACTGATCACAGTGACCGGAAATGTATTTTAACTTTCCATCATATTTGGAACACAGAATTGCATTCACAAAAGGTGGATGATCAGCGCCCAACTCCATCCATAGCTTGCCACCAGGTTTTAGATGCACACAGGCCAAATCAAAGATAATGCGTGCTACCGCCAAACCATCTGTTCCGCCGTCCAAAGCATTCATGTTTTCATAGCTAAAAAAATACCAAGCAATAAAGAATTTGTGTATAAATATATATTTTTTTTAACTCCCATGACTTACAGCGTAATTTCCGGCTGTAGATGCTCGAATTCTTCACGCTTTACATAAGGCGGATTTGAAATAATCAAATCGAATTTGAGTTCTTTCAGCGTATCCGGCAAGAAGTTATCCTTCTCCATCGTGTGCAAAAAGACTTCAAAACGATCTTTCAGTCCCAAACGCTTGGCGTTCTCCGCAGCAACTGTTGTTGCAAGCTTGCTACGTTCAATCGCAACGGTAATCAGCTTGGGCAGCGAGTTCAGCATAGCCAACGACATAGCGCCGGTGCCGCAACCAACTTCTAACATTGTTAAATCGGTTGCATTTTCATCGGAGCAGCGTTCGCGATACTGTTCGATAACTTTGGACACAAACTCTTCAGTCTCTGGACGTGGTATAAAAACGCTGGGCGCCATCTTCAGTGTAATGTCCATAAAGTCCCATTCACCTAGTATATATTGCAGCGGCATGCGTGCGCAGCGTGCCTCGCACAAGCGTTGGAAGTCGACGAACTGCTCGGCTGTCAATTTAATTTCTTCATAGAATGGAAGATTGTTCTATGTTTAGCATAGATGGGAGGGAAGAGACAAAGGCATTGCATGAGATTGATTGGAATTTGTTAGTATTTACTTGCTGTTGGCCAATACTTACGTATTTCCGCTCCAACACATGTGCCACCAGACACTTCAAATTAAACTCTATGTCACCAACGCCGGCTTTTTTTAGTTTTTCCGTCCATTCTTCTAGTGATTTTTTCACACAGATCAGCTCCTTCGATGCAGAGGCTGAAGTCGCTGCCGCCGTGCTTGTAGTTGGAACCTGTCCCATGGCATAACGTCGCACTTGTTTCGTTACGTTTTGCGTAACTTGGTGCATAAGTAATTTAAACATTTTTCGAAATTATTTTTATTCAAGAAAATTAATAAAATTAAATGTTCGGAAAATATAGTCAAATCGTAATGAAAATTTTTAACAAATTGAAAATTATTGACAACTAGATTTTTTTCTGCCAGTTTTGAACCGGCAGCTGTGTTCAAATGTCATGCAATGTACGATATGGTTTTTGTCACGGCTCAATATAAATTGCTACTGTTCAGTGATGCTTCTCACATTGTTGACTTTCATTCACAATAGAGATAAGCAACTGAACTCGTACCCAGCAAGAACACTAATGGCATAATTTTATAAATCACCGTGATGAAACGCAACGCTAACGCGGCGCATTACTTGGATTTAAAATTTACATTTTATCGTTACCACGGTGAACTGTCAGTCAACATAAGTTTAGGATTGTCACATGTAAAATAAAACTAGCATCATTATGGCAAATCTTTGAAAAATTTAAGATTCACCAAATTCTGACTTGCTGGCAACCATATCAGCTGTTCTCTTCAGTCATCATTAAATTGATAGCGCATTCTTTTCTGAAAAAAAATTCTGCATTTTTTCTGCCCTCTTCAAGAACTCTGCATTTTTTCTGTTCTTTTCTAAAAAAAAATGTTGACCTCAAAATAAAACGTGTTCTTTTCTCGAAAATGTTGACCGCAAAAGTATAACAAATGCAGAATTTTCTGACCTGTAAAATTCGACGGTTCTGTATTCTGCCCTCTAGTAATACCAACATTAAAGAAAAGTAAAATAATTTTGACAACTCATACTTTGTGCTAAGAAAATTGTGATAAGCAAAGATTTCTAATTTTGAAAAATGTCTGAAATTGATTCCAATATGTTGTTGGTTAAAGTGGTTAGTTTTATTAAAAATTAATTGCTCGATTCGTCATCTTCATCATCGGAAGACGAATAAAATAATAAATAAATAATCAATAATAAATTAGTCAGAAATCAAAACAACAGTGCAGCCAGTATTAAAAAAAAAATGTTGCATTTTTTCTGTTCTTTTCTCAGCTCAAAAGAGGTCAACATTCTGTAAATTCAGGTCAGAATCTAAAAAATTCTGCATTCTGTAAGGGCAGAATTTTTTTTCAGAAAAGAATGCGCTATGAAATTGTAATTTGAAATTTGCTACCTGTGGTAGTTTTTTATTTCTTTTAGCAACATTTCGAAATGTTGGTTTGTTGTTGCTGTCTTTAACGTATATTTAAACGAATTATTTAAACATTTAAGAATATATGAGTGAAACAAAAAGTTATTACCCAAGGCCAAATTATTCGTTCTAACGGCAGCTCAAGAGCAAGTGATGAAAGTGACAGTTCAAGTAATGGAATTTCAAGAGCTGCGTTTTATAAAATGCGAAATTTGTACTGTTTTCACTACGATATTGCGTTACTCAACGCTGAAGATCACGGCGTGAAGCGTTCCGTTTTATAAATTGCGAATTTCAACAACGCAGCGTGAAGTGATGTGCAGGGATTTTAGTAAGGGTAGATTTTTGTGAGCAAAACTTTAATACTAAGGATATTCACGATATTTTTTCGCACTAACCGAAGAAATCTTCGTTCGTTCGGGCAGTGCAAACAGTTTTGTCCCGAACCAATGTTCGGAACATTGGTTTTTAACAAAATGCTTGCGAGCGCTATTCGCGAAGTGTAAACACTTTTCTAGCACGAACGAACGAAGATTTCTTCGTTCGCTTTGATTGGCCGACGCTCCATCTTTTTGAGCGAATCCAGTGTTTATTTGTGTAAAGAGTACTAGATTTGTTGAAATTGTAGTTAATAACGTAGGAAAAACAAAAAAGAATGAAAATATATTGAAAACTTTACGCAAAGAACTTTGTTTTTCTTTGTTATTTTATTAGCACTTTATATAATCCAATTATTTATATAATATTCTTTATATAATAAGTTCTTCATATACTTTTATAAATCTTTAACTAAAAGGGATAAAAGTAGTCAAAATTAATCTGATTTAGTACGTTTGCATTAACAAAAATTCATCAACGCTGATGTTCGCAAGCATTGAATTTAAGTGTTTCTACAGCACGAACGAACAAGATGGCGACTTACCAATGTTCGCAAACTGTGTTCATGCGGTGGAAACGGTTGGACCGAATGAAAAATTCATCGCTACGATTTGTTCTTCGTTCGTTCGGGCAATGGAAACCCTCGGTAACGCGTGAAAATCAAGATTGCAACTTTATTTTTGCAACTCTGTTAATATGACAACTATCAAGCTAAAGTTAAAAAAGTGATCAAAGAAATTCAAGATGCCCAAAAAGTGCAAAGTGCGCTTTAATTAACAATTTAACTGAAAATTCTTTACAAAATATTGAAAACATTAACTATTCTATATATATATTTACAGGGGAATTATATTTATATTAGTATACTTACTTACTTATCTGGCGCTTACAACCGTAAGTCGGTTTTGGCCTCGTACCTCATAAGAAATTTCGCCAGCCATTTCTGTTCTGCGCTTGCTGGCGCCAGTTGGAAACACCAAGCGTGGTCAGGTTATCGAACACCTGATCCTTCCAACGAAGATGTGGGCGTTCTATTCTGCGTTGACCACCACCGAGCACCGAATCGAATATTTTTTTCGCTGGAGCGTCGTTTTCCATTTGCTCAACATGACCTAGCCAGTGGAGCCGTTCGATTTTAATGCGCTTAACTATGTCGATGTCAGCGTACAGGTCATACAGTTCGTGGTTCCATCGAATTCGGTACTCGCCATTGACAGAGATTGGACAAAATGTTTTACGAAGGATCTTTCTCTCGAAGGCTCCCAGAGTTTTTTCATCAGAACTGCTCAACGTCCAGGTTTGTGCTGCATATAATAGGACGGGCATGATTAGTGACTTATAGAGCGTGAGTTTTGTCCGTCGAGAGAGGGCTCTGCTTCTCCATTGCCTACTTTGCCCAAAGTAACACTTGTTGGCAAGAGTTATCCTTCGTTTTATCTCAATACTAACATCGTTGAAAGAGTTAATGCTGGATCCCAGGTAGACGAGGTCCTTAACAACCTCAAAGGAGATGTTGTCAACAGTGACGTGGTTTCCAAGACGCTGGGACTGTTTATTTGTTGTTGTACTAGGTATTTCGTCTTATCTGCATTCACTGCAAGACCCATTCGACTCGACTCTTTCGATAATCTGGAGAATGCTGCGTTGACTTCGCGCGTATTATGGCCAATGACATCGATATCATCAGCATACGCCAGCAGCATAATACTTTTGTACAGTAATATAGTGCCACTGCGTCTCAAACCAGTAGCTCGGATGATCTTCTCCATCATCAGGTTGAAAAAGTCGCACGATAAGGAATCACCTTGTCTGAAACCTCGTTTGGTATCGAATGGAGGAGTAAGATCCTTCCCGATATTTACTGTGCTGCTTATATATATATAAGTATACTATATATTATAACTAGCTGCTACCCGACGCGTTGCTGTCGTAGCGGAAATAATTTCTATCTCTATCTGAATCTCAAACTCAGTCTCAATCTCAATCTCAATCTCAATTTCAATCTCTATCTATCTCTATCTATATCTCTATCTCTATCTCTATCTCTATCTCTATCTCTATCTCTATCTCTATCTCTATCTCTATCTCTATCTCTATCTCTATCTCTATCTCTATCTCTTTCTCTATCTCTATCTCTATCTCTATCTCTATCTCTATCTCTATCTCTATCTCTATCTCTATCTCTATCTCTATCTCTATCTTTATCTCTATCTCTATCTCTATCTCTATCTCTATCTCTATCTCTATCTCTATCTCTATCTCTATCTCTATCTCTATCTCTATCTCTATCTCTATCTCTATCTCTATCTCTATCTCTATCTCTATCTCTATCTCTATCTCTATCTCTATCTCTATCTCTATCTCTATCTCTATCTCTATCTCTATCTCTATCTCTATCTCTATCTCTATCTCTATCTCTATCTCTATCTCTATCTCTATCTCTATCTCTATCTCTATCTCTATCTCTATCTCTATCTCTATCTCTATCTCTATCTCTATCTCTATCTCTATCTCTATCTCTATCTCTATCTCTATCTCTATCTCTATCTCTATCTCTATCTCTATCTCTATCTCTATCTCTATCTCTATCTCTATCCCTATCTCTATCTCTATCTCTATCTCTATATCTCTATCTCTATCTCTATCTCTATCTCTATCTCTATCTCTATCTCTATCGCTATCTCTATTTCTAAGTGGAACGACTCGTGTAAATTGATAACCAAATTTCGAGGCTATGCTACCCATAATTCCAAAGTTATTCGATATCGCAAATTTGGCTTGTATAGGCGGAGCCACACCCCCTTGTTCAATGACGTCTCAGTTTTCTAGTTGATGGATATCACCCAATAGTAATTCCATACTGAATTTCGTTGTTATACGACTTTTTGTTCCAAAGCTATCTGATATCAAAAATTTAAAGTGTATGGGCGGGGCCACACCCCCTTTTCCAAAGCCCATCCCAGTTTTATAGTAGAAATATTTCACCAAGTGTCAACTCCGTACTGAATTTCATTATTATACGGCATTTAGTTCCAAAGCTATTCGATATCATAAATTTGAATTGTATGGGCGGTGCCACACCCCTTTGGCCCATACTTGCTCAATTTTGTCAGTCGAAAGACACAACTAAATAGAACGTTCTAACCGAGTTGCATTAATATGTGACTTATAGCTCGAAAGTTATACCGAAAATTTGGTCTGCTGAAAAAGTACCACGCCCCACGTCCAACGCCCATAAAATTTTACCTGTGGAACGGCTCTTGTAAATTGAGGTAGAACACCGAATTCCGATGCTATGCGACCTATAACTTCAGAGCTATTCGCTACCGTAGATTTGGGTTGTATGGGAGGTGCCACGCCCCCTTATTTTAGGGGGATGAAAAATAGATGTTGTTCGATTCTCACCCCTGACTAATATCCTCGCTAAGGATCACGAAAATCGGTCGAGCCGTTTCGGAGGAGTTCGATCACGCACCCTGTGACAGAAGAATTTTATATATTAGATACTAAGCCGATCGCTTAGTTAACATTCCATTTTCGGTCAGCTGATTGCTAAACGCAAATTTTAGAGTTTAAGTTACTAAAATTAGTTACTAAAATTGAAATAACGTGTCAATAGCTGCATTCCAGTGGCACTGGATCAGATCAAATCTCAGTGGAACAACTTTAGTTCAACTCTATAACAATTTGGCACCAATGTCTTGAAATAGCTGTTTGATAACAATAGAAATCAATACAAAACAGCATACTTTAGATTTGCCAACTATGTTCGTTTTTAACAAAAAATGCATTAAACCTGGCAGCATTTTCAGATCAGAAATAGAGCCAAGAGAAGAGCTGGTTCTAATTTTTGGTTTTGCTTTCTGAATAAAATAGAGCCCCACTCTAGATCAACGACCACGGGAATGCAGGTAATAACTTGTAGTTGTACTTATACACATATACACATAAACTATATTTATAGCAATAACTTTTGATCTGACAGAGATATTGATGTAATTTTTTCACAAAAATTATTTTTTGAGCTATTCTATAATTTTGGAGCTAGTTGGAGCTAGTTCTATAATTACAGAGAGTTTGTTGATGACAGAAACAACGTTTGCTATTAAACGCGATGTCATATAAAAGGTAACAAACAAAATGAAATTTTGAGTTTTTATTATTTTATCATCAAAAATAAGTTTTGTGTAATTTTTTGAGTAAAAATACAATATTTTAGACTTTTTTTTATGAAATGATTAAAAATATATACATACGATAAGCTAACAGTACCTTAGTATTTTATTTGTTTTATTTTGAAGAGATTTTTTGGGGAGCTTTTCTCTTGCTGGCTTTCATTGGCATCATCGATGTGATGGATGCACGTCCTGCTAACGCAACATTGTAAATTTAAAATGATAATGTTCTTCGTAACTAGAGCTCATATCGTAGTTTCTGAAACGTCACTAAAGTCAACTCAAAGTACGACCGACGCACAATGGGGCAATTTATGCTAAAAGTGCAGATTAATTAAAAAAAATGTTCAAGGTACATAGTGATGTGAGGTTCCCGGTGAAAGAAGATAAAACTCTGCATCACTAGGTGAAAGAATAGTTGAAAAATATTCTACTATTTACCCGCAATGCAGTTTAAAAGTCATAATTTTTTTCTCTTTAAGTGTGCACAGTGACAAACGTGTTTATTCGAAATTTTTCAAGTTTTTTTTGTGTATTATTTTTAAAAAAATACAAAAAAGTACGAAGGAACCTTCTTGTTCAGGTATTTAAGCAATACAATTTTTATGAAATAGTGTTTATATATATGTATATTAATTTATTTATTTTAATTTAACATTAAAAAGTTAGATTTTTCAATATGTTAATAGAGATATAGTTGTGTGTTGAGTGGAATTAAGGAAAACTGTTTTGATTATTGTAAGCTATGAACATTCAAGCTATATTCTATAAAAAAAAGTTGCGTCAATGCTGCGCACTTTCGCGGTATTTCACTTTTTTACTTTAACTTATATGTCACGAATTTACGATTTTATTTCGAAAAATTAAAACAAATGAAAATAAAGTACAAAATAAATCTAAATACTAAACAGATTTTGCTGTTTTTTGTTTTTTTTTGTTGTTTACCAGTTCTCTTCTTCACTTTTTTTTTTTTTTGTTATCAGCTATTTTTTACCCTATATTATGGAAAGCGGCATATTCAGTGCACCTTTCTACAATTAAGGTAGATAGTTGATGTTTCTTTCAAACACCGGCTTTTTTTATATTAAAATAAACAGATGAGTGTGTTAAGTTATTACATTAAATTATATTTGTTCGATTTTAACACTTATTTTCTGATTTTGATATTAGTAAGACATGAATTGTTTGCCCTGCAGTTTGCAGGGTACAGTTAAATCAACATTATTAACTATTGTTATTGCAATCCTTTGTTTTTGCATAAAGTGTCGTTCAAAGCTTGTTTTGTGCACTTTGTAGTAATAACGAAAGTGATGTTCAATATACTATGTAGGCGCCATTTAGATTTTCAAATTTGTGACTACGGAGTCGTGATCAGAGGACCCCATAAGCCCCTGTATACAAAATTTTACCTCCATTAAACGTTTTTTACAGAACATAGTTTGTTCATGGCCGCCATTTTGAAGCCGCCATTTTGAATTTGAAATTTTTGACTTCAGATTCGTTATCAGCGACCCCAAAAACCCCTAAAATACTATTTTTGTCTCCATAAGTGGCCCCTGGCAATTGATTTCCAAATTTGGCTTTATTACCCCACTGTGCGACGAAGTGTTGTGGTTTGGCTGTAAAGGCTACATCTAGAGCAGCACCATTCACATATGTTGTAATAAAACAGCTTCTACAATATATGCGTCAGTAATATCATATAGCTCGGAAACAATAAAATTAATTTTCTATAAATTTTCGTATGTAAATTTTCGTGTGTACATTTTTATATAAAAAACTTCTCTAATTTTATCTGTTCTCCATCAGTAAAATATTTAGTTTGAAACAGATGCAAAAACATACAGTGTGAAGACACTTTAAGTCTGGCTAAGCTGGCAGCACTTTTCACTGAACTTGTGAAAAGGGTTTGTGTCTTGCTTTTCGGTCATGTTGCGTTTTGTAGTGGCGAGTAGAAGTACTAGATGACGACCTGTTAGCACAGTTCCAAACAGATAGCAAAATGGCTACAGTAGCCGCGTTTTATTCGTTCACCTAATGAACGAATAGATCGCATTAGCTAAACTTTTTTAAGTTTTTCTCTTGTCCGCTTGGGACATTGGAGCTTGGGGCATTGACCGCTTGGGGCAATAAAATTACGACTCTTTTGCATCCATTTTTATTTATTTATTGCAAAGAAATAAGCACAGCTGTTTCCTTCGACAGCAAAGGGTGACTATAAACCAATTAAAACAAACATAAACAACGACATCTATAGAGCAGTAGCGGAACGAAAAAAAGTTTAACAAGATGATCCAGCTACTGAGCTGGTTCATCTTTTTGTTAGTGTTCTGCATGTAATTTAGAACATTTTTGGTTAAACCAGTACGAATAAAACACGGCAGTGTTACAAATAATTTTTTACTTCACACCGAGAAATTACAACTGAAGATTGTTTGTATAACATTCCAAATTTACAAATGTACAAATTTTCTCTGTGCATAATTTATTTATTTTTTTTTTGATTTTTGTGAATTTTTATAATTCATTGCTCATTTTTTTTTATATTTTTGAAGCTTTTTCCAGCTTATGAAAATAATAATTATAATTTTTCTTTTATTTACTACTCCACAGATAATTTAAGCCATCGTGTCCATGGAAACTGTAGCGGTATCACCCTCATTGATGCTGCCCCTATCTTTACTGTTGCCTGTTCCACTTGATGACGAGGAACTCTTCTCGCGTACTCCTAACCATGGCATGCGTCTTTCCAACTCAAGCCGATACTTAGGATGACTGGCCGCATATATCCAAGGATCGAGACAGGACACCACTTTTGCAAAGGTTGATGGCAACATTGAGACAAACGGTGTGATGAGTTCTCTGAAATTGAGTGGCTAAAAAGAAAGTTGAAATTTTTTTCGTTATCATATGAATCTACCTTTCGCCAAATGTGCCTAAAAGTGCTACCGTTGCATAAGGTGTCCAGGCAATAACGTATAGCAGATATATGGTCAGAGCTGCTTTGGCTATACGCATCTCGACGCTCATTGCCGCCAAATTGGCGTTGGCTGACAAGGATTTTACGTTCATTTTTCGAGCCTGGTCGGCCAACATACGCTCATGTTCGCGCACGTGACAAAAAAGCTTTCCATAATAGGTACAAATCATGATCATCGGCACACAGTAGGCCCAGGAGAACATAGAACGTATGAAGAACTTTGTCTCATCGGTATCGGTTAGATAATCAAAAGAGCAGGTCGTTAAGTAGCCCTCTGAAATCAGGTACGGGAATAAAAAAATAGAATTATATATTTTTTAAATTGTATTTATATGACATTAAATCGAATTAACATTTAAAAACTACCTGGCATATAACGGCCCCATATACGAAAAAATGGCAAAACCGAGAACGGGATTGTCCAGAGCCAAGAGAAAGTAATCAAAAAGCCGATCTGCACGAAATTCAAGCGACCATCAATCGGATTCGAAATAGTTCTGGAAGGCCATGCATAAAAATATTTAAAAAATACAATTGTTTTAAGATCCGGATGTTTTAATGGTTCTGTATTTTTCTACCGAAATACTTTTGTGACGTAGTTTTAAAGTCACTTACCTAAAACGATCGTAGGCTATGAAAGCATTCGTTATGGCTGCACCCAAACCGGAAATACCACCATTGACGGCATAAATATCGCAACCCAGATCACCACCGACCATATAGCCCACAATTGTGTTCAACAAATAATGCGGCATATTGGTGCACATGATTAAATCGAAGATGGCCAGATTGATAATCAATAAATTTGATGGTGTTCGCAGATTTTTCGAACTACAGAAATGACAAGATGTCATATTGGGTTTCTACTTTATGCTTCGTCAGTCGATAACTTACGTTGAAAATATCCATATAACGAGTCCATTGCCAAACAGCGAAGTAAACATCAGTACAAAGTAGGCAATAAAAAAAAAAGACGTGTAGTAGATCTGTGGACTGGCAAAACCACGCCAATGTTGATGCACCATGTGCTGCAAATCACTTGGATAGCTCCAACCCAAGTTTGGCATGGGTTTATCACGATGGGTGGAGCTACTTAAATAAAGCAAAATAATTATTGGAAGTAATATCCTAAAAAATCATATTTTTTGTGGCTTCCAAAAAAATATCGGAAGATAGATTTAATTTTGTGAAGATTTCTTTCGATACTTCGGGTTCGTGAATAAATCCTGTTTTATGTGCATTTTACTCCCATATGCAAGGAAAGGTATGCATAAAAAACAAGAGTTTGAGAAAATTGAGACGTTAGTTCATAGGAATGAGGTTACTTTTTAATATATTCAGCTCTCTCAAGAGGGTGCGAGCCTTTTTTTAATTTTAATAGATATATCTCATATCGCACACTACCCAGCAGAAAAATGGATCAAATTTGAAATAGTTCTGAACTAGTTCCAAAAAGGACCAGTACTAGTTTCACTACAATACCATGTAACATTGAACGAACTGACGCTTTTTACGAGTTGATGTCATAGGAAAAGAAACTTGTCCCGATGAACACTCCTTTTGCCCATATTTGAACTAGTTGCATTAGGAAAATTTTTAAACTGGTTGCTTTCGCAGTAGCCTGAAATTGATCCTTTTTAACTAGTTTTAAAGTGAACATTTTAAAAGGGCAAAAATTTGGTGTACTGGAGCAAAGGTCTTAAAAATAAAATAAATAACGGGCGATTTCAGCCCTTGAAAGGACTTTGACCTAGCTTCTTAGGATCAATTGTGTTGTGTGTGTTATTAAGTTTGTACACAATTGACCGAGAAATGGACCTACAGGCTTAACGCCGACTCCGAACGGCGATGAACGAAATGTTCTTATTCTCAAGAAGCTTTACATGGCATTTTGATTACTCTCTGAGGTTTGCCATTGTCTGCAGAGAGGTGGCGTCCGTACAGAAAAATTATTTTAATTCAAATAATTTTCTGTCGCTGCTGGGGTTCGAACCTGGGTCTCCAAAGTTCTTTGACATAGCGGCCACGCACTTTAACCAACTACGCCACGGACTCAAAGGTCTTAAAGACCTAATTTCTACGATCTTTTCCATCCACAAGATTTATTAAAGAAGAAATTTTGTTTATAAATGTCTATTAAAATTTTTATTTTTTTTTATTATTTTTTCTTGTGCGCAGCAAATTTTAGAAAATAGCCGAACGCGTATATTTTGTTCGGCAATACTTTTGAAAACAAAAGCAAAGTGTACTGTTCTACACTGAACGCCTTTTGTACTTTTTCAGAGCTACATCAAACTGCACTAGAAATGAACTAGTTCACTTTTTCAATTGACTCCAAAATAACTACTGGGTAAATACAAAATAGTCACAACTCAAAAAAATCAAATTTTCAGGAGACACAAAAAAACTGTTTATGTAAAAATTATTGAAATACTTTTAAAAAATTTGAGTTCCACTCTGAAGAAATTCCAAAAGAAAATATGTTCGGTATGATTTATCAGTTGTTCTTTATAACATGGCGCAACTAAAAATAATACTCTTTAGTTGCACCTGGAGCAGCAACTCAAAAAATATAAAAACAATTATGACGATATTTTACCAGTTCAAGAAAATAGTGATAAAAACGAAATTTTTGCTGACGTTAGATGTGTAAACTCTAAATTGATTTAATGCAAAAAGTCCATTTTGGAAAATTTTGAGTTGTGCTTTTTTGTATTTAGTGTGCGATATATAAATAGATCTTAATGAACAATTTTTAATTTTAGTTAAGGTTTAAAATCTAAAATATTTTTGCTAAAGTTCGCGTTTTAAGAAACGAACTACACGAAGTTTGAACTTCCGTGAATACGTATACTTCGAAACATGTGCTTAAGCTGAAGCTCTATTTGTAACTCTAAATGATGCAAATTTAGTAAAGGCTTCTTTCGCATGTAACCGACTCACTGTGCGTCGCACAGTATAATAATTGCGGCCAAAACTAACTTGTTTTTTTTTTTTTTTTAATATTATGACTTATTATAAATATATCAATCGAGAGATAATTCTTCAACTAAGAGAATACGTGAAGATTTAGATTCACAGCATGAGCCTTCTACAGATAAAATATCATAACTCTCGAACGAGATGTTCAAAGTATATAAAAATGTATATTTTTGAAAAATATAGAATCTAGAATAGGGATAAATTTTAAAAAGAAACTAATCATGTTTGATAGTTTTAGAAATTTCTGAATAATTATATTTTCAATATGACCTTAATTATTTAAATCCAGTCTGTATTTCAAAAGTTATTCAATATGTAACATTGCGTTTTTAGTGATGTTAAACTTACTGAAATTGAAAAACCGAAAATTATTTTCCAACTTTGGGAGTGAATAGCTCCAAAACCATTTTTTGTTTTTTTTCTTAATTTTTTAATGTTATTTATCAGATTATTTAAAAGATATGTTGAAGAGATAGAGGTGCGGTTTTGCGTTGTTTTATTTTTACGTAATTTTTCGTAAAGAGTATTTTTGGGTAATTTTAGATAAAATTTACATAGAAAATCACGTTATTTCATTTTGGGAAATAATTTTTTAAGCTTAAAGGAGTAATGTTTATATAGAAATAAGTACTTTTTGAAATTTTTAATTGCTTGGGTATAAACGCAAGAAAAAAAAAATTTTCGTAGAACCTACTTTCGAACATATCCCCTGAAAAGATGTGGTCCGTAAGCGTACAATTATCGGAAGGAGTTGAGATAATTACATGAAACTTGGTACACATGTTCATATGCACCGAAACTCCTGGACAAATGATAATTTTTTTTTAAACAGTTCACGAACACGACCACCTCCCACACAACCCACAACAGTGTAAATACTATAAAATGGCTTAAAAATTCAGGTACACATTTACATAGATTTGGTATGTGTGAGAGTAGCATCGAAACTGCGAAATATGCAAAAATAGGCGTAGTCCGCCCACAAATACGACCACTTCCAATAAAACCCTCAACGTTTAAAGCTATTAAAAGTGTTATATAGTATATGAGTTAGAGAGAGAACATTTTAAATGAAAGTATATACAGTGAGTGTCACTTAAAATCGTACACATTAGAAAAAAAGATAACTTGTAACAGAAAATCTAGTTTTAGGAGATAAAAAAATAAATAAAAATCAGTTTTGCTTTTATTTTATTTATAAGCTTACAATTTTAATGCAAAAACAAAATATATAAAAAATTAAATTAAAAAAAAACACATTTCATGCACATAACTTAAAAATTCATCATTCACTTAAAATCGTACAGTATGTTGTAATGGCAAAAAATGGTTAAAAAAATAACAAAATTTAATAATTAAAAAAATAAGTATTTAGTTGGGCCACCTTTTTTGTCAGCAAGATCTTTCAGTCTTTTTGGCATGGAATTGACTAAGTTTTTGCATGTTTCGCCACTTATATTGCCCCATTCTTCTTCTAGAGCCTTCTTGAGGTCAAATTTATTAGAAATTTTATGTGCTCGTATTTGATCTTCAAGATGATGCCAAAGATGTTCGATGACATTCATGTCCGGTGATTGGGGCGGCGTTTTAATGACTTTTGGACAGTTATAGAGTGTCCACGTTCTTGCATTCAATGAGCTATGCTTAGGATCGTTGTCGGCATACAGCTTAAATGTTCTTCGGATTCCCATTTTTTCTGCACTTGGAATCAAATTTTCTCTGAGCATGTTAATGTAGCTATACTGGTTCATAATTCCGTCGATGAAAACCAAATTACCGACTCCGTGTGTTGACATGCAGCCCCAGACCATCACGGACCCACCTCCATGCTTCACAGTCGGGCGTAAATTAGACACATCCATCTCCTTATTTGGTTTTCTCCACACTGTTTGTTTGCCATCTGATGCAAAAATATTATATTTTGACTCATCTGTGAAAATAACATCATTCCAGAAGTCCAGCGGTTTAGATTGGTACGTTCGAGCAAATTCCAGTCGTTTGGATCTATTTCGCTTATTGATGTATGGCTTCTGATCGTGGAATCACTTACGTCTTTTTGCAAATATATTTTCAGGTCATTGTTGATTTTTGGTACCGATATTCGAGGGTTTGCTTTCACTTTTCTTATTATCCACCTTTCGTCGCTGGCAGTTAGCTTCTTATCGGACCGAGTTTTGGTTTTATTTGATATGCGATTATTTTCCTTGTGCCTTTTTATGATATACTGAATGGTGCTGCGACTCCTGTTAAGTATTTCTGAAATTTCTGCGTAACTTTTTCCTTTTTTATAGTGATAAATCACCAATTCACGCTCTTCGATGGATGTTTGCTTCATGTTTTAAGTCGTCACAAGAAAATTTCGTAAAAGCCTTTGGAATTCTTGAAAAACAATGTAAACAACGATATCTATCACACGAAATGGCAAAAATCAAACTTTTTGCCGAAATGGAAAAAAACTGATCAGCTGTACGATTTTAAGTGATGCCACTCTTTCGCGCGTATCAGGTTGCTGCCACACTTTACGAAAAGCATAAAATGATTTTCGCCTTTTTTTAAACATATTAACAAAATATATTGCATAAATATATTTTTCCATTTAATTTTGCATAGAAACTTTTTTTTGTTCAGGAATAATTATTTAAATTGTCAGCCAGCACTTACTGTACGATTTAAAGTGACACTCACTGTATGTATATAATGTAATCAAGTTTTGTACCAAAAAATCCGATCACTTAAAACATGCGTACAATTGGGTACAGTTATTTCCTAGTTGATCTAACCCGTACTTATTTATCCAAAATAGAGCCCCATTAAATATTAATATTACAAACTTTTTGAATGGACACCTTTTTAAAAGATTGTACTGAATAGTTTTAGGACGCGAATTATTTCTGATATCAGTCTTTCTGAAGTTTTATGAGGGGTACCCCAAAAACTGGTCTGACCCAGCCCATTTTTAGTAATGACCATTGCTATAATACTGAAAATATTTGCGTGTGATTATAATAAAACTAGCTGACCAGGCAAACGTTGTTTTGCCCAAACTTAATATTCGATGTTTCCACTTTTTCAATAGATGACGGTGTAGTTTTGAAAGACAAACACAATTTTCAAATTTTAGTCAATTATGACCAAACCGTTTGAAATATAGCATTTTCATATATTTGTGGGTGGCAAAACATATTTTTAATACAGTTTCCGACAGCAAGCAAGCAAAATAAATTAGTATAATTTAAAAATTTATTTATAATACCAAATTTTAGTATAATACCAGCAAAATCTTCTGATATAGGGTTTTTATTTGTAGGCGGCAAAAGGGGGGTGTGGTAACCCAGTTTTAGTACAGTTGCCGACAGTGAGCATAAAAACTAAACCCCCAAATTGTAGCCTAATACGCCGAAACCATCGTAAATATAGCATTTTTATTGATTTAAGGGCGATAAAAGGGGGTGTGGCGACCCATTTTTAGTACAGTTTAGCCGACAGTGAGCATACAAACTAAATTACCAAATTGTAGTCTAATACGACCAAAACCGTCGGAAATATAGCATTTTTATTGATTTTTGGGCGGTAAAATAGGGTGTGGCAAATTTTTTCTACAAATTGTCCTTTCTTGGGCCAATACGAATCCATCAAGTTCAAAATTGTAAAAATTGAACGACCCCGTCTTGAGTTATGCGCGTACACACGGACGTCAGTCGTTTTTATATAAGACAAAAATAAAATAAACTCAAACCAAACATAACATCACTGCAGCATGGTAATGTTTGGCTAAATTTGTTTTTGCTTGCCTCTGTCTTTTTTTCACGTCACCACGCATAGCGTACGACAAAAAAAAACAAAAACAAAATACATTGCCATTCTCTGTTGCTATCCATAGCACACACACGCTCGGGCATATGTAGGCAAAACAAAAACAAATCACATTGCTATTCTCAGCAAAGCAATACTCACTGTAGGATGGGAGAGTAAAATATTGGAACACTCACATCGTGTCGATGTGCCGCACACTGCTTTATTTTTCACTACAACAACAACAATTTTTATACGCTATGAGTCGTTCATGTCCGTTTGTGCTTGCAGGTGAATTTTACTTAGGATTTTGAAAGCCATGAATCTCCTTTTCTAATAAACTTTTTAATAATTTTTTTGGCCTAAAACTTTCACCAGGTCGAGAGCTTTTTATTATAAAAAATTTCATGAAAAACGGCCGGGCCTTTCTCAAGATTGTTCCGAACATAAAAAAGGCACTTCAAAATATAATATTAGTATAGATAAAGTATTTATTTTTAAAGATACGAGATAGTTAAAATTCGATAGTAAATATTCGTACGAATATTTTTTGAAGTGATTTTAGATCAAATATGAAATATTTTTAAAAAAATATTGAAGGAGTCCAAAGATACATCGATTTTTAACTTTGTCTTATTTGGGAGGTAAGTGTGGTCATTGTCCGATTTGGCCAATATTTAAAAAATTTCTTAATCTATGTAAAAAAGTCGTCCACACTAAATTTCGTTGCTCTGCGGCAACTGCAAATAGTTTTGGCCACAGTTTATATGAAACCGTTGCACTCTGCGTTGTCCAAAACTATAATAATATCATTAAGGATTTGATTAGGATAGGTGAAAAAACAGTCACTTTGTTTTTTATTTTTAAACGTCAAAATTTTTTTCAAACATCATCATATTTTTCTATAGAACCGATTAAAGCACGATGAAAAAAATTTACTGTCGAACCTTTTTTCACTCATGGACTAAATTTTTTTTATTTTCACTTCATGATGTAAATGGTGATTATTTAGACTTTTGGTTTTTGAAGTTATTGTTTTTGACATCTCACTTGTGATTTGTGTCAAAGTCAAAAATGCTCAGTACTTTTGCTATTTTACCATGAATAGAAGTACGCCCGAACAATGTTTGGAAAATATTGAAATTTACTATAAAAATTCGTTCTGTGTGAAAAATGTGATATTATCAAAAAATTATCTGCAGTGATGAGGCTCACTTTTGGCTTTAAGAGAACTGCCGAATTTCGTCTGAAGAGTACCCAGAGGCAGTTCAAGAGTTGTCAAGTAGTGCAAAAGTGCACTACTTGGTGCGGCTTATAAGTCGGCGCAATCATTGGACCGTACTTTTTCAGAGGTGATGATGTCCGCAGCGGTAAATTCAATAGATCAAGGTACCTTTCGATTATTAAGCCTTTTATTTTGTAGAAAATGGAAGAATTGGACTTCTATTGGACTTGGATGGAAGAAGGGAAGAATGGAAGAATTGGACTTGTTGACATGTTCAACAGGACGGTCCACACGGGATACCATGAACCAATTTAGAGGCGAATTGGGTGAGCAATTTATCTCTCGTCTTGGAGCATTGGTCATTGGTCGTCAATATCGTGCAATTTTCTGGACAAGAACAAGCCAACTACGATTCCTGCCTTAGAAGACAACATTAAACGTGTCATTGGTGAGATACCGACCGAAATTGGAAAAAGTTAGACTTTCAACATGGACCATCTAAACAGTAGCCGCGTGCAACATTTGCATGAAATATTACTTAAAAAGCAAATGGCAAACATTGATTTCCTTTTAATTTTCAAAAACCAAGCGCTTCAAAATCACCCTTTACAACATTTTAAGCAGGAAACGAGGTATATAGAATACGAACCCATTTAAATATGCGCTATAGGCCTCTGGCCCTAATGCCGATATATTAAATTGATGCATTGTATTTTGTTTTTTTTTGTTATTAATATCCTTTAATTTTTTACATGTTTACTTTTGGTCTCAACTCCATGATTGATCAACACTACTCAACACTCTAGAGACAGCACTCTACTACTTGTCAATTTCTTGACGATGTACACTTTTATTTATAGCATTTTTTCCATTCGATGTCTTTGACTATTTGTTTTAATTTTTCTTTAATTTTGATTAAAAAGAAATCGCACAAATTCTTGTGGTAAATTCCTTAGCGGATTAATGTATTTAAATACCATTGATTGTGACTGAGCTTGACAACGTTTGGCATATTTTTAGGCATGCATAAGAAAGTGCTCGTCTTGTTTTTTTTTTTTTTTTTTTTGTTTTTTGATGAGTAGTATTAATTTCAATGGAGAGCATTCCTATGACTAAAGCCAAAAGACGATTTCTGGCCTCTTATGAAGGTCTTCAATGTTCACCAACAGGGGAAAAAAGTGGAAAGTTCTCGTAACCTTGGCAAATGAAGTGAGAATTTAGTATGCAAAATTAATTGGCCTTCAATTTGTTAAAATTAACGATTCCTCTAAGTAGACTTATAAGTAAAGGGTTAACCACTTAAACTAAGCAAGTAAAATTTCAAAAAAATGCCCTAAAAATGCAGATTTTGATAAAATTTTTATAATAGTGAAATACAATATCATTCAAATGTCCTCCACGGGAGTTTTTACAAGACTTTTTTGTGCAGAACTCGGCCACTAGCTCGGCCATGACTTGACAAATGTTGGTTTTTAAATGCTTAAGAGTTTGAGGTTTATCCACGTAAAAACGTTCTTTTGCTTAGTCTCACAAAAAAAAAAAAAATTTAGAGTCGTCAAATTACACGATATCGGAGTGCAAATGAAATGCCAAATCTCGAAATAAGTCGTCCTGGAAATTTCTGTTGTAAACAATTCCTAATTGGTGCTGTTGTGTGGCTTGTGGCTCAATCTTGTTGAAATTCATATTGTCCCAATCCATATTTCCAATTTTAAGGCAAACAAATCGTTTAACAAACGGCCAGAGTGCTCTGAATGCTTAACTATAACGGTTGATTTTTGATCCAGACCATAATACACACCTGATAGTTTTTTTTGCGAATGCAATTGCTTCTCCACATTTGCTTGGGGATTTTCGGAGAACCATACACAGAAATTTTGTTTAATCACGTATCCACCTAGTACAAAATACCCAGTAGGGGAAGTATTCATTACAGAACTATTTACATAATGGTTACTTGGTAATGAGAGGTAGTTCCCTGCTTGATTACAACACACAGAAATAAGGCATTATTTTTACATGGGCTTGTCATGTGTCATGGTAATGTGTGGAGCTTACTGGTATTACAGCTAAGATTATTTATTTCCAAATCATAAGAGAGGAAGTAAGGTTTTGAGTTGATAGTGGCTGTCCAGCTAGATTCAAAATCGTTGCTACGAGAACCATTTTCTTTGAAATTATATATTTAGAAACTAATAAAAAATATCAAAACGAAGCGAACGCGTAATTGGGCCTATTCGGCGAAATATTTTATTCTGTTATACATTTCCTGTTATCAATCATAACCTGCTATGGGCAGAGAGCGCTCTTGGAGCGTTGAGAGCAAGAATTGAGAGCAAAGGTTTATGTAGCAACACAAAACGCAACAAAAATTGTTTTTTGTTTTTTAAAATTATTTTTCTTGTATATAAAGATGGTGCTGAAGTTTGTATACTAAGAATAGGTGAAAATAGGTCCACATCATAACACGGCTCCGGATCGACTGAAAAGCAGGGTGCGGAAAAATTCGTTCGCAAATGATTAAAATACAATCTTCTCGCTCGTTTTTTGCTTTGTGAGTAAAATTTCAAACGAAAAATTTCAAAATAGATGAACGTTCGCACTCGATAGAAGAACTCTCTGCTTGCGTCGTTATATTTATCACTGATAAATTTGTCAGCTTCGAATTTTTTCGGACGAATTTTTCACACAACAACAAAAAGCAACAAACGTTCGTTTGCTATCGTTCATTTCTAATGAGCGTTTGAAGAAAAAATAATTTGTTCGCTGTTGTGCATGCGTCGTCGGTTTGTGTTGATTTTTCGTATACACGTTGTTATTTTTGCCTCATTGAAAAAAAAAATTGTGCCAGATCGAGCTATGTTGCCAGAAAAGCACGATAAATAAGTAGTACTTATGGTATTTTTAACGATTGTGGGATGTGGTAAATCCCATGGTATTTTGTGGTAAAAATCTCTCGCGTGGGAAAAAAAATACCTCAAAATACCACAAAATACCTCAAATTACAACAAAATACCTCAATTTACCACAAAATACTTCAAACTACCACAAAATACCACAATACCTAAAAATACTTCAGAAGAAAATTTGAGGGATTTTGTGGTGTTTTGTGGTAATTTAAAGTATTGTGGTATTTTGTGATTTGAGGTATTTTGCGAGTGTGGTAATTTGTGAGAATTAAGTGTAAGAAAAATATAATTTTGGTGGTAATTTCATCTGGCGACACTGCACATTGGGGTTTTTTCCACTTCTTTTGGCATAAACTCATAACTTTTATATTTAAGCAGCTACAGCTCTGACATTTTCACTAATGACAGTTTATTTAGACACCTTTGTTTCTACCAAAAATGGGTTAAGTGGCACGCCTACTTTCCGTATGGGCTGATGTGTATTATAGAAAGCTATTCGAATCATCATATATCGAAGCTATATCGAATACTTCCAAAGCTATTCGATATAAAAACTTTGAATTGTATGGGTGGTGCCACACCCCCTTGTCTAAACTCGTTAAATTTTTCCAGTCGAAGAATACGACGATATGAAGTTCCTACCGAGTTTCATTGATTTGTGACTTATAGTTCGAAAGTTATACCAAAAATTTGTGCTGCTGAAAAGTGCTACGCCCCTCTTTCAGCGCCCATAAAGTATTGCCAGTGGAATAGTACGTGTGATTTGAGGTCGAATACCGATTTCCGAGTCTTTGTGACCTATAACTCTAAAGGGATGTGCCACGCCCACCATACATACTCGGTGCACTCCTTTTCCCTACTCTAATTGATTTAAAAAAAAAATTGTCAAAATCGGTTGAGAAACACGTGAGAAAATGGTTTTTTTGCTGACTCCTTTTTATACATATATAGATATAGATTACGTAAAAGTTTTCGTGATGATTTTCATAAAGTCGTCAGAAACGTGTATATTTTGTTGCAGCAGATTTAAAAAATAGTAAAGTAATGCCTTCTCCTTTGCCTTGTATGATGCACGTACATTTTCACGCCACAATTTATACAAATCTGCATTTTTAAAATGGTAGGTGCCTGAAATAAAACATACCAAACATTGACCTTCCGCAAAGTTCCGCAAACCACATTAGAGTTTTCTATTCTAAAATTCTCCGCTTTATATCACTGTACCTATATCTCTGTGTTGCTAGGAGTTTCAAAAAAGTTCTAGCTCTCCAAAATTGAAGATTTTGTTTTTTATCTCCTAATTTTAAGTTTTGTTGTAAACATTACATTATTATCTAACTAAAACAAATTTTTCTAATACATTTATATACATATCGAAAATATATACCATAAGCCTTAATCTCTATTCTTTAGTTAGTTTAAATACGCATTCAAATATTTACAGAACTTAGTTTTATTATCAACAAAAATTCAACAATTTATGCAGCCATATTCTAGTCAAACAAAAACCTTCACTTCAGCAGCTAAAAAAGTAACGGCAAATCGCAAAAAGAAAGCAAAACTCATTATTTTGCTTTGGTTGGAGCTTCTACTTTGCAAAAAAAGTGTTGTTAACCTTTTTCATAAATCTTGAAAAATAAGGTTAATGCCAAAAAATCGTACATTTTCCCCATTGTGCACTGGTACAAACGAACGTTCCTGAATTTTTTCTTCAAACGTTCATTACAAATGACTGCTAGCAAACGAACGTTCGTTGTTTTTTGTTGTTGTGTGAAAAATTTGTCTGAAAAAATACGAAGCTGACAAATTTATCAGAGATAAATATAACGACGCAAGCAGAGCGTTCTTTATTCGTTCGTAAGAATATGCGAGCACAATTTTTTGTGAAGAGAACGATAATTGAAAACAATTGTATTTCAAACGTTCTTCGCACCCTGCTGAAAAGGAAAAATAAAAGGTATTTGTTCGAAAAAAATACCTGAATTTTACAAAAATTAAATGAAAATATGAAATACTAAGAAAATTATGAAGGGCGAAAAAAAATATTGGAAATTTACGTTGTTTTAGACCCTATTGTTACAAATAAAAAATTTTCCAAAGTCGTGCAGTTTGGTAAAAGATGTATAGAATTACATTACAAAAGAAAAAAAAGGAAAAAAAATTAAAATCGGTGAATTAGTTTGTTTTCTGTAGTGTGACCCGTTTTGAAAAAGTATTCTTCGAGAAAAACGCGATTAAAATAAAATGTACTCTTTACAAGTACTCTGGTCCACCGGATTTTAAGCGATGTAGAATCTTTATTGTTAGCAAGACTGATTTAATTTTATTTTTTAATATATTCTTGAGAACCTGTAGTGTACTGTAGATAAGGTGCAGCAAAGCGTACCGGGAAAAATATAGTAAAGGGTCCGCCATCTAACGTTTTTTTTTCAACTGGTGCTTATTTCGTGAATGGTAACACTTAGCACATGTCTGATTTCACAGATAATTAGTTTTATCCTTCCGCTGAACGAATATGGTTGTGTATACGCTTGAACAACTGGGAAATATTGCGACATTACTTTGAAAATCATGGTAATGTTGCAGAATGTGTGCAAAAATTGCATACGGATTTTGGAAGAACAGAAGCACCGTCAGCTCCGTATGTTCGTTATCTTGTGAAAAAAGTGAAAGAAACTGGCATCCTCATCGATAAACCAAAGCGCGAAAAGCCAAAAACAGTGCGTACACCCGAGAATATTGCTGCTGTGGCAGAAAGTGTGCGTGAAGTGGCATCAACATCAATTCATCGTCGTTCTCAACAATTGAACATTTCGGAGACATCATTCAGACTAATTTTGCATAAAGACCTTGGTATGGCGCCATACAAAGTCCAATTTCAAAGTCCAAAAATCATCTTTTCAGATGAAGCTCATTTTGATCTTGGCGGGTATGTAAACAAGCAAAATTGTCGCACTTGGGGCACAGAAAACCCACACGCAAACATTGAAAAGCCTATGCACCCAAAACGAGTCACTGTTTGGTGCGGATTTTGGTCCAGAGGCATAATTGGGCCATTTTTCTTCGAAAATGAGCAAGGAGTGGCCGTTACAGTCAATGGCCATTGTTATCGGGCCATGTTGAACGAATTTTTGTTCACAAAAATTGAAGAGGAGGATATTGGCAACATTTGGTTTCAACAGGACGGCGCTACGTGCCACACAGCCGAAGCTACACTCGATGTTTTGCGCCCTGTTTTTGAAGATCGCATTATCAGCCGCAGAGCTGATGTCGTTTGGCCACCTCGGATCTGCGATTTGACACCGTTGGACTATTATTTGTGGGGTGCCCTCAAAGATAAGTGTTACGCCGACAAGCCAGAGACAATTGACGCTTTAAAGGACAATATTCGTGAAGCCATTGGTGAAATACAGCTGCACACAATCGATAATGTGCTTAAAAATTGGACCGATCGTGTAGGCTACTGCATGCCAGCCGAGGCAGCCATTTGAATGAAATTATTTTCCATTATTAACCAGAAGGATTGTACATTCAAATAAAAAAGAAATTTGAGAAAATATTCAGTATTTTTTTTTATTGCATTTTCAAAAAAAAAAAGTTATTTGGCGGACCCTTTATAATATAAAGATATTTATGTTTTTATTTTTTTTTATTTTATAATATGAAAAATAATGATAAATTACACTGTTCTACAAATATTTTTTTAATGTACAAGAGCTCCCACCGATATTTTATGTTTTTTCGATCCATATTATGACTAACTGCGTTTTCAGAATGTTTTCATCACTTCGATTTTTTCATCAAGGACCTCTTTAAGAATTCACTTCGATTTTCGTACTTTGCCTAACTTAATTTATCATAAATTTGCTTGTCTTCAAATCAAATTTTAATGATTTTTTGTTAACTATTACATTTGCAGTCTTCCATTATCGCTAAAATGTCTTAAGTCGTTTAAGAGAGAGCATTTTTTTTTAATTTGCTTTTAGCTATTAAAAAAAATCAAAAAATTCTTCTTACATGATTATTTTGGCTTATTGGGTATAAAGTCCAGGGAATGCCATTTTCAGTGCTTGTAAAAAAACCAAAATTAGTTAACAAAAAACTTAGTTATAGACGATAACAACACTGAAGTAATTGAGTTTCTAACCTCAGAACTGCAGCGCAAGTTCAAGAATATCAGAATACCAATTGAAATTTTTGTCAATTTTTGTATCAGCTGTCAGAGTGTTTCATATCTCTTTATCTATGGTTTTATTACAGTAAAAAATACTGCCCACATTGCCGAGGTGAAATACTTTTAAGAAATATTAATAAAGACTTTCTTAAAATGTGCGATAAACGGGATAACTTTTGTTTCATATGTGATTCGTTTACGGATTCGAATCCTAAAATTGATTAATCCACAAACCCTAAAGGTGATCTCACTGTATGAAAACTATTTTAATTGGTGTGTTATGCGCAACAAGTGGTACATACAAGAGCTGTACAAAATATTCTATTCATAGTATTAGAATAGCGTACACCATGAAGGAGCAGTCCATTTCAGTGTAGCCATGACATCGAGGAAAAATGTTTGGTATGAAGCGAAGCCAAATTAAACAATAATGTCATGTCTTGAAAGGTCTTCATTAGTATGGTTAGAATCAAGTTATTATTTCTGTTTCAAATTTATATTTCTATTTCAAAAATCTATTACAAATCTGAAAACCATACTTTCGTTACCGATTAAATTTTTTTTTTAATTAGTTCGAAAATAAAAACCCTTGTCTTTTAAAGAAAAACAAACAAAATTATGTTAACAGACTTTTTTTGATTTCTTAAAGTAAAAAAATGTAAAAATTAAAAATATGCGTTGATTGTTTTAGCGTATATTATTTTGCAATGGACTGACATATTACTATTATTTAAATTAGAATGCAAAACTACAAGTCTTACCTTTGTCATAATAGAAAAGTTTTTAAAATCAGTTGAGCAGAAGTAATGTTATGACATACCAAGTAAGGCAAGGTACGAACATTTTTACTGATTCATTTATGCACAGAAAATAAAAGAATTGATTTATTACCCAAACTAGTTTAGCTAATGTGAAAGTTTCTATTTCACCTAATCTTTTCAACAACTTTTCTACTTACACAGTTAATTTAACAATCATGCATTAGGTAATTCACCTAATTAAAATTAGTTAATTCAACTAAAATTTTGCTTATTAAATCATCTAATTCTTCTAGTTATTTTACCTAATGCAAGTTGTCGATTTGTTCGTACACTAGGGAAATAACGCATATTAGCATTATCCACGCCTCAGTATAAATTTTATATAAATATTTACGTGGATAAATCAAATGCTTTCCTTACAACTTGTTTTTTTCCCGTATTTGAATTTTATAGGAGCACAGCGCTCTCCTATAAAAAACATAAATAAAAAAAAAGTGAGAAAATTTTACAAAAAGTAAAGTCTCATGCGAGAATTGAACTCGGACCGCTGGCGTTATAGTCAAACGCTTTACCGCTGTGCTGTTACGCCGTTTGATAATTTGTGAACAAAATGTATATAAAAATATGAGGTCCACAACTCTGAAATTATTTTTCCACTGGGGATCTACAGCAATTTGATTAATTGGTATGTAGAGTATATTTCTGTATTGGAAATTTAGCTCAATAGATAAAGCGTTGGTTGTTGAAATCTTGAGATCACAGGTTCGATTCTCAGCGGTGGCAAAGAAATTTTTCAGTCATTTATACAATGTATATCTCTCTCATTCTATCTACTATAATACAAATCTTTCTTCTCTATCATGTGACGAAATGACTTCAAAATAGAAATTGCAAAACAAAAAACATATTTTTTGCATATTTTTTGCACGGCATTCCCACTCTTAAGTGGGAATGCTATCTAAATAATTAGATGATTTTTCTACACTTAGTAGGTGGCTTGCCTAATCTGAAGTGGTCATAGTTTAAAAAAAATTAGCTTATTCTTCTAATAAATTATGTGCCTTATCTATTTTATGGTTGAAGGTACACCTAAATATTTAGGTTTTTTTAGCTACTCTCGCAGTTGAACTACCCAATATAATTGCATATAATTAACATTTAGAAATTGGAAGCGCACCTAATCAAATTCGTTGACTGAAAATCACCGGATTACTTTAGCTGAATTCACTACATTTTTAGGTAAAAGTTCTACTCTTTTTTTTCTGTGTGAGGTCCTTGACAAAAGATTCGAAGTGATACAAAAATTCTGTAAATACAGAAAGTCATCATAGTCATATATTACCACTTATGAAATATATGTATGGGATGTCTTGTACAGTTTTTGTGTAGAACAGTGTAATCAATTGAAAAAATTATTGCCTAAAACCTTCCTTTATCCCCTAAATAACACAGTGCGACACGAAAAAATAACTTCCAATATCTCAATGGTTTATAATAGTGGATGGTCTATATATTATGCCCTCGTACTCAGTTTTATCGGATTAGGTCAAATAAGAGAGAAATTCAAGGTCAAACTTCATCTTTAATTCACAAATTTTTTCTTATAACTCTTAAACTAAATTCAAATTCTATGTAGTAACTGCATCTAAATATTTGCAATGGATGATTCTTTACATTTTAAGACCATTTTTTGCTCAAAAAGTTACGTAAGGGGTTTAATATTTTCTTCGAAAACAGGACTTTTTTAAAAAAAAAATAAAATTTTCAATAGTTCAGTTACTATGTATTTGTCTTCAAAAACAATCAGATTTTACTGAGTTTTTGCATACACCTTAAGTAAAATAAAATAACCCACCTGTGAAAAGATCACAACAATTACATGTGTGCATCGAAAGATTACCAACGGTGGTAACTTCGTTAATGTAAGCCCTAGCGCAAAATCATTCAAATGAAACTTATAGACCCAACAATTTTCTTTAAAACTGTCCTTAACATTTTAATCGAAAGAGTTACCGTTTTAAAGATATGCGCGTAAATGTGTAATTACAACATATATGAAAAATAAAAACGGTTAAAATAAAAATTTTTTTTTATTTCTATTTCTTCTCAAGTTCATATATTTTTCATATATGTTGTAATTACACATTTACATGGGAGCAACGTTGGAAACGTTGTGTAGAGTTAGAGGGAGACTATTGTGAAGGTCGATAATAAACTTTTGATTAAAACTTAATTTTTTCGTGTTCTATTGACGAATTCCCGGAACTTAATTGCCACACCTCGTATAACTGCCCAAAGGTCATCAAAACTCCACTTCAATCCCCAGACCTCAATTTTAGAAATAAACATCAGGAAACATACCATGACTAACAAAGAATCCTTGAAAAATGCTCTTCGTCAGGAATGGACAAAAATTAGTCCTGAGTACACCGAAAAATTGGTCCAATCGATGCCAAACCTTCTAAAGGATGTCCTTAAACAAAAAGGTTAACCAACTAAATATTAATTTTGCAAAACTTAAAACATTTAACTTAATTCTAAGCAACATTATGTTAATGTATGATTTTCACTGTGAGCTTTATATATGAAGTCTTTCTGTTTCTTTAATTTTTCTAACTGTAATTGAAATGTTATATTTTTTCTGTTAATATCATTTAAGTTTATTAACTACATATATAGATTAATAAAGAAATAAAAAAAAAATGTAACTTCAACTGTTTTGTTTATTTTGTCCAATATAAAAAAATATTGAAGTGTATGATGTTCACTGTGACTCACTGTAACTAGTTACATAGCTTGTAATGGCAATAATGGCTTATCATTTCCTCACTGGGTGGGTAACTGGTTATGTAAAGAGCGTCTCAATTTATTTTTGTCGTAATGCCAAATACAAACCTTCATTTTTATTTTATAATATTTACCGCAGTGCAAATAATCACCGAGTAATAATTCAATGCCAAGCCGTTGCATGATAGCTTCACTTTCAATATTGGAGCGGCTCTCTCTACGGCCCTATGACGTCATAAATATTTTTGTCTATTTTTCTCGTAAAGACTAAGAACTAGCCTTTACTGGTCTATGATAAATTTAACCTTAGTACCTATAAATAGCGTGCTATAATTGCATGTACCAAATTTTCAATAACGTTGCTTAAGCAGCACCCTGCACATCCCAAAGACGTCTTTAATTTTGGTTTTTATTTTTATCATAAAGCCAAATTATACGATACGAATTAACCTTTACAGTCGTTTCATTAGTTTTGTCATAGTATCTATACTCAGCGAGTAACAATTCCATGCAACACCGATGCAAATAAAAAGAGTTTATAAATTGTTTTTGTTATCCTTTTATTTATACTTCAAACAGCTAGTTTTGCTTATTTTTATAAATATATTTATAATAATTTTGTTTTTTTTTTTCTTTTAAACTAAGTGATTATTTAACGCTCATTTTTTGATAAGTATGCATTTCAATAATATTTTCAATTGTTTATTTCTGTCAACCTTAAGATAACTGCTATATTTTTTTTTTGCTTTACAACTATAATGATTATTTTAATGTTTTTTTTTTTTAATTTTTCTTAAAAATATTTTAACTGTTTTTGTGCACTATATGGGATAATTTTGTTTTTTTTACATATGCCAGCATAACTGCTATTTATTACACAATCCTCTTTAATATGCTTAAACAACTAGTTATTTTCTTGCTCACACTATACAACAAATTTTTCGTTCCTATTTTTGTGTTTTTTTTTTTTTTTTTGTATTTATATCATTTAACAATTTCGTGCAATTTTTTTTTTCAATTTTTTTCTACATTTTATTTCTTTTTGTGTACTGTTAGAACTAGTTTTTAAACAGTTCATGCAATTTTTTTGTTATATATTTAATATTAATTTTTAAAAATAAGCTTAGTTATTATGTCAAATAATATTTCAACTATTATAAAGCTAATCTTATTACCATGCTTTTTCATACTTTTCTACACTCGGCATTTAATTTCATTTTTATACTTAACATATTTTGGGTTTTTTTTCTTTATTCATGACATTCCTTTTCTATTGGCTAAACATGGCATTCATAAGCTTTAAATATATATTCTACAATTTTCTACATTTTTGTACAATGCTGTTGTAGAGTACGAATTGTTTTTTTTTACTTATTTTATTCTGTTTCTACGCAATTTTTTCAATATACATTCATGATAAATATTTTTGCAATTTTTTAATTCTATTTTTTTGTTTTTTTTTCTGTTTGCTCTAAATCTGTTTTATATTTCGCCTATATTTCGTAATAGTTCATTTGAATAATACAACTAATAATGCTTAAAAAGTTTGGGGGTTTAAATCTTAATTAAGTGTAATGCGGAGTATCAAAAAATTTTTTATTATAGAAAAATTTGGGATTTTCTTTTAATACCTAATTATAAAGATTTTAATTTAAAATTGTAGATTTAATGTTTTTTTTCTTTTTAAATTTACGTTTGAGATTGTTCTTTAAGTTTTCGCTGTAAAAATATATGCATGTGTATAATATATACAGTTAGAAAAACGCTTTACTAAAACATGGATAAAATTTTGCTAAAGCTTTTTGCAAAATTATTGAAAATCATCACAACTCGATGCATGTTTAATAAAATTAAGGTTAAAAAAAACAATATTAAAAAAAAAATTTAAAACAAAAAATGAGTTTTCAAAATATTAGGACTGTTTAAATTAACGAAGTAAAAATTCAATTTATCTTAGTATTATTCTAAAGTAAAAAAAAAAATTTAGAACCCGATACTTAGTTAAGTCAGGTATATAAAGTAAAATGCATTTATTTCCAATATGAACCAATAAATTTTTTAAAAAAAGTGATTCCAGAACTGTCAATACATATGTATAGCTAAGCACTTATTAGGTATGTTAATAAGCACTCGTACATATAGAAATTTCAAAACTGAAAAGGTTTTGAATAATTTCGTAAAATTATAGAAGCTAATTAATATGATATGCTTAATTCTATAAAAAATGATATAAAGTTGTAAAATTTTTGAAACTAATTTGTTTTTTGGCGCTAGAGTAAAATATATATCTTAAAAATTGATACACAAGTGGAACTTAAAGTTTTTTTTAAAAGATCAAAAGAAAAACTTAAAGTATTTCTTTTTTAAATAAAATTAAAAAATAAAAATAAAATGACAGCATTCGCAAAATGAACAACAAAGTGGAATTAAAGGCTTTCTTAAAGTAATATCAAACAAATAATATCTAAACTTAAAATTTAAATAAAATTAAGACCGAAATCAAATTAAAGAAAGCACCAGTAATTAGCTCTATAGAAGGACTGTATTATTTTCTCAGTTAGTTGATAAGAAATGAGAAAAAAATGCGGAAAGTTTAAAGCATAGTATCATGGTCTGGCCGGGGCTCGAACTCGGGACCTCTGGGTGGCAGTCAAGCGCGCTATTACTCGACTACCGAGGCCACATAAATTTTTGTTTTGAAAACTTTCGTCTATCTATGAACCCTCCTTTAAAAAAATACTAGGATTTAATGATCTGCATTTATGAACCCTGCCCTTAAAAAATGCAATTTTATATCCCCCGATTTTCAAAATGTTTTCAACTACTAGAGAAACTATTAACAACTTTCAAAAAACTATTAAACAATTTTGTAAAAACAAAATGTTGCTAAAAAATAGTATGGATTGTGTAACATCCATTATGAAGCACATTTATTCGAAAATATTAAAGATTAAAACATTTTCTTTTGCTTGCTAAAAAAAATTCGGTATCGGTATGAAGCACATTTGCTGGCTAAAAGATACGGTGGATTCTGCAACATCATTTAAACCTATGAAGCACATTTATATAAAAGAAATTAAAAGTTTTTTACCGGCCACAAAATAGGGTGGATCATGTAAACACATTTATCCCAGTACAAAATAAAATGTTCTTTTCCTTGCTGAAAAAAAAAATTGTACCTATGAAGCACATTCATCCAAACAAATTGAAGTGTCTCTTATGAAGCACATTTATTCGAAAACAAGTTGAAATATTTTCTTTTAGTTGCTGAAAAACACTGTATCACCCATAAAGCACATTTGCTGGCTAAAAAGTAGGGTGGATTCAGCAACATCAGTGTAATAACATATGAAGCACATTTATAAAAAAAAAAAAAATTAAGCACATTTGCTTTCTAAAAAAAATTGGGTGGATATTGCCACCCCAGAGTTGCATTTATGAAAGAAAATATAAAAAATATAAAAATGTGGATCCGGCTCGCAAAATCAGTTTCAATAAAAATATGATTTTAAAATTGAAAAATTTGTTTTTTTAAAATCTAATAACACTGTGCGACAATTTAAGAGTCATTTGATATAATTGCAAAAATGGTTTCTGATAACCATTGGTCCATAGAACATATCGTCCAGGGGATATTTCTGGGTTAGCTCAAATATGGTAGGTTTTTTTGTATTATTATGTTCTGCGAAGTTATAGATAAGATGATGAAAATTTTCTTTGTGAAAGTAATGAAAGTGCTATCGCCCAGAGTTTCCAAGATATAACACTTTTTTTAATTTAAGGGGGTTTTTGACCTCCCTGTGTGAATATATGTGGACAATAATGTTTCCAATTTTAAAGGACATTAAATTTGCAAAAATTTTACCGAAGGTCTTAAATTAAAATTTTAATTAATTAAGAAGTTAAAGAAAATTAACTACGGCCACATAGTACAAAATGTAACCTTTGAAAAAATCGGTTATTTGAGCAAACTCAGAATAATCCCCTCGAAAATATGTCGTACAGTGTAATTAAAAAAGTGAATTTATTGCGCATCAATCTCCTTTTTTATCTTTATTTTTTTTTACAGGACATTTTAAACGGTTCTTCTCTAACAGGAAATTTCTTAAAAATGTTGGCACTAAATTCCGTTTTTTAAGGGGAGGACTCATAAATGAACGAAAACTGTCAGGACTTACATTTTTGTTCCTTTTATGCTAGACAACTCTGTTAAAGGTTAGCTTGAACCTTTTCATATGTATAAGAATTACATTCTTCAGTTCTTGGATACTACTTGTTTTGATTATGAGCCCAGATTGTGGGAGAACTAAATATGATGGAGAGAAATTCGATGACTCTAAGTGAATCATAGAAATTAATGTTGTAAATTTTATGAATCGGAAATGTTTTCAAAGTTCTTCTGAAGTAGCCAGAAGTATGACATTTGAATAAAAAGTAATGTTTCACACATAATCTTAATACGATAACAAAGTTTATGAAAGAATAAATTTGGTTATCTGGATTCTTTTTTTTCAAAGCTTTTTAAACAATTTTTTGTTGAAAGCCCTTTGAAGTTGGTTCGCAAATGATCTGGGATTTGATTTTTGTTATTTGGCGTAGTTTTTATTTTAAACATTTATGGAATTCATATTTTTATGTCTTATGGAAATTTTTCTTTTTTCAAAGTTTTTGTTTTTTAAGTAATATTATCACATACTCTCAACTTTAAACTTCTTCTTGAAAAAGATTTATTAATGGTTGTATATAAATAAGTCTCAAGCCATTATTTCGCTTTTAAAACATATTAGGTCTGTTCCCGTACTTGAACATTCGCACGAATTCGTACTATTTTCTGCGATTTCCTGTTCCCGTACCCAAAAAAATCGAAAAAGAGAGCGAAAATGTGAAATCCAGTCCTTGTCAAATGTTGCTATTTTCTGCCACACGAATTTGGCAAAGCAGAAAAGCGCAAGCTTTAATTTTTTGACAGCTAGTATTAAATTAGAGTGGCAGCCATTGAAGCAACATTAAGAAAAATAAAAAATGTCGAGAAATGTGCAAATTAAGTGTTCGGCAAGCACTTTAAGTAGAATGCAATGTATTTGTATTTCTACAACCAGTATTTTTTAATCAAAATTTGCAAATTTTTGCATAAATCTGTTCCCGTACTTTTTGCAATTTTTCACGCAATTTTTTGGCTCTCTCGAATTTTGCAACTTGCGAATTTCTGCTGCAAAAGTACGGGAACAGACCTATTAATTTTCTATCAATGCTGTTTGCAGTCGTTTCAATGTATTTTCAGATTAAATGTTTGTAATATTTGCATAAAATATAATATTCAAATATTTTAAAACTCAAATTTGTTTTCAGTTTTTGAAATGTGGTGCTTAGATAAAGAGCTTTTTATTTAAATTAACTTTTAAAGTAAACTTTTTTAATTTGAAAAATTAAGGCGAATTACTGTTTTAATTGAAATAAAAAATTAATTATTTTTACTTTTTTTGTTAAAAAGAAAGTTCGTTTGTGTCAACTTTACACGTAACTTAAACAGGTTCTTATCAGAAAGAAGCACATTTGAAAAACACAAGTGCTTCAAACGAAAGCTTCAAATAAAGTTGGCAAGCACATTTTGATTTGTTATTGCTTAGAAAAAGATCAGAAAAAGCTTTGTAAAAATTGCGTGTTACGAGATTTTATTTTTCAAAATTTTTATTTATTTTACAATTTTTCCATGTCCTTTAAAAGACTTTTTGAAAGTTGTTATTGTATTTTATTCCAGTTTTGTGAAGTCCGTAGGTTTTTTAACTATGTCGGGACAATTTATAAAATTTTCAAAGGTTTCTTGAAGAAAAGTTAAAATTCTAAGAGTTTGGTCGAATGAGAACCAAACCATTTGATTTCATACCATTTTCGAATGGTAAAAATGAATGAGTCTCTAGATTTTTGTATGAGACATTTTTTTCACATTTCGAAAGCTTTTTCAATGAACGTTCTTATCTATTGCAAAACGTTAACTACCCAAAAAATTTTTGCAAACTTTATTTTAAGCTTTTGTTGGAAGCACTTGTGCTTTTCAAATGTGTTTCTTTATTCGCACTATTTAGGACAAGTAGATTTTGCAACACTTTTAATGAGTATTTTCGAATGGTATTTTTGCCAAAGCCTTTCGAAACATTTAAAAAAATATCCAAAGAAAAACTTTCCGTTCAGTAAAATGTACAATTACTATTTGTCATAGGCGCAGTTTATCAGCGTTTATCGCGTGCTTTAAAAGGTTCAAAAATTAATTTCAACTATTTTCACTCAACGGCAAGACTCAAATATTTTTTTTTAAATTAACTAAAAAAGCTTTTTGTTTGAGTAAAAACAAAAAAATTAAATAATGATTCTTCGGTACATTTAATAAAATCTGCTGCACTTAAATCAAAAAATTCATAAAACAATATAAAAATAAACAAGGCATATCCTAACTTAAAACTAGTATCCTGTTGAAATGTTTATCAAATTGTTATGGCTTTTATGAATATTTTCCACAAACTGTAAAAAATCTAAAAAAAAGTATTGTACAATGCAAAAAAAGTTAAAAATTAGAAATTCCTAAACAATGATCCCAACGAATTTTGTCTTAAAAAGCAATTTACAATTGTTTAAAAATTAAAAATATATTTAATGTTTATGTCAAGCAGCTTTTGGAATCGCTGTTGTTTGATTGTTATTAAGTAATAATTTTTTTTTTTTTTTCTGCTCTAAAATTAGTTAAAAAAAATCGTTAATTTTTATTTGATCGCCAGCTAAAAAAATTTAATTATAAATCAGCTATTTATGCTTAAACAGTCTTTTCAGTTCACAAAACTTTAAAAGACGTGCCGAGTTTTTTTGTCATTTTTTTTTTTTTTCAACTTAAAACTAAAACTACAACGATTGACAGTGATAGAGTGACAAATACTAAAGCATACACTTAGGAGCTAAATTATATGCTACAGTTAGAGTTAAGCTTAGAGTTAGAGGATGATTAAGTTTTCTTCTTCTTCTTCTTCTTCGTTTAACATATGTGTTGATATACATAGTTAAGTGTTCTTGTTTTTTTTTTAACCAAATAATGTAGAAAAATTTTTATAGGTACTTAAATATTACTTAAAATATTGGAAAATTTTTATTTTTGTTAAAAACATCTCTGTGTGTTTGTGTGTCTGTTTTCGCTTTCTGGCTACACACGGCAGTTCTTATTGTTAAAACAAATAAATGCAAATTATGCGTAGCGGCGTTTTAGGCGCTTTCTGCTCAATATTTCTCTGCTAAACTTACTAAATTAATTGCGCAAATAATTGCTTTAGATACTGGTTTTAAACAAATTCGCAGCGTTTAAATTAAAAATTGACTGTCGTGGCTTAATTAAGGGGGGTTTGGCGGAAAAGTATGCAGCGCTTTTAATTAGTATAGTTATCAAATGAGCCCAAATATTCGAGAGCAGCACGATAGCAGAAATGATATTGATCCTGAAATGAAATGGAAACGGTAAATGCTAGACCAAAACAAAAAAAAAAAAAAACTATGAGACTCACCTCAGTTTGCACCATGGCCGGACGTTGAGCACGCAGTATGCGTACCGTCTGAAATACATCGAGCACACCTTCATATTGCATGCGTTCCAAAACAATGCTGAGTGTTATAAAGACACCGGTACGACCAACGCCAGCGCTACAGTGCACTGTTATGGGACCATCCTGACCGAATTGCTCTTTGGTCTTGTGCACTTGACCTATGAAATCGATGAAGCCCTCACCCGATTTCGGTACACCTTGTTCGGGCCAATCGATGAACTGGAACTGACGCACAGTGCGCGATGAACCGTCTCGAGCATCGGTTACCTGGATGGGAGATGAAAAAAAATTGTGAATTTAGAAAAAAATATTTTTGAATGAAAACATGGATAACACAGTGCGACACGAAAAAATAACTTCAAATATCTCACTGGTTTATAATAGTGGATGGTCTATTTATTATGCCCTCATACTCAGTTTTATCGGATTAGGTCAAATAAGAGAGAAATTCAAGGTCAAACTTCACTTTTAAGTCACAAATTTTTTGTTATAACTCTTAAACTAAACTCAAATTCTATGTAGTAACTGCATCTAAATATTTGCAATGGATGATTCTTTACATTTTGAGACCATTTTTTGCTCAAAAAGTTACGTAAGGGGTTTAATGTTGTCTTCGAAAACAGGGCTTTTAAAAAGAAAATAAAATTTTCAATAGTTCAGTTACTATGTATTTGTCTTTAAAAACAATCAGATTTTGCTGAATTTTTGCATACACCTTAAGTAAAATAAAATAACCCACCTGTGAAAAGATCACAACAATTACATGTGTGCATCCAAAGATATTAGGATTCAAAGATTACCAACGGTGGTAACTTCGTTAATGTAAGCTCTAGCGTAAAATCATTCAAAAGAAACTTATAGACCCAACAATTTTCTTCAAAACTGTCCTTAACATTTTAACCGAAAGAGTTACCGTTCTAAAGATATGCGCGTAAATGTGTAATTACAACATATATGAAAAATATATGAACTTGAGAAGAAATACAAATAAAAAAAATTTTTATTTTAACCGTTTTAATTTTTCATATATGTTGTAATTACACATTTACGCGCATATCTTTAAAACGGTAACTCTTTCGGTTAAAATGTTAAGGACAGTTTTGAAGAAAATTGTTGGGTCTATAAGTTTCACTTTAATGATTTTACGCTAGGGCTTACATTAACGAAGTTACCACCGTTGGTAATCTTTGAATCCTAATATCTTTGGATGCACACATGTAATTGTTGTGATCTTTTCACAGGTGGGTTATTTTATTTTACTTAAGATGTATGCAAAAATTCATCAAAATCTGATTGTTTTTGAAGACAAATACATAGTAACTGAACTATTGAAAATTTTTTTTTTTTAAAAAAAGCCCTGTTTTTGAAGAAAATATTAAACCCCTTACGTAACTTTTTGAGCAAAAAATGGTCTAAAAATGTAAAGAATCATCCATTGCAAATATTTAGATGCAGTTACTACATAGAATTTGAATTTAGTTTAAGAGTTATAAGAAAAAATTGGTGACTTAAAGGTGAAGTTTGACCTTGAATTTCTCTCTTATTTGACCTAATCCGATAAAACTGAGTATGAGGGCATAATATATAGACCATCCACTATTAGAAACCATTTAGATATTTGAGGTTATTTCAATTGACCCTTAAATTGTCGCACAGTGTAATCATCAAAAATCTTTTATTCGTTATAGTGAGTACATTTTAATTTTAAAGCAATAAACGGACTTTTTATGACAAAATAGACAGAATTACTTCTGAATTACTAACTTATAATTATATAGGGTGACCAGATAGCAATGACAGTTTTTTCAATTAGTATGTTTCGGTAATTGTCAAGGCTACCAATGGCATCTAGCTCAAGATATTCAATAAGGCTTGCCATTTTATAGTGTGGAAGTTTTAAAAAATAATATCGAAATTCCGGCTCAATTGTAAATACGCAACGGGAATTTCGTTGTGAGGTCGTGCGTCATCACCACCGTAAAAAGATTGTGCGTAAGGGCATTTTTTTGGACCTTAAGTCAACGACTAGACAGAGATTGGTGCGAAGTGAAGAAAAGATAGGCGGTGTAGCGGCCAGTGTCGAAGAAGCCCTAGAAATGTCGATTCGACCCCGATCAATCCAATTGGGCATCACTAGAGTCAACCTGGCCTACTTTGCGATTGGATTTGCACCAACATCCGTTAAAGATTGTGCTCAGGCAAGAATTTAAGCCAACTGCACATAGACAACACCGCGTCGCGCCGTAAGTTCGTTAATTGGTCGCTGGAAATGTTGGACGGAGATCCGGCAAAAAAGCATCTTCTTGAACAGGGCCCATTTTTGGCTCACCGGCTATATCAACAAGAAAAATGTCCGTTATTAGAGCGACCACAACCCACGGGTGCTCCACCAAGCATCAATGCATCCACAAAGATTAACTGTTTGGTGCGGTTTATGGAACAGCGGCATCATTGCACCTTATTTCTATCGAAATGAGGAAAAAGACACATTTAACGTTAATGGTCCTCGGTAAAGAGCGATGTTAACGACTTTCTGTTGCCAAAGTTCGACAATATCGATATATCCGTGCTGTGGTTCGAACAAGACGGTGCTACATGCCACTCAAGCAACGCAACACTCGAAGTAGTGAAGGATAAATTTGGTGATTGGGTTGGCGAGCGTTCATACATTGGCCGCCACGATCATGTGACTTGGCACCCCTCGATTATTTTCTCTGAGGCTTGGTCAAGTCCTTAGTTTATGCTAATAAGCTAACGATTTTGGACGAGGTCGAGATAAACATTCGAGACGCTATCAAAGATTGTACCAACCGCTTGAAACACAGCCAGCTAAGCCGAGACGGCCATTTAGGTAAGTGATGCGCTTTTCCATACGTAATAGCATCAATGTAGCTTCAAACTAAAGCCAGAATTAATTTAATATATAAAAGTTGCAAATCCACTATAGACCAAATAACATATTTACGCTACGATAAATCTTGGAGAAGACCCTTTGACAATCCAATAAGGAATTATCTGTACTCCACCATGTCTGAATTTGGTATTCCTGCAAAGCTAATCCGTCTAATGACACTGAGTAACACCAGCAGCACAGTTAAAATCGGAAAAGATCTCACTCCTCCATTCGATACTAAACGAGGTTTCAGACAAGGTGATTCCTTATCGTGTGACTTTTTCAACTTAATGATGAAGATGATCATCCAAGCATTATGCTGCTGGCGTATGCTGATTATATCGATATCGTTAGTTATAATACGCGCGAAGGCAGTGCAGCATTCCCCAGATTACCGAAAGAGTTGAGTCGAATGGACGAAATACCTAGTGCCAACAAATAAACAGTCACACCGTCTTGGAAATCATGGCACTGTTGACAATATCTTCTTAGAGGTCAGACATCTTCCAACGATGTCAGTATTGAGATAAAACGAAGGATAACTCTTGCCAACAGGTGTTACTTTGGGCTGAGTAGGCAATTGAGAAGCAGAGTCCTCTCTCAATGAACAAAACCCACAAGTCACTAATCATGTCCGTTCTATTATATGCAGCACACACCTGGACGTTGAGCAGTTCTGATGAAAAGACTTTGGGAACCTTCGAGATAAAGACTCTCCGTAAGATCTTCGGTCCAATCTGCGTCAATAGCGAGTACCTTAATTCGATGGAATCACGAGCTGTATGAGCTGGACGCTGACATCGACATAGTTAGAGTCATGTTGAGTGAATGGAAAACGACGCTCCAGCGAAAAAAATATTTGATTCGGTGCCCGGTGGTGATCAACGCAGAAGAAGACGCACACATATTTGTTGGAAAGATAAGTGTTGGATAAACTGACTACGCTTGGTGTTTCGAACTGGCGCCAGCAAGCGCAAAACAGAAATGTCTGGTGCAATTTCTTACACGAGGCCAAAACAGACCAACGGTTGTAAGCATCAGATAACAACAACAACGACAATCTCAACGTTGTTGTTTTATTTAAATTTATTGAAACTCGCATTGTCATGATGGATGATGATATTCTTTCGGTGGGTGCTGTTCGTCAATTCGCCCAAGACTTTCGGCGAGCAAATGGTTGTGTATCATTCAACAGTGGACTGCTGCTTTGTTTTAGCTCATACGGATAGATCCAAGGTAGTTGGCTTTTGAGCAACCGTCAAAGAATGGGGCATCCCATAGGAACAAATCTTCCTGACGCCTAAATGCTCATATTAAATCGAGTGGATGCTATTCCCACTAATGCCCAAGGATGACTCCATCTCACGGTATGTCACATGTCTTCTTCCAACAGTTCATGCACAGCATAACACATGGTCCAATAAATCCCGAGACTAAGTAATAAAAAACTTTTTTTTGCAAATATTCTTCTTTATTCATCAACATAGGTTCCTTCAAGAGCAATTCATTCATTCCACCGCTTTTCTAACTTTTCAACACCGGTTTTGTAGAACGATTTGTGCTTCGCCTTAAAATACGCTTCAGTTTCAGCCATCACCTCTTCATTGGAGCCAAATATCTTGCCGGTAAGCATGAGCTTTTGAGGTCAACAAAGAGCCAGTAGTCGCCAAATCTGGCGAATACGGTGGATGAGGAAGCAATTCGAAACCTAATTCGTGGATTTTCGCCCCCGTTTTTATCAATTTGTGACATGGTGCATTATCTTGGTGAAAAAGAATTTTTTTCTTCTTCAAATGAGGCCGATTTTTCGCTATTTCAGCGTTCAAACGCTCCAACAACGCTATATAATAATCGCTGTTGATTGTTTTTCCTTTTTCGGGATAGTTGATGATCAAAATTACATGCGCATCCCAAAGTACAGATGCCATAACCTTTCCAGCCGACTGTTGTGTTTTTGGTCGCTTTGGCCTGCTTTCATCGGTTCCTCTCCACTCAGCTGACGACCGTTTTGATTCCGATGTGTAATGGTGGATCCATGTTTCATCCATTGACACATACCGACGCAAAAGTTCATGTTTATTCTTTGTAAATAGTACCAAACAGCTCTCCGAATCATCGACACGTTGTTGTTTTTGGTCCGGTGTGAGAAAACGTGGTATCCATTTGGAAAGCAGCTTTCTCATCAACAAATGTTCCTGTAATATTGTTCCCACACTGCCTTTCGATATCTTCAGAGCCTCAGCAAGCTCGCGCACCTTCACTTTACGGTCGGCCAATACAATTTTGCGTACTTTTTTTATGTTTTGTGGAACAACTGCCTCATTTGGGCGTCCTGAACGTTCAGCATCATTTGTGTCTGTACGACCAAGTTTAAACTCAGTACCATCTGCAAATGGTTGCTTTTGACGGAGCAGAGCCCGAATAACACTTTCGAAGCCATTGCTCAGCTAAAATGGCATTTTTTTCCCATAAAAAACAGCGATAGATCAACACACGGAATTGCTTTGAATCCATTATTTTGAAAATATCAACAGTAGCGTCACTTAAATCACTGCAACTTCTGAACTAAACGTTAGATTGTCATGAAATATTTACAGGAATTGTAAGAAGCTTGGAACTATCGAAATATTATATCGATATTTCGTTAGAGGTGCCACCTAGTAGTTGGTCTTGGGACTTATTGGATCATGTGTTAGTTGTTTTCTACCATAACATCCGTTTTTGGACGACCTATACGAAATCCGTCTTGGAGAGAACAACGATTACGCTCGAACTCATTGAACCAGCATTGGACAGTTGCTGGGTGTGGTGCTTCATCATCAAAATTCGAACTGAGATGATCGATGCATACTTTTTCAAAATTCAACACCCGAAAATGTTCACGTGGTTATTCCATTTTATAAATGGCTTAAATACAATTTTCAAACTACTATAGACAACACAATAAACGCACATACACCAAAAATTGTGAGTACGTTTATGCTGGAAAATATTAAATTCCCGAATGGAACCATCAAAATTCACCTGGCAATGCTAAGTGTTGCCCAAGCGCAAGACTCGAAAGGTAGCCATCGTATAAATCGTGCTGTATTGATAATTTCTACATAACAATCAATGTTTTATCGGTACCTTTGGAAATTATGAAATTGTTTGGAGTAATTAACAAGTAATTAGAATGTAATCCTGAGAGTAATAAAAGCAAAAAGTCATAAAATAATAAATTAAAATTACTTCGAAACATACTGAAGTAATCTGGAAGTTATAAAGCTGAATATACCGATTAAATTTTTTCTTCATTTCTTATTCTTTACTCCATTTAATTTCTTCATTTTCATGTGAATATGAGCAAATATTTTTCATGTCAATATAAGAAAATATTTTTTAGTAGTTTTAACAGAGTAAAGCAACAAACCTTAAATTCTCGTAACTTATACTGCGGCATGTTGTACTCGGCAATGGGGTCCACCACGTAGTATTGATAGCGCACAGACCGTTCATGTGGCCAGTATTGATAGCATTTTTCCTAAATAAAAATAAGAAAGAATTCAATAAAAATTTTCAGAAATGATTTCTCTAATGTTCTTAATCGAGGGTTTTAAGAATTTAAATTTATAAACATTATGGAACCTTTACCCTTCAAATAACCAAAAAATGGGTTAACATTCTTATTAATTTTTTATTTTATTTCACTTTACTGTTAAATTTTCTTGAATCAATGGGTAACAAACGACATCGTTACATTGATAATAAAACATTTGAACGACTCAATCTGAGTGACCTCTACAGGAATCAAATATGAAACGGCTATTCTATTTAGCATACTTTCTCGACTAAGTGAAGCGGTTTGTAAACATAGTTTATTAGGGTCCAGAGCTTAAGATCCTTATAAAACTGACATTACTTTTTATATAGGGAAAAAGCTTCTTGATTTTCGGCTTGAGTAATGTCGACATAAAAATCAAACAAGAAACGCCAATTCTACTAACCATACTTTCCTGACTTAATTTTTGGTCGCTAGAGAAACGGTAACCTTAGTTTTTTTAGGTTAACGGCTCAAACGAAATTTTTATTTTTGTAAGGAAACTTCTCAAGGAAGATTTGCGAATCTGCATGATATCAACATGAAAATCAAAGAGGATATTTTTTGCTTGAACCAATCATTTTAGGTGTGTTCAGTCAAGTTTGCCTTTGTTTGAAATGGGGGTATAGATTAGTGGGAAGGAAGGGAGCAATCACGTGAAATATGCGAAGGCCTCGTCGGGACCTAATTAAAATATGAGGAAAGAAATGAGGAAGACAAAAGCGTTGGACCATAGCTTGGCCGGGACATCTAGCATGGCATTCAAACACGCTACCACTCTACTAAGGCCGCAAAACCTTGTACCACATCCAAGGGAAAGGCCCAACCTTAAGTTTGTTCATTTTCTAGTTTCGAAACGAAGGATTTCTTGGTCGAGGCTAGTGAGTCCAAATGACCCCAACACAAAAATCATTATGGGTTTATTTATCTACTTTATTTATCAATTCCTAAACACAACCCCACTATATTAAAAAGAAAAAACTTACCCGTCCCATTTCCTTGAGCTTGGTCAACATAACGACAATAGTCGAATTGTGCTCCCACAGCATGCGCCAGAAATCTTCAGCCGTATCCTGTACCGGTCCCTGTGCCGCTATATAAGCCGAACGATAACGATAGCCGTCAATGAAGCTCGCATTAATATAATCACTACCCTCGATGCCGTGTATTGGAGTCAAATAGACGCGACTGGACTCATAGGGTAAAATGTGGACGAGACGATTTTTATGCTTGTTACACGGCAAATTGGCGGTGACAAAGCGCGACGAGTCAACCTTAACGTTGGAGAGTTTCTTGAATTCGATTTCCATGCCGGTGATATTTTGGCCTGGTTCGGTGACGAGTAGTTTCTGCAAATGAGAGTGTAAATTGCGTGCTGGCACCTCAGTCAAACCACAGATGATGGCCTCAATGATGGCATCGTGTATGAAGATATACTGATCCTCAGTCTGCACCATGTAGTTGCGTTGGGCACGCAAGCAAGTCACATGGCCATAGATATCGATAATCTTCTCGTGCTTCATGCGTTCCAGCATCGAATCGATAACAATGTAGCAACCAGTGCGCCCAACACCAGCTGAACAATGCACAATAACGGGACCAGAGTCAGGTGGTGTAAGCGCACGACAACGTCTTAAGAATTGCAAAAATGGCGCAGGATGATCGGGTACACCATGATCGGGCCATGCAGTAAACTGCAACTGTTTTATCTCGCGACGCTCATTGAAACCCTGACGGCACACTTGGAACGTGCGTATGCTGTACGTGGCTAGCTCTTGGGTTTCCGTAATGGTAACAAATAGCTGTCCGTATGTCTCGGTGCCACGCACCGGCCAGTACTGGTCGCACTTAATGCGCGTGCGTTCCTCTAGGCGCGTCATCATGACGATTGTTGTAGTCTTTAACTCCCAGCACATGCGCCAGAAATCGGCAAAGGTCTCCTGCAGCGGTCCTTGTGTCGCCACGTATGCGTTATGCTTGCGATAACCATCACAGTAATTTGCATTGATGTAGTCAGAGCCTACCACGCCCTCCATGGGTGGTAGCTGTACGCGTGAATGATCATAAGCCGTCACGTTTGCATAGCGATTCTTTGACTTGTTGTGGTCATAGTTCGAATGGTCCCACGTGAACTGCTGTCCCGGCTCGATGCTCTCGTATTCTTGTGAGAATTTCTGATTGTCATTCGCCTTAAGGCGCTCGATATGATTGGCGAATTCCGAGATCGGTATGGGCGGATGAGAGATCATGCCGGGGGTTTGGAAGTTAAGGCGACGCATGTCAACGGGGTCGCTAGGAGTGGGACCGGCACCTAAGTCGGCAGCCATTAGCGGACGTGTAACAGCTGCTTGGTCGGGTGTCTTACAGGGTTGACGGCGACGCCTCACAATATAGAGAATAACGAAAGATGTGGAGAGGAATAAGGCGACAAGTACCGGTAGAATAACCCACAACATGCCAGGTTCATCTTTGCTGCGATTTACAGAGACTTCCGGTTCTGAAGGCCAATTCGGATCAGGTCGATGAGGACGTTCACCTGGGGGCGCTTCACGCATATCAAGCGATAGAAACTCCGAGAAAGGGCTTGATGTATAGAGATGCTTTTGAGGTGTATCGACAACAGCGCGCACAAAGATGCGATACCGTTTCTCGCGCTCCAGTTTGCGGTTTGTGAAGTTGTGGTAATCGTCACCGGAACCCAGATGGAAAGTAAAGGGTATGGAACGTTGTGGGAATTTCGCAGCAATGTATGGCGCATTGGGACGTTCGGGCTTATTGCGACCTGGTAGCAGATCCTCCGTAAGGAACTGATCGGGGTTTTTATGTAGATTGGATTTGTCCTCCGGCACCACCACCAGATAATAATGAGAAATGGGGCCATATTCCTCGGAGGCTTGTGGCAGTATTACCAAAATCTCTTCGCCATTGACAACACCATAGAAATCCGGTTTGACCATGGGTTGCGGCGCAGCCATTTGCGTGGTAACGGTTATTTTTGTGGGTGGCTTATAGGCGTAGTCGTTGGGTATGGCGCTGACATTAACATTGTAGGTGGTAAATGGGCTTAGTTCATTGATGGTGTGCGTGCGCACATATTGCGTCAAGATGATGTCTCGCTTTTGCACAACCTGCGTCTGAGAGAAGCCTTGCGAGTCGACAAACACCTTCATGGCATCGAAGGAGATCTTGTAAGAGCTGGGATTAAGTCTAATGGGTGGCGACCAGCTAAGTGTCATTGAGTGGGTGCTTACGTCGTGGGCACGCAAGTTCAGTGGCACATCTTCGGGCTTAATCTTAACGGTCACTTTTTCACTAAGACGTCCCAGTCCGTTTTGGAAACGCGCGGCAATGGCTACTGCATACTGAGCAAATTTCTCCAAGTTAACCAAATCGGCTGATTCGGTGAGACCCACTGTCTTCGTTTGCCACTCATCGAGATCTTCGACGGCGGTCATGGTGTAGAAGATTTTGTATCCTAGAAGTTTACCACGCGACGGCACGGGTTCCCACCATATTTCAGCAGTTTGCTCGGAAGTGGCAACGGCCTGCACTGACATAGGAGCGCGTCCCATGTCACGTTCCGTCTCAACCGCCCTTTTTTCACTAAATGGCCCAGCACCCTGTTTGGTATAGGCACGCACCCGAAAGATGTATATCGTATTCTCCTCCAGATTGGTAAAAACGGCCTTGCGTATAGTCATATTGCGCTCTGAACCCAGACCATGATCGATTTTCTTATGGAACTGCACATCATAGCGTGTAATCTGGCCGTTGCGATCCTCACGCGTTGGGGGATCCCAGGTGACGCACACTACATCGGGAGTTTGGAAGCGTACGGTAATATTCGAGGGTGGACCACCGGGTACTCCTTCGGGTGTTTGCAAAATTTTAACAGTCTCCTGACCGATGCCAATGTGATTGCTACCTGCGACACGGAATTCATACTCGACACCCCGCTCGAGATCGTTGAAGCGTTTTTTGGTTGTTTGTGGGCCCTGCAGCGTCTCCTCTTTCAACGGCTGATCCTTGATACCCCAACGAAGGCGATACCCACGTAGTTCACCATAAGTTTGTGCCGGTCTTTCCCATTCCAGTTCAATGGAGACTGTTGGATCACGTTCGAGTATTTTAAGGCTTACGGTAGGACGTACAGGTACACCGCCGGGTGTTTTAACCACCACTGCAACGCTGCGATCACCATCACCCTTACGAGTAAGAGCAGCGACTTGAATGGAGTATTTAGTATCGGGTTGCAGGCCGGTAACATTGTATTCTAAGGCGTCGACTACGTCGAATTTGAGGGGTTCGTTGAGAAAGCCTTTGCCCTGCGGGAGAACAAGAGAGGCAAAACAATGAGTGAAGTCAATACTGATTCAAATTCAATTTGAGTCATATTTATATCCACATACATATTCATTTTATATTCATATTCATATTCATATTCATATTCATATTCATATTCATATTCATATTCATATTCAGATTCATATTCATATTCATATTCTTATTCATATTCATATTCATATTCATATTCATATTCATATTCATATTCATATTCATATTTATAAATATTTATATTCATATTCATATTCATATTCATATTCATATTGATTCATATTCATATTCATATTCATATTCATATTCATATTCATATTCATATTGATATTCATATTCATATTCATATTCATATTCATATTGATTCATATTCATATTCATATTCATATTCATATTCATATTCATATTCATATTCATATTGATATTCATATTCATATTCATATTCATATTCATATTCATATTCATATTGATTCATATTCATATTCATATTCATATTCATATTCATATTCATATTCATATTCATATTCATATTCATATTCATATTCATATTCATATTCATATTCATATTCATATTCATATTCATATTTATATTCATATTCATATTCATATTCATATTCATATTCATATTCAAATTTAAATTCATATTCCTATTCATATTCATATTCATATTCATATTCATATTCATATTCATATTCATATTCATATTCATATTCATATTCATATTCATATTCATATTCATATTCATATTCATATTCATATTCATATTCAAATTCATATTCCTATTCATATTCATATTCATATTCATATTCATATTCATATTCATATTCATATTCATATTCATATTCATATTCATATTCATTTTCATATTCATTTTCGTATTCATATTCATACTCATATTCGTATTCATATTCATATTCATATTCATATTCATATTCATATCCATGTGCATATGCCGTATGAATCATATTCATATTCACATTCTTATTCCTATTCATATTCATATTCACATTCACATTCACATTCACATTCACATTCACATTCACATTCACATTCACATTCCCATTCACACTCACAATTTCATTTACATCCACATTTACATTCATATTCACATTCACATTCGAAGTAATTTCTACTTCACTTACCTCATCGCGCATTTCCTGCACATGTATGTGATAACCGCGTATGATGCCATTGCGATCCTTCTCCAAAGGAGGTTTCCAGGTAACGTGAATTGAAGTTGAATTGAGTGGAGTCGCTTTTACATCCTGAGGATCTCCAGGCACTAAACGATAAACCAAAACGATTAGTATGCGATTTTAAGAGGCGAAAAAAGAGCTTAACGCTTAAAGCTTATTTCTTACATGTTCTTAATAGATTCTTATTATAATCTATGAATGAAGAGTATACCTAGTAATAAGTTTATCTAATATATATGTATTTTTCTGTTAGTCTATATACTGGGAGGGCAGGAGTTTATTTTAGGTGATTAAAAGCTTAAAGTAACTTACTTGCATAAAGCTTACAACTAGTTTGTTAAAATTTAAATTGTTCAGAGATATGAGAGAAAATGTAATAAGTACATTTACTAGAGTGCTAGTAAATTTAAAGACATTTATGGTCAGAACATCATCACCACATTGCAAACAAAAAAATGCAGTAATTTGTAAAAATTGTATTCATTTCGTTATTTAAAAAAATTTAAGGAAAAAACTGTTGCTTAAATTAACTGATTTCAGAATTTATTGAAACTTTTTTGTTGGGAAATTTTAAAATTAACGATAAGAAAGAACAAATTTGAACAGAAAGAGATTCAAACACGAAAAAAAAACATATTGACAATTAAGTGCATTTAATGAAAAATTATAACAACAACTAATTAGTTCTCAAGAACTTACTTCACTGTCAATAAAACCAAACAAGTATATAAAAGAGAGAATAATAAATGGGCTTTAGGAAAAACTTGCTTCTGGTTGAAAATAAATATTTTGCAAGCTTTTTGTTCTCTTTGAGAACTTTTCACTTATGAAAATTGAGTTTAAAAAAAGTACATATAAGCATTCCAAAAAAAAATTTTTCTTTTTTTAAAAATTGATATTTGCTCCATAAAATGTGCAAAATTTTTTTCATTCAAAAATATGTTATGAAAAAAGTTTGCTCTCAAAAATAAATCCATGGCAGGCTTTTTTCTAAGAAAAAAAGTTAAAGGTAAATAAGTTGTCCTACTTATTCTTGTATTCGTATGGATGAGAAAAAACAGAGAGAAAAAACATTGATGTGTAGGAAAAGCAAAAACAAAAAAAAAGTTGAGATATTAAAAGTTTTTTTTTTTAGACAAAATACAAAATGTCAAAAAGTTTTTTTTTTAAATATATATCATAGATACTTAAAACTAATGTAACTACATACATTAACAAATGAACAAAATGTTAGTGTGTGGCAGTGTATGACTTGTTTTATTTGAAGTGTTATGAAAAAGCTCTCAAGTAGTGGGCAGAAAAGCTTTAAACTAGGTTAATTTTTTAGTTAGACTTATAAGAATTACAAAAATCCGTTAAAAATTTGTTATTGGAAAGCTTAGAATTAAAGCTTTTGACTTGGAAAAATCTAAGGCTTTGAGCTTTTTTGTTATTTTTTTTAAATATATTAAGAAAATCAGCAAAAACACCGATTAACTAAGTTTTTGAAAAACTTTGTTGGAAGGAAAAGCTTAGAAATAAAACAAACTGATTTTCAACTTTTTCTATAGCCATCATAACTTTTCCTTTTTTAAGTCTAAACAAAACTGAAGACATTTTTAAATGCTTAGATCGATTAAATCTTAAAAGCAAAAAAGCTCGCATAAAGCTGATACATAATAAAGTAAGATAATAGCTTTTAAAATAAAAGGGGCTTAAGCTGGCCAAAGAGGCGCTTTTTAAATTTCTCACTTTGTTTAGTATAGAAAGTAAAATGAGCCAGAAGCTTTAAAAAAGCTTTAATCATACAAAGGCAAATGCTTTATATTTTTTTGGAGAGTAAAAAATATGCTTTTTATCCATGAAGAAGACATACTTTCATCTAAATTGAATGTCTCTCGTAAATTCTGTACTTTGTGTGTACTGTAGTTTGTACTTTGTGTATGCTGTACACTCTAGTGTGTGGAGTGGTTAATATTGTGTTTCATTACTACAGTGGAGATAAAAAAATAAAACTCAAACTTACATTAACATGTGTTAAAATATTTATGTACTCACTCTTTTTTTCTACATTTTTTTTTATATATTTTTTTATTTTCATATAAAAAACATCCATATTTTCCATATTTTTCAAAATTGCGTTCAAAAATCAACAGTTCGCAATATTCGCAAAAACATACAAAAAACGTTGACAATTTGTTCCAAAAATAATGAATCGTCAAAACCCAAGAAGAAGAATTGTAACAAGTAAAACGAGTGGCCAACACGTGCGCGAGCAAACAGAGATTGTTTTTTTTTTATTTTTTTTCAGTGAGAGAGACAGTAAGATAGAGCATATATGAAAGAAACAGAATAAAAAGATATGTGTTTCCATTAAGTTTAACATATTTTCAAAAATTCAATAAAATTTCATAAATATTTTCAAAAACATCCAAAAAAATTACGAATTAATGCAAAAGAATAGAACAAAACAATTATGACTCGAAAGAAAAAAGTTCAAACTTTGAAAATTGGATTCGAAGAGCTTTTATTGGCACACTCGCAGGGAAGAAAATAAAAAAAAACAACAAATCACAATTTAACAATAAAGAGAAAAGAAAACATAATAAAAAAAAAAAACTGAAGCTTAAAACAAGTTGAAGCTTTTGGCACTTTTTTACTTGCAAGTACAACATTTTGAGAAGAGGACAGTTGAAAGCTCACAGGCTCTAGCCAGGAATTGAACACAGTAGGCCTTAGATGACAGTCAACTGTTTTAGAAGTAAACATACAGAAAAAATATAATGTTTAATTCGTGATGAGCTTTGTAATTGATCTACAGGACCTTGACATTATGTGTTGTGTACTATCTCAAAAAAAAACCGCCTTCAAATTTATTGCAACAGTGGATTCATTTGGAGTAATTATCGGCTACTTTATTATAGTATATATATTTCGGGCTGTATCCATGCTTTAACTTGACCAGTATTGGCTTTTATGTAGTCAAAAGTTTTTCAGGTTTTTCCACATTCACACGGTCATTCGCATTGCCCCACATAAGAGGGCAAATGGCATTAAATCACATAACCTCGGTGAACAATTTCGCCGACACACGAAATTGGGCGTCCTGAAAGCTTCGTTGAAATAAAACTTACATCGGTCGTATTTTGTGGCTTGTGGCGCCGTCTGCTTGGGACTACATATCATCCTAGTCAAAATCTTCAATTGCAGAGCAAATAGAACGGTAACATCGATTTCGAAAAAATACCGTCCGTTAACGCCTCCAGCCCATAATCCACACCATACATTGACCTTTTGTGTGTCTCTTTAAACCACTCTTCAATTACAATATTTTTGGATTTTAGAGCCCTATATGCGGCATTTTCATTTATATGCGTAGCCACCGAGTGAGAAATCGACCTAATTGCTGAAGAAAATTTTGTTTGAAAAATAGTCGTTCACAGCCTGTCGCTCCAGCACACATGGGACGTATTTCCTGCGTTGACAAGACTAAGACTTAAACCCTTTTTTTTTGTAACCACAAAAGCATGACACTGATCAATCCCGGGCCAACCAAAGGGGAAGCAGAGTCGAACGCTTTGTGCCAGACATCAAAAGTTCAAAGATGGTGAAAAGGATTTGCTCTGAACTTTGATAGACGAAATACTTAGTGTATACAAACACTGTTGTGAGCTCTTTTTTCATTTGTTGTTTAGAACTTCATTTACTTGAAGCAGCCTAACTTATGTGCGTGCCTATCGCCAAGCGTCAAAGGTTCGAGTCCCAGCCCGGCCGTGGTTGGAAATGGAACTCCAATATATCCTAATTTGTATATAGCTACATAGCTGTTGATGATAGGAAAGTCTATTGAGAGATTGTTTATCAACTTACACTGTCTGAAGTAAAAATTTATCATTGTCATTGTCAATGTCAAAATCAATGTGTATTGTAATTGTTATTATCATAGTTCTGCTATTTTTATTGTCATTGTCATTGTTATAGTCATATTCATTGTGATTGTATTTTCAACGCTATTATCATTGTTATTTTCACAGTCATTGTCACTGTCATTGTCATTGTCATTGTCATTGTCATTATCATTGTCATTGTCATTGTCATTGTCATTATCATTGTCATTGTCATTGTCATTGTCATTATCATTGTCATTGTCATTGTCATTGTCATTGTCATTGTCATTGTCATTGTCATTGTCATTGTCATTGTCATTGTCACTGTCATTGTCATTGTCATTGTAATTGTCATTGTCATTGTCACTGTCATTGTCATTGTCATTGTCATTGTCATTGTCATTGTCATTGTCATTGTCATTGTCATTGTAATTGTCATTGTAATTGTCATTGTCATTGCCATTGTCATTGTCATTTTCATTGTAATTATCATTGTCATTGTCATTGTCATTGTCATTGTCAGTATCATTGTCATTGTCATTGTCATTGTCATTATCATTGTCATTGTCATTGTCATTGTCATTGTCATTATCATTGTCATTGTCATTGTCATTGTCATTGTCATTGTCATTGTCATTGTCATTGTCATTGTCATTGTCATTGTCATTGTCATTGTCACTATCATTGTCATTGACATTGTAACTATTAATATCAATTGTTATTGCCACAGTTACTGTTATTATTGTCACTTTAACTAAACTCCACCTGTTCTCATGAACAGCCTGTCCAAAGCCAGGATAAAGGAGGATAATCGAAGGCAACGGGTTCGCCTTATCCTGCCTTAATGTAGAGGAACTACCCAGGAACTACCCATTCAACTGGACCGTTGATTTGATGAACGGTAGCGTATGTCTACGAAGGAATTGCAATTACCCTAAAAATTTGTTAGCGCAGGGATAGTCTTTACCTCGGCATATGTGCGATTACATTTCCATTTACATATTTATAAACACACATCTTAAGGATATTCTTAAATAAGGCTGGTTAAATCGATTTTTTAACTGATGGTTAAATGAGGTGTCAGAATTGGGTACTCCGAGGTGAAAAGTATCTTAGTAATCTCGGAGTACCAGAATATGTTATTTATCATCACAGTAAAGTAAGATGTGTGAAAATGTGTCGGTGAGTGTTAGCGCGTGTCGAGGTTAATACCTTTTGCCCGGGAGACTATCACAGGGCTGGCCCTTCTGGGAGTATCGATAGTTCAACGTCCCGAACAGGTCTGGGTGATCGGTGTAGAGTTGCACTAAAACAACCGAGTGGCAATACCCATAAATTGTCAGAGATGTTAGATGGGTCTCGATTTTCACCAATAAATGTGGATGGTGACCCAACTTATCACCAATAAATTGGTACTGTTGCGTCCAATATTTTTTACTAACCATACAGTATATTTAATTGGTGTGTAATCGGTGTTAAAACTACTATGGCAGAGCGTTAGTCGCGTCTGGAGTCAAAAAAGTGACGCCCAGAAGATGGTTGGATTGAGTGTATTGAGTGTATTAATATAAGCATGGTACTAACGTGCGGAAGATTTATATGTTTTCTTCGATTTTCTAGGTGTCGTACACAAGGAATTCCTTCCGCAAGGTCAATCGGTCACGCTCAATATTATTTGAGCGTTTGCGCGAGAAAATTTGGCGAAAGAGGCCAGAATTATGGTTTTTGCACTATGCTAATGCACCAGCTCATACATTACACATTGTACGCGATTATAAACTAAAACAACGTCAATATCGTTCAACAAGCACCATATTTGCATGACTTTTCCCAGTTCCCCAATGGAAAACATTTTGAGACGATTTAAATCAATAAAGAGAATTCGCAAAGGGAGCTTAAGGTTATTCCGAAATCGGCCTACCAAAAATGCTTTCAAGAATGGAAAAAAAAATTTGACTTATGTATATTGCCTCCGATGGTGATTATTTTGAAGTTGATAAAATAAATATTGAAGAATTCTCCGATGCTCCGATGCTGTTTTATTTGCACAGTACGGTTCAATTTTGAACAGAAGGTAGGTATTCAAGTGAAGTAAAAAATATTTTATGCGTCATCTGGAATAGAACGCTGACCTACGAGTTATAATTGCATGAATCCTCCACAGAATTGAACACACTCAGACACTTAACAAAGATGGAGGTCATTTTCCTAGGGCTTAGTCGGATAATTTATGAATTATATTTAATTTATAAAAACACATATTGTGTAATCGTGTAAAACTCAATAATTTTTTCATATTTTTGCAATAACAAAATTTTGAACCACCAAGGAAACTTTATTGGAGGTTGTAGGGATTTTAGCTTTAATAAAAAAAAAAAAAAAAAATAAATAACTGGCCATTTCAGCCCTTGAAAGGACTTTGACCTAGCTTCTTATGATCAATTGTGTTGTGCGTGTTATTAAGTTTGTACACAATTGACCGAGAACCGGACCTACATGCTTAACGCCGACTCCGAACGGCGATGAACGGAATGTTCTCGTTCTCAAGAAGCTTTACATGGCAATTTGATTACTCTCTGAGGTTTGCCATTGTCTGCAGAGAGGTGGCGGCCGTACAGAAAAATTATTTTAATTCAAATAATTTTCTGTCGCTGCTGGGATTCGAACCTGGGTTTCCAAAGTTCGTTGACATAGCGGCCACACACTTTAACCAACTACGCCACGGACGCCACAATTTGACGCGGGATTTTAGCTTTACCTTTAATTATTTTGTTTTTTCAGTTAGTTATAGTTTTTTTTTAATTTCAACTTTGAAAACTTTTGAAAAATGGTAACTTTGTAGACTTATAAATAAGATCAAATATATAATTGGAATAACAATGGGTTATAATAACGTTATCAACTGTACTCTTCTAAAAATGTTGTTTGCAATTGAGTTTGCAACTGCTTTTGTGTAGATGCTAAAGTTTTTAGAAAAAATTTGGATTTTTGATATGATTCGTTGGGGGAAGACAACAATTTTTGGACTTGGGCGATTTTACATAACGAAGAAAAAATTGTTTGGCCCAGTTTTATCCGAGACTATGGTCAATGATAATTTCATGTTTTATAAAATTTGGGTTTTATAAAAATAAAAGCTGAGGGTACATTTTTAAATTTTCGACTTAATACTTAATAAAGCTTACAAATAGAGAAAAGTGTGTAAAAACGTTACTCAGCTTAGATGAGTTAAGGGCTAAACTTAGTATATGAGTAAAATTTTAGCTTTAGTAAAGTTTTTGTTTAAGCCTTAGATATAAAAATAAACTAACTTAAAGTCAAGCTTAGATTAAAAATACTTATCTATATCTAACTTAAGATAATTATTAAGTTTCTTTATTTTTTTTTTCAATTTAAATAAGTTGTGTAATTGTTTCCAATTCTTTCTTCACCTCATTAAAGCTCATTTTTGCAACTCTTTGCAACTAGAGATTTGCTTTGTAGAAAAAGTTTCACAAACTTTAACAATAATTCTGCAATGAAGACTCGGAGAATAGATTTTCTTTCCATTTCAGATAACAAATAAAAATGTGTAACATTAATTTTAATTATGTGACACATCATTAAAATATGCTGTGAAAAGCTCTGTCAAGCTTTTCTTCTTCATAATACCATGAACTCGGTGTTTTTTTGTTCAAAAAGCGCAGCCCTTGCATAAATGTCAAAAAGTAACAAATATAAAAGAAACAAAAACAAATGTAACCTTGTTAACCTCTCATTACTTCGTCGACATTATATAATTTTATTAAAAATATGACAGCTCACACAGCTGAAATGCACTTCGGTGCAATTTTGACATTTGACTGTCATTTATTTGTAGCGCCATATTTTTTTGTAAGGCAAGAGAATAAAAAAGGAACAACAAAGAGATAATTAAAAAGAAATATATGTATGTGTTTGTGTTGCTGCATGAATGAAATAACAACAACAACATGATGACAGTGGCTGCCTCGGGCACCCCAACAACACTCGTTAGCTATGTTAAGGGTTTTTGCTGTTTTTGTTTTTGTCGCTTGGAATGTTGAAAGATGGCGGTACGTTAGCCTTGAGGGTAGTTTGTAGGGGACCGAATTGCTAGGGTGCCGCATGAGTTGTTGGGTTTTTGTTATTTGTTGAGGTTAAAGGCCTACACTTTGCATGAAATGCAACATTCAAGCTTTTTGTTTCGATGCACTTTTACAAAGTCCTTAGAATCACACACACTCACTCATTTACAATTGTCACTCAGTTACACAGTCAAACCACAAACATAACCACTAACTTTAGCCCTTAGTTTTGAAAACATCGCGCTTGTTTGAGTGTAATTGTGCAAGCAACCAAGCTAACGAAGCTTATTTAGAAGGGTGTTCTGCTGCGGGAGATTAAAACAAAAAATTTTTTTTTGCTGGTTATTTTCCAAACCCATGTAAAATTTAGTATGAAAAGTTGCACAGGTTTTTTTAACAGAATATTGGTTCCATAGATTAATCCATAAACTTCATAAAGAAAAAAAAAATGAACAAAAATCTGGAGTAGTTTACAAATAAGCAAAATTCCACTTTTTTCCATTGTTGTAAAAGGAACTGAAAAATGATTTACTTCCAATGACTGTCACTGATATGTTACTGCGTACTATTAGCTTGAACAGCAGTATACTTGCCCTTGGGCCTTCGAAATGCCTCGTAGACGCTAAAGAGTCTTATGGGCTACTTTTTCAAAAGTTGAAACGCGTTCTGCTATGATGCGATACAGTGAAGAGGAGGTCAGAAAGAGGTCTTTCAGGGGGGAAAAACGAGACTGAAGAGGGACGATGCAGTTGGAATACATGGCAACGATATTTTTTTCCCTATTAAAATTAAAACAGAACAGAAATGATAAAAAATTGTATTTCATGTTGTAGAAGTTGATATCTGGTAAGAGCTACAACGGGGTCCTTGATCCCCAATGACCTTCGAAACAAAAAATTTGGTCTTCATGAGACAAAAATAACGATATATCATTCTTTAAGATCGGACTGTAAATGCCGAAGATATGAAGAAAAATTTAAAAGAGGAAACCCTAAATTCGACAAAAATATTAAAAAATTTTTATAAATAGTTCTACCGGGATAATCGATATACTTTATTCGAAAAAAGTTTGATGATTTTTTGCTAGCTTTAATGTAATGACCTTAAAATGGTACATTAGGATAGCAGAAACTGGAATCTGGTGGGTAAGTACTAAGAACGGGGTGCTTGACCCCAATGACCTTTAAGAACAAGAAAGTTTTGCTCCTCGAAGCAAACACATTGATATATCATTCTTTAAGATCGGACTGTAAATACCGAAGATATGAAAAAAAAACTCAAGTACGCGACCACTACGTTCGGTAAAAAAAAATTTCTTTCGAAATTGTCTTTTAGAAATTCTTTAGATAAGATGGTGTGCGGCGTACTTTTATTTTTTTTTGCCTGTAAGGTGATACGGTATACTGTACATTTAATGAGAAGCTAAGATTTCTGGCCGGTAGTTTTAAGATCCGGGGTCTCTTTCTGCAACGATGTAAACGAAAATGTAGTGATTACCAAGAGTATACTAATGTTGAATAGGGAACACCTTTCTGTGCTCCTAATGGCGAAATGGTAAACGCTTGCAACAATCTATCTATGGGGCAATCAACAATCCCCTAATGGGGACGCTGGCAACAATCTCGGCAATAGAGACTATATCTCGGAAGTGTCCATTTCGAAACACAGCTAATTGAAATTTCGTTGATGGATTAAAATGTACTCTTAACAACTATAGAGTGGTTGTATAGGGCAGCGATTGCCATCGCCTAACTCTTTCCACTCTTTCCACTCTATTACAACAACTTCAATATTTCAATGATTGTTGTAATTCGCCGAATCGTTCACAGGCGTAGCTGCACCGCAACCATACAGCGTGTGTTTGTTGTTGTTTATTCTTGTCGTTGTTGGTATAAATAGCGCATGCGATCGCGTCTTGCTACGCTGAAGGTTTCTTGTTGGTAATTTTGCATATGGTTTCGTCACCGACTGTTTTTTGTTTGTGTTTTTTTATGTTACTTAGTCCTTATTGTACTACGTATCTAACGATTTGTTGATGTTGTTGGTTTTTTGTTATAATTGTTGTTGCTCTCTTCAAAAACCAGTCTTTGGCAATCCCTGGTATAGGGATCACCTTTCTGTTCTCTTAACCTCCGTTTCGGGACACAGCTTATTAAAGTTCCGCTGCTAAATTAAAATGTAGTCTTAATAGCTAAAATTCGGTTGTATAGGGAACACCTTTTTGTTCTTCTAATTGAGAAATGGCAAATGCTTCTAATGGGGACGCTGGAAACAATCTCGCCAATAGCGACAATATCCATTTCGGAACACAGCTTATTGAAGTTCCGCTGATAGATTAAAATTTACTCTTAACAGCTAAACCGCGGTTGTATAGGGAACATTTTTCTGTTCTCTTAACCTCCATTTGGGGAAATAGCTTGCTAAAGTTCCGCTGCTGGATTAAAATGTACCCTTAACAGCTAAAGCTCGGTTGTATAGGGAACACCTTTCTGTTCTTCTAATGGGGATGCTGGAAACAATCTCGGCAATAACGACAATATCCATTTCCGTACACAGCCTGTTAAACTTCCGCTGCTGGATTAAAATGTACTCTAAACAGCTAAAGCTCGGTTTTATAGGGAAAACCTTTCTGTTGTCCTAATGGAGAAATGGCAAATGCCTTAATGGGGAGCTTGGAAACAATATCGCCAGTAGCGACAATATCCCGGGAACCTCCATTTCGAAACACAGCTTATTGAAATTCCGCTGCTAGAATAAAATGTACTCTACAGCTATAGCCCAGCTGAAGACAATAAAACCGAGTACGCTGATGTCCTACCTGCTAACCTGCTGAAAGACAGAAACGTCTGTAAATGAATTAACCAGTTTTTGTGCGGAACAGAGTCGAAAGAATGCATTGCTGATGCAAATGATTAGAAACAGTGTTCATTGTGATCTGCCCGATCTACAATGTAGGCGATCACACCATTTACGTCAACTACCATAGGATGAGCTTTCTTAATATCGCATATAAGGTCCTGTCGAGTCTATTATTCTTAATACTGAAGGCATTGTAAACTTACAAATTGGACATTATCAGTGTGGCTTTAGATCGGAAAAATCTACCATCGATCAGATATTTAAGCTAAGAAAAATCTTGGAGACCAACGAACAAAAACAAATCAACACACACCATTTTTTGTCGATAACAAAGTCGCCTTTAATAGTTCGATAAGAAAGTACCTATACTCCACGCAGGCCCGTAGCATAGGGGTGTTATTGGTGTTAACCCCCGTAGGGTCGAAAAGAAAACTAAATACCAATGAAATCAGATTATAAATCGAAAGTGCGCGGTTTGGCTACATATTTTGGATAGCGCACACCAAAAACGGCTCTGAGGTCCACTTAGTTTCCTTTTAGATTCTTGCTGTAATTTTTATTTTAATCATTTATTTTAATTTCGATAGACTCATCCGAGTAGTTTTGTAGAAAGGATCCTTTGACTTCAGCTATCTCATACAAGTTTAAAAATCCATTGAAATTCACTGGGCGCACCTAACAAACGACTTTTGCTTCTTATTTCATCATTAGCCTCTTATGATATCAACAACAACATTATGGTTGTTCACGATCCGATTGTTCACGATTTCGGGATCTGGCAACGCTTATGTCATTCCAGTCAAGCTGCCATTTCCATCTGAAAGTTTGATATTTTTAACCTTTTACGTACTCACAACGTTTTGGTGTATATACGCTTATCTTGTTGTTTAAATTGGTTTTAAAATTGTATTGTATTTCACTAAAAATGGAATTAACACGTGAACATTTTCTTGCGATTATTTTTTGCGATAAACTTCCGACATGAATTATCTCAACAAGAGTGCATCGATGAAATTAATTCGATTTTTGGCGATGAAGCACCATCAAAAACCTCTGTATATCGGTGGAACACAGAATTAAAGCGAAGTCGTACTCATTGACGAATTTCGTGAAGGGTGTTTAAAATCTGTTGTTGTGCCACAAAATATTGATGATTTGCTCGAACTGATAATGTTTGATTGTCATGTCTCATACACCGTGAGATTGAGGCATCCCTGGGCATTACTTCCATCATCATACACACCATTTTACATGAACACATAGTTGTGAAAAAAGTTTGTTCACGTTTTATTCCACATAATTTGACAATCGCTCAAAAAAAGACTCGTGTCGACTGCTACAAAGATACAACCGCTGTGCTTCAAAAGATGTATATAAAATCGTGACTGGTGATGAATCATGGATATATGCGAATGAGCCTGGAAGTAAACAGCAGTTGATTGTATGGGTCTTTCAAGATGAACCAAATCCAACAAATTGTTCGAGCTAGAAGCAGTGCGAAGGAAATGGGCACCTGTTTCTTAAAAAAAAAACTGGTTATGTAGCCACGGTACCACTTCAAACACGTAAAACGGTTAATTCGGAATGGTCCACAATCATTTATTTGAAATGTTCCGTGAAATATGGAAAACAAACAAACGACTGGGAATTATTCATCAAGACAGAAAATCCGAATGTGTTTAACGTAGACACCTGCCTTAACGGCTTAATTCTACGGTGCTAAAAGAACGGTACCAAAACATTCTGTCAGCCTGCGCCCCTTTGAGTATTCAAAAGTACCAAATTATATCCATGTTGTGATGACATGTTACAACCCTTGGTTTGGGTGGAGGCCTATCTAACACCTCTTCCGTACAGGGGTACAGCACGCGAGTTGTGAATGCAACTGCACACCGAGCAAGATTGTTCTACCCGCTAGCAAGTAAAATACAACCACCACGATTCTTCCCGGAGGTCCATACCCGATCATTCGGTCTGAAATAAGTCTGGGGCCGCCGACTGCCCGTTGTAAAAGTTTTTAAGTTTTTGGTCGGACTTCGTAGCAAGCTACTGCCAGTTGAGCTCATCACCGCTCCGGACTGGTGGCCATTTTAAAGTGTTCCTCAAGAACACCGCCTCAAATGATCCAACCGATTGGATCCGCGGACTATCTTACCGATGAATGACCGCAGAAATCATTCATTACGGCGTCTAGTAAACACCTGACGTGCGAACTCGTTCAACCTGGTAATTAGCTAACTAGATGCAACCGCATTATTTACGTCGAACTGTTCATTTTCTACCATTATGCCCATGGCTCTCAAATCTCGAATGCCTTCATAAAGAGGACAATCGCACAAGACATGTGACCAATCATCAAAAACCTTCGCAATCACAGCCTTCTGTTGTGCTGAGGTTTCTCTTATGCAAGAATGCGTTAAGGGAACCATGGCCAGTTAAAAGGAAGCCCAAAATCAGAAAATCCAAATTCCGGTCGACCTTCAATGAACGCCACGCCATGTATAAACTGGTAGGTAATTCTACCATTCTGACTTTGGTTCCATCTAGATTGCCATCTAGATTGTACGCTCTCTTTTAGCATAGCCTTCCTCTCTGTGGTACTCATATCCCTAACTAACACGTTCGAAGTCCAATCAGTCACTGCTAGGGGAAGACCCCTCCGAATCCGGAATGCAATACTGGTTTGCATTGCCACCAGATCCTAAGGAGGCGCCTCCATCAGCACCTGCAAGGCATCCGTAGAGACCGTACGACACAGCGGCAAATACGCAATTAAGATAACTCTCTGGCAAGAGAGAATCTATCGGTAGCCTACAGCAGAACTGACCACGTCGCCCCACACAGCCGAGCCATAAGTCGCATAAACAACAAATAGCCCTTCATACATGAGACGCGCAGCCCGCCTACTGAGTCCCTAGTCACTCCTAAATAGTCTGCGCACTCGCCCTACTTCTGTCAACAGACGCTCTCTCAACTTTTTTAGGTGCACCAAAAAGTTCATCCTCTCTTTCATCTAAATTCCCAGGTATTTTACCTCTGTCACATACCTAAGACCTACTCCCTCCAAGCTGACAAAAAGAGGTCGACCACGAGATAATCGCCTTTAAGTAGCACCATCACGGACTCGTTCCTCGCCACGCACCTACATGTGAACCCCATGCACACATTTTAGTCATAACCTCACTTTCCTTGGCTTCAAGTTCAGCACAAGACTTTCCTTCAACCAGAACAAGCAGGTCATTAGCATATGCACAGCACTTAGACTGACGTTCAAGCTGCCTCAACAGAGGTTCCAAATGAATGAACCACTTATAGACCTAGTTTACGCCTAACACGCATGCTTCTCTACCACAGAAATAGCTTTGCCAGAGCTTCCTTTCCCTGCAACCTCCCTTAATCTGTCTATCACCTTATCCCAGCACAGATAGTCAAAGGCATCCATAAAGTCAACGAATAGCCCAAAAACATATTTGGAGCTACTCTCTTCTACGGAGCCCCCGACATACAGCCAGGCATCCTCAACGCTTTTTCCCTTGCGGAAATCAAATTGCCTATCGCAAATCTGCAGGTTTTCGCACTCTTAGAGCCGTTCCAACATGACCCTTTCTAGCACTTTTGCAAGCACCGGAAGAAGGCTGATGCCACGGAAGGACCGAGGATTATTCCTCAGTCTATCAGGTGAATTCAGGAGCACGATCACTCTTGCCTTTTTCCACATGTTGGGAAAATAACCCTCGCTCAAACACTTATGATACAAGGCTTCCAGGTACTCAGGAATAACCTTCCAGATGCTTTTACACATCTCTCCAGTCATATCATCTATACCCGGTCCTAATCATATCATCTCAGTCCTAATTTGGCAGCCAATGACTTCTTTTTGTTCCCGATTTTCGACGTCAACAGAAGCCGTTGATGCGTTCAAAAGCAACGTTTTGGAGGTGTCTTAAGTAGAATGGGATAAATGTTATGACAAATGATTCGAACGCATGCAAAAATGTATTAATTATACAGGAGAATATTGTGGAAAGAAATAAAGCTATTTTGAATTAAAAAACTATGTGTTCATATTTTTTCCCGAAATATATGTAGCAAACCAAAGCAAATGTAATATGTTTTAAAATAACAAAAGATAGGGAATGGGATTTGCTATGTTTTGAAACCCAATAAAAACCGTGATTCCGGAAATGTTTTGAAATTTTAACAACGGTTTGGTTTTTAGAAACATTTTTCGCAATTATTTTCAAGTCTAATATTTTACTGTACCTATTGAATAAAAGAAACTTTTTTAAATATAAGAAAATGTTTTAAAAATTTTTCACTTCACATAGTTTTTTTTTTAATTATTTTCAGTACGATATGAACTATTTCCATATCATTTTAGTCTCTATGTGATTTTGTCTGTTTTAACACTGCAACAAAAAAAAAAATATATGTATGTATTCTGCCCTTAAGAATTGCAGTTCCGCAGTCGAAATAATTTTGCAAAGACAGAAATGAACACAAACCTATTCACCCAGCACACTGATGAACACACACACACACCCACACACTCACACACACTCACATGTATTTATAAAGATAAACATTTTAATGATACTGAAAAAGAAGTGCTTTTTAAAATGTGCTTCATTTTGGCAAATTGCATGACCTACACTTAAAAATATATAGAAAAAAACTAAAAATGATGTAACGACATTAAATGTGCTGTCTTCGTCGATGTGCTGTGCTTTGTGCTTTTAGATCTTTTAGAGCTTTGTGCAAACTTAACTATGTGCTGCAATTGTAGCATATTTAAAGCAATTAAAATAAAGGTGTGATAAAAATGCTGCATGAAACTACGAAAAGAATTAGTAGAAGAAGCACAAAGTGCTAAGCAGAAGCTTTTCTTTGCTTGTTAAGAATTAGTGCAGCTTTTCGTTAAGAGTTGCATTTGAAATGAACATATTTTCACATACATATACTTACATACTCGTTCACAAATGCACAGAAATACCCACTCACTCACACACACACACACACACACTCACAAACATACATTCATGTGCAATGAAGAAGTGCATTTGCTGTGCTTTGTTGCGTTGCTTTTGTTACTGTGCTTTATCAATAAGGGCTGTGCCGTAGAAAGCGTGCTTTTAAAGGTGAGCTTTTCATTGTCATTTTCAGAACCTTAACAATTTTTAGCAACAAAACATCTTTCTCTTAATGGATTAATGCCATTTTTGGCTCATTTGCTTTTAAACTAAACTTATAAAAGCTTTTGAGCGAATTAGCTTTTAATTTTAAGAGATTGTAACTCACAATGCTTGGATACATAATTAAAAAAACAAAAAACTTGTCATATCAGGTGTAAGTAAAGAGCTTTCTTAAATGCTTTTAATTCCCATTTAAGGCTAATGTGCGTTTAAAAAGCTTTTGGCATAAAATGTGCAAATGTAAATATAATAATTTTGAAGGTACTTTTTAATATTAAAAATACTTTATTAAAAAAAAAAACCTTAAAAAAGCTTTCATGTCTTAACTTCCACTAGATTGACCGGGAGAATTACACATGTAACGGATGTATCAACAAGAGATGTGGAATTTGTTTTTTGAAGGAAATGAGCAATTGTTTGGATGTCTCTAAAATTTTTATTGGATTGTAAAGCAGTCACAAAGAAGTTATGCTGGAACACAACATCTTTCAAATAGCCACCATGACTTAGCTTACAGACCTTAATCCTTTTTTCAAAGAGTTGAAATTGCATGCGGATGTTCATTGTAGACTTTACTCTTAACATATTTCCAATAGCAGAAAAGTCGAACTAAAGTGGTTTTTTAGCTTTGAACCAAGGATTTCAGGTGAAATACCTATTCAGTCAAGCCTGCTTTGGTTTGAAATTGAGTGCTAGATTAGTGGGAAGGAAAGGGCAATCAAGTGAAATACGTGTAGGATGTTCTTAGCGTGGTGGAAAACCAAAGAAACATGTGAATTTGACTCATAGGCAAGTGTTATGTCTTTACCTCAGTCATTTCAAGTTATAAGACAATCTCATTCACAAACTTCTCTACCATCAACTACAATTTCAAGTTGTAAGTATTCATGAATTTTCATTTCAGTTGATTAGAAATGAGGATAGAAAATTGCAAATGCGAAAGGTTTAAAGCGTAGGACCATGGCCTGGCCGGGAATCGAACCCGAGACCTCTGGGGTAGCAGTCGAGGACGCTACCTCCTCGACTACCGAGGCCGCAAGTAAGTAAGTAACTTGAATTTACTGAGGTAAACACATTGCACTTCACTTGATTTTCCTTTTCTTTCTACTAATCTATGACCCCATTTCGAACCAAGGCAGGCTTGACTGAATAGGTGTTACACCTGAAATTCTGGTAGAATCTAAAAACAAGGTGTTTGGATCGTTTTCAACAGTTTCCTTCACTGCTTTGATATTGCTGGTCGAATGTACGGGGTGAAGTTGTTTCGGTGTCTTTGCATCTTGCATTGAGCCAGTCACTCCGAATTTTTGGACTATGTGTCTGATGCACGTTTCAGAAGCTATATTATTATGATGAAAATTTTGTTGAATTTCCCGCATTGCAACTTCGATTGAATGCTTATTTTCTCAATTAACTTCGACGAATTCTGTTTTTTTTTTCTGAGTGTAGCATGCTACGGTAAATTTCCCGCATCTACAAATTACAAACGTTAACATTAGACAACTGCCAAGTGGCATTCTGTTAAATAATTGACCCTTGCAACCCTACACGTCTTGTTGATACACCCTATATATGGTGCACGGATATTTGTCTCACACTATGTCTAAAGCAGTGCTCGGCATCTCGTGGCAGAGCGGGTAAAGAGCTTTCTCTGCAGCCATACGTACGCTGCTAGAGCTTTTTAAACACATTGCAAAGCTTTTGAATGCACAATTAAACAAATATGCCAAGATTGCAGTTGTGTAAAAATGCCGACCACTGGTCTAAAATGTAGTTTGAAAGAGCTTAATAAAAGGCTCGGCTTTTCAAAAGCTCTCATTTCATCACATATCTTTCTTTTATCACAAGTAGTAAGCATACCTCTAAAAAAAACTTACCGATTTTAAGTTTATTTATAATAGTTAAAAAAAGCTTTTTTTTCGTATTAAACTATGTGTGAAATATATGCTAATGGATACAAAAGGTGCTTTGTTTTCACTATTTGGTGCAAGTTGCTTAAAAAAGGGTGCGCTAATTTTTCGACACACGGCATGTGTGTAAGTTAGTAAGTGCTTGATACAGGGTGCTTACATATAGCTACATACTTACAATAATATTTATATTATGTAGACTTTATATATTAGACTAAAGGTGCTTACATATAATTATATAAAGTATATTTATTTTTGCAATATAGTGAATTATTTAATTGATTGTTTTATAAAAAACAGAAAAATGAATGTAAACAAAAAAATGCGCTTAAACATATAAATTATCATAAAAGCTTTGATTTTTTTTTATTAACACTAAAGTGCATTAAAGAAGAATTATTGTTTATTTTATAAAAAATATAAAAAACTTAACGTTTGATTTGATAGTAAAACAAGTTACAACAAAAACAACAATAACAAGCATTAAATTAAATTGATAACTGTTTGTGTTGCAGTCATCAACACAACCATCATCATCATCATCATCATCATCATCAAAACACAGACACACGCAAAAAAGCAAAAAATGTGCTGCTACGAGAGACGGTGATAGAAAATATGTGAGTGAAAAGGAAAACAGAAAATATGCGAAACTATTAAATAAATTGCTAAAAGTTTTAAAACAAATACTTTTTTCTTTGCGTTGCACAGATTCTATTTATAAATATGATTTTTTTTTTGTTTTGTTTGATTAGCATAACAGTTCATCAAATAAAAAAGCAACAAATACAAGTACATAAAAATGTTGCATAGAATAAATTTATTAAAAAAAAACGATTTTTATTTTCTATACAAAATACAAAATATTTCATTTTATTAACTCGATTGCAAAAAAGGAGTTTTGATAAAAAATAGTGCAAATATTTGGTGTAAATAAATGTGATGTATAAAAAAATCACAAAAATTAATCAACATGCTATTTGAACAAAAAAAAAAAAAAATGTTTTTTAGCAGCATTTATGAATTGCAGCTGATATAAGCATTGAGTGCTGTGTTGTTGGTAGGTACAAATTGGGAGCGGTGGGAAGGGTGAGGGTGGTGACCATGCATACATTTAGTTAATTGATGAATTGTTTTGCTTTTCGATAAAATGAAAATGTTTGCGTTAAATAGCAATCAAAGAGTAGGTTCAACAGTGGTGGCCAAAAAAAAAAAACGACCGAAATCCTTTAAAAAGCTTTTAAAAAATTGTAAGAATTTGAATCAAACTAAAATCTAGTTTAAGTTACTTTAGGTTCTTAAAATAATTCTGTTATGCCTTTCAAAAAAAAAAAAACTAGTAAGAAATTATCTTCGACTGGGCCGAAGTTAAAATACCCCCACGGCCGAACCAAAGTATATTCAAAGCCTTAAACAATCAATAAAGTGTTTATTTGTAAAAAAATGTTTTTGTGGAATTTATAGAGATTTTAGCTTTTTGATAACGTTACTTTGTATGGGAGGTAGGCGTGGTTTTCATTTAATTTGGTTGAATTTCATACTAAGAGTGTATATTTAATATCAAAACTCAAATTCAAAATTTCAAATCCATACATTAATGTTTGTGGAATTCTAAGAGATTTTACCGTTTTGATAGTCACTTTGTATGGGAGGTAGGCGTAGTTTTCATCCGATTTGGCTCATTTTCGTACTTGACCTCAGTTTTTTAGATACAAGCTTAAATATTGAATTTCGTGAAGATAGCTTGAACATTACGGCTGTAATCGTGATCACAGACAGACGGACAGACGGACATGGCTAAATCGACTCGGGTGGTGATGCTGATCAAGAATATATATATTTTTCCATACCTACCACGCCTCCTTATGGGAGTTACAAACGGGGTGACAAAATTAATATGCCCCCATTTACGCTTTTTAAACGTGGGGGTATAAAAATTGGTGACCATAAACTTAGGAAATTTTTTATGTGAAATTCGAAAAATTTATCTCTTCTTCAGTCGAATTAAACTACATACGTAATAAATAAAAAATATAATAAAAATGACTATGTTTTGCGTAAATGATACCGTTCTAGGTTCATAAGAAGAATATTTTTGAAATGTTGTTTAATATCTCTACTCTAAATGAATACCAGACGTACCCGATCTTACAAAAAGATGTGGGTTTTTGTTTGAATAGAAGGACTAGTGTAGAGCAAGGATACAGATGTCTATGCCAGAGACACCCATACAGGCATTTTGACGTGGCAACGTATCCTTATCCTCATTCCCATCCATATGCTTTCCCTAGTCCTAAGTCTTCCTTTTTATACTTATCTTATTTCTAATCCTAATCCTTGTCCAAATTCTTGTCTACTTTCTTTTTTAATTTTTGTTCAAATATTTGTTCTAATTCTTATTTATTTAGTATTTTATTTTTTTTTTTAATTGTTACTTAATTTTTTATTTTGTTTTTATTTTTATTTTTAATTCCTTATTGCTCATATTGAATTTTTATTTATAATTTTAATTTTCTAATTTTTTAAATTTAATATTTTTTAAAATTAATATTATTCAATATTTTTATTTTGTTTTCAATTTTATTTTATAATTGAAATTTCTTTAAAATTTTTAATTTTATTAACATGTTTTTTTATAATTTATTTTTTATATTTTGACGTAGAATTACGTCATTCTCGGAGGTCAGTAGGGCGGCTGATAGTGATCAAGCGGCGGTTGATAGCGTTTTTAGGTCACAATTTGAGCCTTTGGTGTGCCTAAAGTACTGATTGCACAATGTTGATGTAAGCACTTGTTATTCTGCTTGATCCTCACTGGGAGAAAAATTCATGTTTGAACTCTCTAACTTTTATAAATGTAGCACAATTACATGAAATATAAAGCCAACATTTGATGTTTTGTTTGCTTTGCGTATGGTTCTTGTTTAAGGTTGCTACCTATTTGTCGACTGCATTGGTTATTGTATATAATATAATATATGTATGTACTGAGTGTTGCTGATTAAAGCAAGAGGGCACTGCCAGTCAAAAAAATATATAAAACCGCATGGTTTTCTGTTTAAAGCTTAGTATGCTGTAGAAACAAAAATTCCGAGGCATATAATTCCACACAGTGTAGAGTCAAAATTTTTGTGTGGAGAAAAAAGCAACTACAGTAAAACCTTCCTCAATGCAACTACGCAGCGGGCTTTGGAGCGCTCTTTAAGGGCTTTACGAGCGCTCCTTTTGCAATACGAAGCGCTCCGTCTATATTCCCATCTACATTGTAATTTTAGCATAACAAGTCATTGGAAAGGAGCACTACTGCTCCATTGGTGCTTCAAACTACAGTGAAAGTATAGCACTTAATACTGTGCTCCGTTTGTGTTCCAAACTGCAGTGAAAGTATAGCTTTCAATAGTTCCTAAAGCTCTCCAAAGCGTAGTGTAGCGGGATCAATTGGACTTCTTCTTTTCTCTGCTTCATACAAACAGAGCTCAGATAAGAGTGCTCTCTGAGAGCTCTTGTTGGAAGCACTCAGATTTCGGCCCGTTGGGCAGATAGATTTTTTCTATATAAAACATCTTGCACTGTATAAAAAGTCTTTAGTACTTAAAATGGTATGTAATAAATTGTATTATCCTTTGACTAATATATTATTAAAATATGATATGGAAAAAGAAATTCAAAAATTGTACCAACTTTTTCTATGTTTTAGTATCAATAAGAAGGGTATAACTCGATTGTTTTTAATCTAAGTATTATATAATTCTACGTCTTGTGTTACGACATAGTCAAAACCGCTGAATCCTTTTTGTTTTTATTTTTACTTTAAACTTTTTATTACATTATTTTAGTTTTTGGTTATTTTTTGTATTCATCGTTTATTATTTATAATTCTCTTGTCTTTATTTTTCATATTTTATTTTCACATGTTTCAAGTTTTTCTCACCCATTATTTCTATTAAATTTAAAACTTTTATTGTAAATAATATATATTTATATAATATATAAATATATTTATATATAATTATATATATTTATAAATTATAAGTTATAAATTATATATTATAAAGTATAATTTAATTTATAATTTATAATATAATTAATAATTTATAATTTATAATTTATAATTTATAATTTATAATTTATAATTTATAATTTATAATTTATAATTTATAATTTATAATTTATAATTTATAATTTATAATTTATAATTTATAATTTATAATTTATAATTTATAATTTATAATTTATAATTTATAATTTATAATTTATAATTTATAATTTATAATTTATAATTTATAATTTATAATTTATAATTTATAATTTATAATTTATAATTTATAATTTATAATTTATAATTTATAATTTATAATTTATAATTTATAATTTATAATTTATAATTTATAATTTATAATTTATAATTTATAATTTATAATTTATAATTTATAATTTATAATTTATAATTTATAATTTATAATTTATAATTTATAATTTATAATTTATAATTTATAATTTATAATTTATAATTTATAATTTATAATTTATAATTTATAATTTATAATTTATAATTTATAATTTATAATTTATAATTTATAATTTATAATTTATAATTTATAATTTATAATTTATAATTTATAATTTATAATTTATAATTTATAATTTATAATTTATAATTTATAATTTATAATTTATAATTTATAATTTATAATTTATAATTTATAATTTATAATTTATAATTTATAATTTATAATTTATAATTTATAATTTATAATTTTTAATTTATAATTTATAATTTATAATTTATAATTAATATCATTTATAATTTGACGTTTTTAATTTTTGTTTTTATATTTTTTTTATTTTTGATTTTATTTTTGATTGTGATTTGATTTGATTTGATTTGATATTATTTTGATTTTGATTTTGATTTTGATTTTGATTTTGATTTTGATTTTGATTTTGATTTTGATTTTTATGTTGATGTTGATGTTGATGTTGATTTTAATTTTAATTTTGATTTTGATTTTGATTTTGATTTTGATTTTGATTTTGATTTTGATTTTGATTTTGATTTTGATTTTGATTTTGATTTTGATTTTGATTTTGATTTTGATTTTGATTTTGATTTTGATTTTGATTTTGATTTTGATTATGATTTTATAGAAAAATATATTTTGAGTTGTTTAACATAATAAAAATCTTTGCGAAATTCATTGAAGTCCTAACTTTTTGACAACCACCACTGTACATTCTGGTACTAATGCACAAAAAAAAAAAGACAAAGTAATAAGTTTTTAGCAAAATTAAAAAAATAAACTCTGATGTGTCAATAGAATGTACGGATTTTATTTGTGCTTCATAAATTAAAATAAATCAGCTAATTAATGCATCGATATAACGTTAAATGAAATGAAAGGCTTAATGCTTAATAGTATAAATAAAAAAACTTATCATTAAGGTGAGAAGAGTTTAAGTGGTGCTTTACACAAACAATTCATCTATTGGGTAGGTTTTAAGAGGGGTACTTAAAAGATGACAATTAAGGTGAATGTAGTGATGAATAAATTTAAATTTATGTGTACATAAAGTGTTTTCGGAATTTTCACTTAATATTATAAGTAATATATTTTTTTTATAATTATATAATATATATAATTTTAAAAATATGTTTATAGAGGAAAAAGTTGGTGCGTGGAAAAAATATTCAGTTTGGTGCTTCACAAATTACCACAAAAATAATTATGAGTGCATTTCAAAAATATTTCAAATACTGAATTGTATGCGATTTTCAGTCGTTGTTAACTATTTAAATTTTTTCATATTTTCAATTAACCATGTACAAAATTCACCTTAAACAATGCAAAAAAGGTTTTGTTTTAGGCTATTGTTTTTTATTGCGCCAAAAAATATGCAATATGTGCCAATTGCTTAGTAAAAATAATAAAATTATGAAATAAATTTGGTAAAAATCTTTTAATTTTTTAAAAAATAATCAAAATAAATTTAAGTTTTTTTTATATTTAAAACAAAATTTTACAGAAATTAAAAAAAAACTTTAGGGAAAGTTAATTAAGAAAAAAAAAATAAGTGCGAGTTTTTATGCGGTGCCAAAAAATCCTGCGAAACGCTGCAAGCTCTGAGCTGTAGCATGGCTTTTGCCAAAGTTAAAATAAAAAGCTCTCAAGTTAAGTTGTAAAAAACATTTAAATGAGGAAGAACAATGTAAATAAAGGAAGATCTATAAAAATGTTAGGGAAAATATTTTGAAAAATGTTAATCTCAAAAGCTTTCATTGGATATTCGATTAAAATTATATCAATATTTTTTCAAATGATTTAAAAGCTCTCGTTAATAGATTTTAAAATATTTTCTCTGAAATTAAAATAACACAGTAGAGTAAAAAAAACAAAAAATTTGCCCATATGAGTTATACGGCACTAAGAAAAAACCAAATAAAAGCATCAACTTAATATATAATGAAAATAATTTTTTTATCAATTAGCGCTTCAAACGCTAAGACAAAAATATTTATAAAAAAAAAAAACAATTATATTTCATATCACGTTGACTTCAAAAATCTGGTTGTCAGCGTCCACTGTAAAAATAGGTGAGCACGAAATATAAATATATAAAAATGCTAAAAGTTTGTTTATTAAAAAATTTTGTTCAAAATTCAAAAATTAAATGCTTAATTATAAGTTTATCTAAAAGATCTTAAAAGAAAAGAAAGCAAGTATTTTAATAATAAAAAAACAAAAATAGTTTAAGAACAACTAGAACTTAAATGCAGAACAGTTAACCGTTTGTGGGTTTTGGGTACAATTTAAGCTTAAAGTTTCCTGAAAGCAAGAGCTTTCACAGTTTGAAAAACTTAAATATACAGCCATTAGCACAATTTATTGAAAACTATTCTTGAGCATTAAGTTACATAACCTAATAGAAGCTTCATCGAAAAAGCTTTAATTTCTTCTGAAAAGCCTTTTAGATCTTAGCGTATCATTATAAGAGCTTTTAAGCGAAATGCAAAATAAAATTAGTTTTTATATATATTAAAAAAAAAATATGAGATTCTATTTGATTTATAAAAAACACTTGTTAAAATTGCTAAACAAGTAAGTTTTTAAAGAGGCTTTGGTTTTATATCGAATATGCCTCAAACTTTTATGAAAAATGTTTTGAAAGGCTTTTTATGCGATACATTTAAAATTGGGAAAATCACTTATGAAAAAACTTTCCAAAATTAGATTTTGAAAATAATATAAATAGAATCCAAAATGTATTTTATTTTATTAAAAGCTTTCATAAGGGTAAGTCGTTAAAAAAAATTTAATGATGTTATCAGAAAATGCTTTCTGTTATTATGAGGAAAGAAGCTATAGAGAAGCTGGAGTCTTTAAGTGAAAATGCCGCATAGCTTTTAAAAAATGTTTAGAAAGCTTTTGAATCAAAGATATTTAAAAATATCAAAAATATTAAAAAAAGGCAATAATTTAGCATTGAAAAACTTTCATTTGTTAAGAGGCTCGCATTAAAAAGTTCAGAACTTAGTTAAAAAAGCTTTAAGTCTTGAGGTGCAAATGCGTAAAGCTTTAAATAAAAATAATCTGTACATAAAGCTTTTTAACTAAGAGTATTTAAAAATATCACAAGCATAGAACTTTTCAAAAGCTTTCAGGAGCATTTGTTTAATAGATCCAGAATTTGATAAAGGCTTTGAACTCTTGTTGGTGAATTGCTTAGAGTTATTTAAGAGAATGCTCAGAAAGCTTTCGAATCAAGGATGTTTAAAAATCTTATACAAAATTTCTAAAGCTTTCATAAAAATGTTTGAAAACTTTCATTAAGCTTTCAAAAGCTTTAATTTAATGAAAAGCTTTTTGGGAAAAAGTAAAGAATTTATCTAAATAAATGAGAAACAAATGTTTGTTCCATTTATAAAGGAACAAGACAGAACTTGTGAACAAACTTCAAGTTTGTAGGTGGAATTGTGTAAGCTTTTAAAAAAAATGAACATATAGCTTTCGAACTAACAAAATGTAAATATTTTATACATTTTTTAAAAACTTTAATAAAAATCTTTAAAAGCTTTCATTGAGTTTTCAAAAAGCTTTAATTTATTAAAAAATTTCGATCGAAAAATAAATAATAGCTCTCATTTCTCAAAAAGCTTTCATTGAAAAGGGTAATACTTTCTCTAAGTAAACAGTATATAAAAATTCTGGCTTTTTTAGTAACAAAACATTAAAAGAATTACATAAAAAAATTTTTAAAAGCTCATAATAATTTCAAAAGTTTTTTTTTGAAATGAAGAGAATTCCCCTAAATGAATTCAAGCATAAAAAATGCTCACTGTTAACAGAACAAGTAAGAATTGTAAACAACTTTCAGTCTTAAAGCGATAATGCGGTAAGCTTTTATATATATAAGAATGTCTAGAAAGCTTTTGAATTATGGAGGACTTTTGAATAAGAAAACATTTTTATAAAAATGTTCAAATGCTTTAATTAAAATTTCTTAAAGCTTTCATGAAGCTTTCAATGTCTTTCATAAATTAAAAACCTTTAATTAAGAAAATAAAAAACGGTATAAAAAATGGAAACCAAAAAGCTCTTAAAAATCAAGGAATACTACGGGACTGAAAGCTTTCAAGGTTCGAAATAAAATATATATTTGTTTTTTAAATTTGCCTTCATGAAGCTCTTAATAATAAGCATTTTAGTCATGAAGACCCACAGCTCGAAATCATGTTTTATATTATTCTAGAGCTTTTGATATCAGGAAATTCTATTTTTGATGTATTTCTCTTAATTATATTTTTTCATACAATAGTTTTCTTGACAATTCTTCATGAAAATGTTAAAAAAGTTGAACACTATTTAACATAGCTTTTAATATGTGTATAAATATGTTCTTTCACCTAAACTTTTAAAGAAGGTTTTTATATTGGAGTATTTAAGACAGTAAACTTCTTTTTAATTCTGTTAAGCGTGTGTATTTACTTGGCAGTAGTTTTTTGACAGAATTTTTTTGACAGAGTTTTTTAAAAGCTTGGTATTTTAATGCAGCTTTTGATGTCTATTAAAGCTTTTTTTGAAAATAGTTTATTAAAAACTTTGTTTCGCCCTTTAAAAGCTTTCTAATGGAATATTCAAAAGCTTAGAAAAGCTGTTTTAGAGTATTTATAAACTTTTTAACGATTTGATAAAGCTTTTTAAAAATTCTATAAGATTTCTTAAGAAGAAGCTTTTTAAAAAGCTCTTTCAAAGCTTTTCAAGAAGCTCTTTTAAAGCTTTTTGAAATTTTTTTTTTATTTTTAATTTTTTTTAAAGCTTATAACTTTTTTTAGGAAATATTATCTCTGAAAATTAACACTCAAATTGTACCCAGTTAAATAATAATAAAAAAAAACTAAACAGCTTAGTATGAGATAAAAAGCTTTTTTATCAACTCAAAATAGCATATTTAATCAAAATCAAAAGTTCTGTTGGAAAGTTTTTTAAATAATTCATTAGCGATACATACCATCTTCATGTGTGCGCACAATAATCGGATGCGAACGTGGCCCATCGCCGACAGAGGTGCCTGCCAGTGCCCAAATCTTATACTCAGTCCAACGCTTTAGCTCATCCAATACGATGCTAGTCTTGTTGAGCGTTGTGATCGTGGCCTCGCTGTCTGAACGACCAACCTCGACGAAGAACACCTTGTAGTAGATGATGCGGCCATTGGAACGTTCGATGGGTGGTGGCAACCAAGCGACAGAAATAGTTGTAGCGCTGCTGGCAGTAGCGGTGATATTGCGAGGCGGTGCACCTGGTACTAATAATTATACGAGACGAATTGCGTTTTGGAAATATTTTTTTTTGTTTTTTTTTTTCGATATTGAAATTTGGTTTGAATGTGTTTTCAATTTTTCGAAAATTTTGCAGTAAATATCATAGTTATCAGATAGTTACGATTAATTTCAGCAATTAAATATGAACGTATTTTAAGTATCGTAACGTAATGATGAAGTGGTTATATTACGTTTTTTTTTTTGTTTTAATAGCGGAACACATAATGAAATGAAAAGAAACAAAGAGAAAACATAAAATTAAAAATAAGCAGGTTATCAAAAAAGGCTTTATTATTATAAAAAATTTATTTTACTTTAACAAACTTAAAATGCGATAAATATAATAAATAATATTTTATATATTGAAAAACTTTTCCAATGGTTTATGCAAGAATAAAGAAAGCTCTTCTGCTATGACGTTTTTGAACATATTTTTGTGCGCAAAATTTTTTTTCGGAAATTCAATTTTTTTTCTTAATAAAAAAAGTTAAGGCTTAAATAAAATAGGCTAAATTAGTCTATCTTGAATAAAAAAAAATAAAACATTCAAAATAAACATGCATAGTTTTGCTAAAAAATAGTTATGTTCATGGCTTGGTTTAAATATTTCAGTGCAGTGCATTAATAGAAAAATTTTAAATAAAATAAAACAAAACACGATTTGAACAACTAGTTTCACAAACATTTCACAGTTAAGAGGAAAAAGGAAATTCATTTTTGCATAAACCATTTTTGAATGGGAAATTTTCAAAAGGTTTTTTCATAAATCATAATGAAACATTAAGTATACAATAAATTAAATGTACGAAAGTAGTTTTAAGTAGCATAAGAAATAAAGCATTACTTACTGAGCTTTATGGTAAAGCGAAGGTGTGAAAAGCTTTAAATATACAGCTTTGAAAATATGGTAAAAAGTTTAACAAAATTGCGTCTCTTAAATTTATTAATTGAGCTCTCTCTAAATTCTCAAATAAAGTTCTAAATTATTAATAAGCTTTATTATTCTAAAGTTTTAAATAAGCTTTTTATTAAAGTACTCAGGGTAGAGAAGCTTTTAAGAAACTTAGTTTTGATTTTCTAGGTGTGTTCAAAAAGTAATGGGAATTTTAAAATTTAGCGGCCTGTAATGGTCCGATTAGCATGGTTTTTTTTTATTGTGTTGGCAAGCATGTCTAAAATTTCCAAAAGTACTAAAACACTTGTTATTCTTTCAACAACTAACAAAAAAGTAAACAACCCATATGGCTGAAAATGAAAAGATTCTTTCAACAACCATAAAAAAATCGTTCCAATTGGATCAACACAGCCCGCGAAATTTTGAAATTTTCGTAACTTTTTTAACACACCTTGTACTTAGTAGGGGAAGATGCTCACCTACTGAACAAGCCCACCTACTGAACACTGTCAGTTCTGACGTCTGTTTAGGTTACAGCGCCAATATGTATACTATCGCAGTAACATCTCATTGAATGTTCACTTTTGATAAATCATTGAGTTGAATGCGCGTGCTGCTTTAGCCCCACGGCCGTTGAGAAATAAAATATTCGAATAAAATGAAGCTGAACAGAAATAGTTCGTCTCTATTTAGTGAGTTTTCAAATGCTTTTTATCGATAAAAACAGGTGATTATGAGTGGAATTCATAGTTTAATATTTACTTTTCACAATTTAATGAAGACTCGAACAATATTGTGAAATTGAAAAATTGCATGATGTCATGAATTCGTCGGCCCACCTACTGAACAGATTCTCAGACATCGTGCATGCATAAAATTGTCATTTATACGATTGCAAATGGTGTTTGGAATCATCTTAAAGTTTTTCTTTTGCATTTAATTGATATATTTGTTATTTTCGTCTACATTCAGATAAAATTTCAGAATAACGTCGCCGAAAAAAAATGAAAAACAGAACGAATACGATGACTGCAGCCTTCAAAGAAGTAAAAATCGACTCTAAACCACTTTGGTGTTTAAAGTTAAGTGAGCCACTGTCAGGGGCAAAATAGCGGGGGGTTAAGGGGGTAGGCTACCCCTTACTTTTTTAGATTCGGCCTAATTGTTATTTTTTACAGAAATTGGTTTAAAATATTGATTTTTATTAACAATTATTATGAACGCATCAAAGTCCGTCGTACCTTTTATTGCCATTTCCATAACAAAAACCAACTTTAGTCGGCTATTTCATTTTAAGTCATACTCAAAACAATCTTCATTCGCTTTCACAACCTTGCTATCCCCCAATCAAAATGGCCTCGGTACGCCCCTGGTCATTGCGAACCATTGAAAGAATAAACTTTTCATAATCACTCAAAAACTTCATTTTCTAATTTTTACAGCAGTTTATTTTAGGTGTTCAGTAGCTGGGCCTATTTTTTTGGGGGTCGATTTTCGAGACTTTTGCTAGATCGACTGCCAAAATTGTATTTTTCGAAAATTTCAAATTTCGCTTAAAATTCTTATTAGCAATTGAACTCGGCTTTCAAACAAAACCAAAAGCTCTCTAAAATCATGTTTTAAACCGAAGTTATGGCCTCCAAACAAAACGTGTTCAGAAGGTGGGCATCCTCCCCTACTCTCATATGTTTTGGAATACGGTTTTTAGTTCATAAAATGAAAACAACAAAAGATTTTTCCAAAATAATTTTTGTTATATATTGAATTGTAGAACAACTTTTCGAAATGGCCACCATTTGCTTTTCAGCACGAGCGAAGTCGTTCCGATCAGTCATCGATCGATCGCAGCACTCATGACATGCATAGCAAATTTCTCTACTTCTCGGACAAGAGTGCGCTTTAGAGACTCGATATTTGGGTGTCGAGTAGAGCAAGCCATACCCTCTAACACGGACCACAATTTGTTATCCAATGGGTTCAGGTCCGGGCTACCCGATGGCCACTGATACCCGCTGGCCACCGGAAATGAAATAAGGTACATCGTTGTTGAGTCAATTTAGCCATATGGGCCATATGGAGCAGAATACTATTGAAAGGTCCACGGCTTGCTTTGGAATAATGTCGTGTTAAGAGGCTTTACAACGAATTCCAAGACATCGGATTCATACACTTTCGCCGAAGTTTTGACTCCTTTATCACAAAAAAGGAGCCTGGTGACCCTATCATAGGCGACTCCACACCAAACCATCACAGATTACAGAAGCTGGGTGGTGACCTCTCTGAACTTTCGGAACGAGTTCTGCTGCATGTCGTGATAACAGAGCATACACTCTATCATTCTGTTTATAGAGAATGCTTCAGAAGTAACGCTTTCGATTTTCGTTGTTCCTTTAAAACTACCGTGAGAAGCTGCCCGGTGTGTCTTTTGTATGCTCTGAGCCCCAAGTCACATTTAAGAATGCAAAAGATCGATTGCGCAAAAAAGAAGCATAAATGCTTAATGTCAAATAGACGTCAAAACGAAGCGAATGCGTTCAGTAGTTCACTCGCCGTGAGCGCGTTCAGTCGTGTACCAAAACATATGAGAGTACTAAGTATATGTATGTAAAGCAGTGTCGGCCAAAAAATGCATACACAGTTCTATCAGTTTTGTAGTAGTGTGCGCACAAGTGAGAGCAAAGAATCTCTTTGGCTTACACTGTGAAAATTTTACTTTGCAAGAAGGTTAAAAAATGTTTTATTATTTGGTTAAATGTTTTATGTTTGCATATATATTAATAATGTACAATAATATTAATTGTCTAGGTGCCGTGTTATTAATAATAATTAATAATAATTAATAATAACATTAATATTAATATATTATTAATAATATTAATATGCATATATTTATTATTAATATCAATATTACATATTGATTTGGAAATTAATCTTTTACTAATAACATTTTACCGAGTTCTAATAGTACTAATATTATTTATATTGCATATTTCTTCAAAATAAAAAAAGCATTGGTAGCGGACCCTACTCTCTTCTGACAAATTAAGTTTTCGCTTCCCCAAAAAAAGCGAAACATCGCTTTAGCCAAAAGCGAAACATCGACTGAGCGCTCTTGCTACGAATAATCGGCAGAGTCGGTGTAAAAGCACGACAGCCAGTTTTATGTCGGTGTAAAAATACGAAGTTTCACCAAGCACGCGTGCATAGGCGTCGGCCAACACTGATGTAAAGTATTAATTTAAAGGCTTTCACAAGAATTTAGAAAATAAAAAAAACTTTCGCTGAAAGCTGCTTGAGAAATTATATTTTTATTAATTCTATAAAATCCATGTAACCATTTCTCTGGAGTTCTTTCAAATTCAAATCCAATGAACACGAGTAATAACTAAATTCAATAAATCGTCGTTTATTAATTCTCAAACAGCATCATTCAAATGATTAAATTTTTCCGCTTTATTTAAAATACTGCTTTTTAAGGACACACCCTTCAAAATGGAATTTTCATATAAAAGCTTTTTTTTATAATGCTTTATTTAGTTATATCAATACATGAAATTAATAAATAAACATAGTTATTTTAATAAAATAAAAATAATTTTATTTGGTAGTAAATACATAAAAATAAAAAAAGGTTAGTGGAAACATAGCGCTACAAATAATATAGAGAGTTTAAATTTCATTCTATCTATACATATGTACAATATTTTTGACTACATCAAATATTCGCCGAGCCGCGAAAAACATGCAAATGCAATAAAGTATACAATAGCAGGGATGACAGAAAAGTTTGCAATAGGGGTATTCACAATGTGATGTATTTGAGGCATATGTTTGAAGAATACAACAACAATAATATTAGAATACAAAAAAAACCATAGATTATTTTTGAATTTCTGATTTATGTATTTTCTGCCTTTTGTATATATAATTTTTTTTTTTCAGAAAAATTTTGATTTTAGTAAGTAATGTTCTGCAAATTTGCTCCATTGGGGCATTATATGTAAAATTCAAGCATTTCGAACAATTTTGCAGACACTTCAGGGACTTACATTTAGGGATGCTAAATATTATATTTTCCTTTTCCGCTTCAAGTTTAAATCCTCCACCTATGAAGTTTAATACAGAGCATCATACAAAAGCGAAATACCATATTGTGAATACCTCTAACTAAATTTTTTAAATTGTATAGGAGTAAAAATAGTCAATATAAATTTATAAGAAAAGGGTTTGGGGAGTGATATTTTTGTTTTTTGGTTGAGCCAAGGATTGTCGGTGTTAAATCTATTCAGTCAAGTCTGCCTTGATTCGAAATGGTAAGACAGATTAGTGGGAAGGGAGTGGCAATCAAGTGAAACATGTACACGACCTAGTGGAATTGAAGTTTCTACATCACGATCGTTTTTGCACAAAGTTAATGCTTTGTCCTGATTGCTCGATTTTAATGCGCTTAACTATGTCGATATCGTGGTTCCATCGAATTCGGTACTCGCCATTGACGCAGATTGGACCGAAGATTTTACGAAGGATCTTTCTCTCGAAGACTCCCAAAGTCTTTTCATCAGAACTGCTCAACGTGCTGCATATAATAGGACGGGCATGATTACTGACTTATAGAGCGTGAGTTTTGTTCGTCGAGAGAAGGCTCTGCTTCTCAATTACCTACTCAGCCCAAAGCAACACCTGTTGGCAAGAGTTATCCTTCGTTTTATCTCAATACTGACATCGTTGAAAGAGTTTATGCTGGATCAAAGGTAGACGAAGTCCTTAACAACCTCGAATGAGTGGTTGTCAACAGTGGTTTTCAAGACGCTGAACTGTTTGTTTGTTGACACTAGGTATTTCGTTTTATCTGCGTTCACTACAAGACCCATTCGACTCGACTCTTTCGCTAATCTGGAGAATGCTGCACTGACTTCGTGCGTATTATGGCCAATGATATCGATATCATCAGCATACGCCAGCAGCATAATACTTTTGTAGAATATAGTGCAACTGCGTCTCAAATCAGCAGCTCGGATGATCTTCTCCATCATTAGGTTGAAAAAGTCGCACGATAAGGAATCACCTTGTCTGTAACCTCGTTTGGCATCGAACGGAGGAGTGAGATCCTTCCCGATTTTAACTGTGCTGCTGGTGTTGCTCAGTGTCATTCTGCAAAGGCGGATGAGCTTTGCAGGAATACCAAATTCAGACATGTGGAGTATAGATGATTCCTTATTGGACTGTCGAAAACGGCTTTATAATCGACAAAAAGATGGTGTGTGTGTCGATTTGTTTTTCTAGGGTCTTCTCCAAGATTTTTCATAGCATAAATGTCTGGTCTATGGTGGATTTGCCAGGTCTGAAGCCACACTGATAAGGTCCAATCAGCTGGTTTACGATGGGCTACAGTCTTTCACATAATACACTCGACAGGACCTTATATGCGATATTAAGATGGCTTATCCCACGGTAGTTTGCGAAAATGGTGGGATCGTCTTTCTTGTGGATTGGGCAGAGCATACGTAGGTTTCATTCGTTTGGAATGCATTTTTCCGACCATATTTTGCATAGAAGCTAATGACTGCATTTAAATATATCGCCTCCATTCTTGAAGAGCTCAGCAGGTCGGCCTCCATTCACCATCGGTTCCTGCGGATTTGTTTTTTAGGCCAAGTTATAGCTTTCAAGACTTCACTATGGTCGGCAGCGCAAGTTTAACGCTGTCGTCCACAATTGGAATTTCCGGAATATCATCACTATTGGCGGCATTGTTGTCGTCGTGGCCATTTAGAAGCCTAGCTCCCTCCACATCATCTGGATATGTACTCTGGATATCTGTCACTAGATTACCGTTTTCATCCTTGCAGGAAGAGACCCCGGTCTTGAAACCATCGACCAGGTGTCTTATTTTTTCGAAAAATTTCCGGACCTCATTCCTGTCACCATGCATCTCAATATTCTCCCACTCACTCAAAGTAGTAGCACTGATCCGAAATAAATTTGTTAGCACAGGGATAACCTTTACCTTGGCTGACACGAACACAATACCACTGGTATATTAGCATGTCGTCTGGATGTATTAAAAAGGAAGGCAGTATAACTGCAAAAACGGAGTAATGCTTGAGTGCATTGAATGAAGAGCTACCGAACGATGTCTGATAGTCTAATAAAGATGGATGCGATGAAACGAAATAGCTTATTATAGTACTCTCGAAGTGTTGTTCAGGCAAAACACAATGAAACGAAATCGTTTGCTATAGTACTTTTTAAGTGTCGAGAGGATGCGTAGAGATGAACTAATAACTTCCATAGTTAGATAATAATGTTTTCGCAGGGCTGATCGTAGACTCTTCTCAGATCCCAGAATTGTCAATATCAATAAAGAGCAATAATCGGCTTTAAATTTTGTTAATTTTCGCTTTTTCATCGCTTTCATATTTTGTAAGAGGTGGCAACTTCGATCTGACATTTATGGGCAATAGCTCTCACCTCTGCGACAACCGTATTATTCAACCATGGTTTACTCTATAGTAATTTCGCTGTGTCAGAGGTGTGATAAATGGAGAGGCTGTTGGATGTTGATTGGTGGCTTAGAATTGATCTTGGTGTGGTAGATAGTAACGAATAACACTTTGTCACATAGAGGTGGGTAATAGCACAATTTTTGGTGTGCTGACTCACTAGCACATGTGCACCCTTAGGAGTCAGCACACTGTGCTAGCACAATTGCGTCACAGTCGAAAAAAGCACTTCGCAGTCGAAAAGCAAAAGCAGTCGAATATTCGTCCCATTAGAAATACATGCAAATCAGCTGCGACCACAACAACCGTATTTGTCTCATTTACTCTTTCGTGTTTACGTAAAAATACGAAGGTTGCTTCACACGCGTGTGTAGTACGGGGTTAACACTGATGTATATGAAAACTGACAGTTGGCGCTCGATTCTTGTTGCACTTAATGCGGATAGGCTATAAAACAAATTGCATATTATCAATTATAGCAAGTGAGCCAAAGTGAAAGAAAAACCAACTTTACTGGGTGTGCCACTATGTGTGTCAACGTAGTGTACTAGCACACATGCTCACTACTGAGTGTCACACAATACATAATAGACACTTTAAGCGCAAAAGTGCTGGTCTTCATCGTGACTCACTATGTGAGTCAATGTAGTGTGCTAGCACACATGGCACACTGCAGAGAGTCAGCACAGTGCCATAGAATAGCACTGAGTTACCCACCTCTATTGTCACAGTCATGAGTGATGAACGGGTATGGGTACGACTACATTTAAAGTTTCTGTGTTTATCTTTTGTCTTTGATTTGTTGTTGCGTTTTGTGTTGCTACAGAAGGCTTTGCTCTCAATTCTTGCTCTCAACACACCCAGAGCGCTGTCTGCCCATAGTTGGTGAGGAATAACGTCCTGACGATCTATCTGTTGGCGGTAATTCCTTGCACTATAGACTCTTTACCAAGGGACACTGTAGAATTAAGCCAACAAAGCAGGTGTCAACTTTAAACTCTAAAAGGCTTCTGACTGTTTGATGCGGTTTTTGGCACGGCGACGTCATCGGCAGATCTTATTTCTTTCGAAATGAGGACAGAGAAAACGTTACCATCAATGGTAACCAACTTTCTGCGGTCAGAGCTCGACAAAATTAATATATCCGAGCTGTGGTTCCAACAAGATGGCGCTACATGCCATACAAGCAATGCAATGCTCGAAGTTGTGAAAAAGAAATTTGGCGACTGGATCGCCGATCTCACAATGAGGGTTTACGTCAATTCCTTAGTCTAAGCTAACAAGCCAACCACTTTGGACGAACTCGAGGCTCAAATTCGAGATGCTATTGGCAGAATAACGCCACACATATTGGATTGAGTCATCAAAAAATTTATCAACCGCTTGAAGAATCGCCAATGAAGCCGAGACGGCCATTTAACCTTTTGAGTCACAGCGGGACCGCTACGGTCCCACCTTTTATTCTTTGTGACGCATATCTTTTGAAACTGTAACTTTTTGGTACCACTGTGGTTCTAGGGGTCTTTTTTTTGGGTCGCTGATTACGAATCAGTGGCGTCCGTGGCGTAGTTGGTTAAAGTGTGTGGCCGCTATGTCAACGAACCTGCAGACCCAGGTTCGAACCCCATCAGCGACAGAAAATTATTTGAATTAAAATAATTTTTCTGTACGGACGCCACCTCTCTGCAGACAATGGCAAACCTCAGAGAGTAATAAAAAATGCCATGTAAAGCTTCTTGAGAATAAGAACATTTCGTTCATCGCCGTTCGGAGTCGGCGTTAAGCCTGTAGGTCCATTTCTCGGTCAATTGTGTAAAAACTTAATAACACGCACAACACAAGTGATCATAAGAAGCTAGGTCAAAGTCCTTTCAAGGGCTGAAATGGCCAGTTATTTATTTATTTTGATTACGAATCTAAAGTCAAAATTTTAAATTATACAAATTCAAGATACCGAATCCGATATGGTGAACTCATTTTTCTGCTAAAGTATGCTTTTCACAATTTTTAGATCAGTTATCATTCTTGAGGGATTTTTTAAGTGGTAGATTACGAATCTGGAGTCAAGCTTTGAAATTATACAAATCTAAGATGGCGGATCCAATATGGCAGATCCAATATGGCGGATCCAATATGGCGGATCACTACCTGACTAAATTTTGCTTTTACACAATTTTAAGATAAGTATTCGAAGGGTTTGTTAGGTCACGCAATACGAATCTGAAGTCAAAATTTGAAATTATACAATTCAAAGATGGCGGATCCATTTATAACATAATTTTTTTTACTATTTTTTATACATGAAAATTTTGTAAAAATAAACTATACATATGATTGCTCACGTCAATTCTTTAGGACCAATAACCTCTTATTGACAGAAAATCAAAGAAACTTTTAGCAAACTGCAATATTTGCATAACATTGCAAAACCCAAAAACCCATACATATATATTATAACCTATATAACATATATATTATTGTATTATATTTTTTTTATAATACAAATCAAATAGAAAATGGACACTAGTGGTCCACCATATCCGATCCGTCATTTTGAATTTTAAGATTTTTCAAGATGTAACTTCAGATTCGTTATCAGTTATCACCCCGAAAACCCCCGAGTAAGAAAATTCAGACATAAATATTCAATAGAAAAATGTATGACTCAAAGGGTTAAGTGATGTGTTATTTCATACATAATGGCATGAATGTAGCTTAAAAATAAAGTCAGAATTAATCTGATATTTGATTAATTAATCACCATTGTTGTTTTTTTTAAATTTCTTTTCCTATTGTTTTTATTTGGCCACTCTTATATTATTGTTGAAAATTTCAAATTTGTAAAAAAAAATGTCTAGTTAATTGAGGGGTGAAATTTATTTCCATAGCCTTATATTTTTTACGGGCTTTGGGTTGGCTTAATTGGAGTGGGGGAGGGGATAAAATAAATTTAAAGAATTTGACAAACTAATTGATATGGTTCGGGGTAGAACTTTCATGCATTTAAAAAAGGCTTTTCATAAAAGCTTTGAAAAACATGCATAAAAAAGCAGAAAAAGTGAAGCATGAATATTTTATTTTTGTTTTTCATATATGTAATTATTATTTTAACGAAGAAATATAGTTTTTTTATAAACACACAAAAGCTTTTCTAAAATAGCTTCCTGCAAAATATACAAAAAATAAAGCAATGAAAGAGCATGCTCAAATATCAAATGATACGGCAATTTAGTTGAAAGCTTTAAAAAATTGAAAAACTAAAATTTGTAAACATTATGTTTACAACAAAAAAAAAAAAAACAAAAATTATAAAAAAGAAAATCTTGCTCAAATCGCAACACATTTCTTGCATTTTTTAGCGCAAAGCAAGAGAATGTATGAGGAATATAATTTGAACAACAGAAAAGCGCACACGTCTGAAAATTTTATTGATCAACTTCAAGATAAGCAAGCAAAGAATCAAGCGAAAACATGCGTTATTGTTAAGAATTCTAAAGCATACTAGCAGGCGCAACGGAAATAAAAATACTTTTATTAACTTAAGAAAAAAAAGGAAGACTACCACTACTTGTGCTCGGTGCAAAGTGCGTTAGTAAATTTAAGTGAAATATTTTATAGACTATCTTAAGGCGCATGCAATATTATAAAAAATTGTTATAAGCAGAATTAGCAAAAATTAATTCAGGCATATATATAAGTGCATAATGATAGATATACAATAAGTATATCAACACACCAATACAATCACACACACACACTCACACGCAATAATTTATAAACATATGTATTTAAATTACATATCAGCACACATTAACACACATACACCCGCTGTTAAAGTTAAAGATTGTGGAGATATTTTTAAAAATTTTTTTTTTTTTGTAACAAATTGAAATTGATGGACAACTTTTCTTTAAATTAAGCTAAATTTTCATTTTGCACAAAAAAAAAAATACGAAAAAAAAATAAACTCAAAATTAACCCAGTTTTTGGCATTAAAAAATTTAAGAAAAACAAAATTTATCTTTCTGCATAAAAACAGCTCTAAGAAATAATAAAAATTAATAATTATATTGAATTATTTTAGGTGTAAATGTGTTGGAGTTTATATAAGATGTGGATTTTTGTTTTATTGTCGTGGATGTGAAATTAAACTAAACTCATTTTGTGTAATTTTTTTATTTTATTTCAATTTTTTAAAAAGATCTACTTATGAGGCACCCTGTATCATATAACACAACCTCAAAATACTCTGATAGCTGTAAACCACTGTGATCGAATTTTCGAAGATGCACATGAGTTAAGGCTATGCCTAAAAGTATGAGACGATCAAAGTTAACCTTAACACACGGTGCATCATAAGTAGATAAGAACTTAGTTACCAATATAAAAGCCTTCTTTCTGTCAAAATAAACTTCCGGGTAACTTTTTCGGCATATTGGCAGTATAAGTAGGACCTTTAGAAGCTTGAGTGGATCACAGTGAAAAGTCATGCAAGACTACTAATGAGTTGGTGTAGCGGCCAACGAAACATTCTGTCTAGTCTGCTGTGTGACTTGCTCTATTCAGAGCTGTTGTTCTTGTTGTTGGTTGTTGCCTTCATTGTCTTCATGTTGTCAACATACTTGGCCTAAAGCTAAAATTTGCTTTCAATAATATTCATTATCGTTAAAGCATAAATGTGAGAGAATATTCTGGGTGGGCCATATAGTGGTTTCTTTTTAAATCATAGAGTCAGTATCATACCTCCTCGGAAAGAAATGAGTCGCTTTACGCTTGAACAACGTTGGGATATATTGGAAACTTATTTCCAAACTGGGTGCTGTGTAGCTCATACAGTGCCTTATTTGAAAAGAAGTTTTGGCCGAAATGAAGCACCCACCGTGCCTGCTGTACACAAAAAGTTCGTGAGACTGTTATGCTAGTGGACAATACGCATGGTCCTCGTCGTCATACGGTGCGAACAGGCGAGAATATGGTTGCTGTAGCCGAGAGTGTGAGACTAAATTCACGAACGTAAACTCGCCATCGACCTCAACAGCTCAACATTTCACGCACTAGACTGAGGAGAATTTTGCATCAAGATCTCGGATTATTCGCTTACAAAGTCCAATCGACTTAGCAATTGAAAGTGCACGACTATCCGCTTCGTTATCGCTTCGCAGTTTGGGCCATAGCGCAGCTTCAATTGAACAAGGATTTTGGGCGAAAAATCATATTTTCTAACGAGGCGCATTTTCATCCCGGCGGCTACGTTAACAGACAAAATTACGGCATCTGGGGCTCGGAAAATCCGCACGTTATTGTCGAGAAGCCGATGAATGCACAGAGAGTCATAGTTTGATGCGGATCGTGGATCGGACCATTTTTCTTGGAAAATGAAGCTGGGAACAACGTTTTGGTCAACGGTGGGTGCTACAGAGCCATGTTAATCGACTTTTTTTTTACTGAAATTGGAGACATGAATTTGGACGACCATCTAGTTCATGTAAGATGACGCGCCATGCCACACAGCCCAAGACACAATCGATCTTTTGCGCACCAAATTCCCAAATCGTGTTATCAGCCGTCTTGGCAATGTCAATTGGCCACCTCGGAGCTGCGATTTGACCACTTTGAGCTTTTATTTTTGTGGAGAATCGTGAAGGACCGATGTTATGCCAACAATCCGGAAACGATTCAACCACTTGAATATTATCCAAGCAATCCGTGCTACAGCCCGAAACCATCAACAAGGTCTTGGAAAATTGGCCCACCCTGTATTTTTTAATAGATTGGTGAAAACAAAACGTATTGAAAAATGTAGAATGTAGATCTTGAAGAGTTTTATAAAAATTTTGGCGCGTTGAAAGCTTTTTAAAACGAAACTTTATAAAGGGTATGCATTTCGGATTTTAAAAAGTGCAGCATTTGGTATTTGTCATATGTTGATGTCATTTAAACAAATTTAGGTTTGTGTAAAAGGTTTGCCATTTTACAATATGGAACGTTTTACCACTGAACAAAATTGTAAAATTGTTGAATTGAAGCCTGAATGGGTATTACATTTTCAACTGGGAAGACTACTTGAAAAATGTATTTTAGACAGATATATATATATTGTGGCGGCCGTGGTGTAGTTGGTTAAAGTGCGTGGCCTCTATGTCAACGAACCTGGAGACCCGGGTTCGAACCCCAGCAATGACAGAAAATTATTCGAATTAAAATGATTTTTTCTGTACGGCCGCCACCTCTCTGCCGACAATGGTAAACCTCAGAAAGTAATTAAAATGCCATGTAAAGCTTCTTGAGAATAAGAACATTCCGTTCATCGCCGCTCGGAGTCGGCGTTAAACCTGTAGGTCCGATTCTCGGTTAATTGTGTAAAAACTTAATAACACGCACAACACAATTGATCATAAGAAGCTAGGTCAAAGTCCTTTCAAGGGCTGAAATGACCAGTTATTTACTTATTTATACAAAAAAATATTTTTCATTAATTTCTTTATTATTAATTTAAACAAATTAAAGTGACATCTCATTTTTTTGCGGATTTTTAAACATTAAAAAAAAGATGTTAAATAGATAAAACAACCAACCGAATTATCTTCGAAGATTCATCGTGTTCATTTAAAGATAATCATAAAACGTGAAGATCTGTGCCTTTAAAATAGTAGTTCTTGCTCGGATTGTGTATTAGCTAACAACTAAGAAAGGTTTGTGTAAAAGATATAATGTTATGCTATGTTATAGAAAGAAAGGTTTGTGTACAATATATAATGTTATGCTATGTTATAGAGGTTGTGTACTGAGGAATTGTGCAAATGTGGTGTGATGTGCTTTGAACATTAACATGTCTGGGATTAAAGAACAAGATTATTAGAATGAATAGAGAGTTAGTTTATAAGTTTTTAAACTTATATAGATTTGTATGTGATAGTATATAAATTTGTATATGTATAAGTAAGTAAACTATGTATAGCATAGATGTATGTAAATATGTTTGCTAAAGTTATATGTAAATGCCTTTGTAATGTTTGTATATTACATAAGATGTATATGTAATATTTGTATTTAACATAAATTAAATAAGAATTTGAACTAAAACTAAATATAAAAAACTTAATTAACAGTAAATAGTCAAAGAAACACTAGAAAGTATTTTCAAATTAAACCTAGAAGTTGTCCAACTATAGTACTTGACAATTTTTTTAAAATTTTTATGTTATATAGTGAAAATGATGAAATATTTTGAAATGTATGAAAGTTGTCATAATTTTCAAAACACAGTTAGTCTTACCTTAACTTCCACGCAGCTTTAAAGCTTATTTAAAATAACCCCTAATAATTTAAAATAACACCTTTTTCGCAAAAGAAAAGAATATTTTCTCCTTAGGTGTTATTTTTTTTTTTTTGTTTATATAAAGGGATTGTGGTATTGAACTACATAAATATATATGTATGTTTGTATAACTTTTTGTTTTTGTCTTAAAATTATATATGCATAAATAAATAAATGCAAACATTTGTTTTAACTTAAATATGCTATAAAAAAAATGTGTCACTTGGATCTACTACTTAAACAACAGCACCTAATTGTATGCAATGAAATATTTTGAGGTCTGTTAATTATATACATACCATATTGTTTTGTACGGACGGGTATTGGTGGAGTTGTAGCTCCTTCACCACGCTGCGAACGCGCTGCTAGCCATATATAATACAATGTATCAGGATACAAACCATCAAGCGTATAGGATTCAGTATTCGAAATGCGCCTTAAGAGAGGGAAAGATAATATGTTATTATTTTTATATAAGAAGAAGAGGTAGATATTGAAGACGAGTCTTGAGCTTTTGAGTGATTGAAAGCAAACAGTTCTGTCAGTAGAAAAATTAAGGGAAATAGGATTTTTTTTTTCTCTTATTAAAAGTGATTTATTGAGGTAATTAATGTCACTTCGTTAATGTGCGTATATCGGAAATCGTATTGTGTGTAAATAAAATTGACATGAACAAACTTTTAATAACTTTCGTACTTTTTTGTATATATAAATTGGTTCCATTCTTTATGATAGAGCGCTCAGGTAGCAATGTAGTATAATCGCTCATTTCAGCAGATCGCCCTGCTCTTTGTTGCCAAGACATAGCCCCAAATCAGACTTCGGGTAAAAATGTCAACCCCATGATATTTTCTTAAGATGAGTTCTTAGCAGTACCACAACTACACCCAGCAGAGAACCGAGCGCTCCATAAGCGCATCTGAAGCGCTACAAAAAAACAGTTGAGGGCTCCATTCTCTTTGCGTATAGCGCATTTTTTAACATACACATGTCATCAGATATATGCCATCGGCTCTCGCTGTAGCAAATATGAAACCGTAGCGAGAGCTGACTGTTTCGTTCTCCTTGCAATTTTAACAAAAACGTAGCGAAAACCGAGTGCTTTGTTCTTCTTGTAGTTAATGTAAAAACGTAGCGAGAACCGAGCGTTTTATAAGCTTTTAAGTTGCAATAAAAAGGGTGCTGTACACAGTGGAACTTTTACGCACCTAACAATTCACTCCTTAATTTCATCTTGAAAGTTAAATGGTTCAAAAGCCCCAATTGAATGAGGACCATCATTCCCGACGAAATCATTATTTGTATCTGACTCTGCATTCAACGCTGCCTCTACCGCCATCTCTTACAAATTTTTGTTTTTTCTTTTGCAACAATCCTTTTAAAGTGGTGCTTGCTGTACCCCAAAAACTTGCAACTAATATTTTTTTACACTTTATATTTCAACTTAAAATATTACTTTTTTTCGAATGGAGTTTATGTAGGACGTTTTGATGATTTTTTTTTCAGTACAACTACAGTACCCAAATCAGCCTTCGGGGAAAAATGTCAACCCTTGAACTTTTCTTAAGAATAACGTTCAAAAATAGATCAACGCAGTTCTACAACTTTGCACATCCCCCGCAGTTACGCCTATCATTGAGCCCACGGCTTAGGTATCTAATGTTAAGGTAAAAAACACCGATATCGTCATGTAACTGGTACTCTGAACTGGGGGAAGTACGCGAAATGTTACGAATAATAAAATGTGATCGGAAAGTAAGAGTGATCAACCATCACTAAAGAGAAAAGTTCAGTGAGGAATTTACTACCCCGAAATGAGGACAGCATCATGGTAGAGCGTACCAGCACTTTGGGAGACCCGGTAGCCGCTGTGGGTTCTGGTGTCTCGTCAAGGAAACTGTGGCGAATTTAAACTAATGCTAAACTACAGATCAGTACTGCTCTGAGAGGACTTGTGGGAGCAGTTTTCTGTTCGGAGCAAAGAGAGGGATCTATTCAAGTCAGCGAAAATGAAGCAAACTGAAGGAAAAAAGAGCTAACGTAAAGATGACTTCTTCAGTCACAACTATTGAGAAAATGTTCATGAAAGTGAGCACTACGATTCTTGCATTCTCTTCCATGATGATAGTTACGACGGAGCGCGTCTTCTGAAATTAATTACTCGCTGGCGGAAGCCCATAGTCGAAAAAGAGATGGTAAGCAGGCCTATACATAGTAGGATGGGTCGCTAAAACAAATGTTCGATAAACTCGGTCTAAAATGTACCTAAAGTGCAGTCTAAAGTGCATTTTTTGGTCAAAACCCCACTTTTTGTACGGACAAGTTTTTTGTTATGGAGACCGACCGGCCCTAATACATAGGCTACTTTCCAAGTCTTGCATCTCGGCAACACTAATCATTGCAAGATAAATTTGGACAGTTCCATTCGAAAATTCTACATTTTCAGGTTTATTCACGTAAAAACGATCTTTTGAGCAGCCCCACAAAAAAAAAAAACAAACTCCAGAGGCGTCAAATCGCACGATCTCGGACGCACATTGCATCCTCAAATCTTGAAATGAGTCATTTGGAAATTTCTGTTGTAGCAAGGCCATCTTGTTGAAATCACATATCGTCCAGATCCATATCAGAGATCTACATGAGACCATTCGTCATTTGTTGCCACTCGAATAATATTCGTCGTCAGCCACAATAGCACACAGCAATAAATGTATGTATACCACTCGAGTTCGTAAACAACAATGATCTTATATGGGAGCTCCCGTAAGGAGTGGTCGAAGAGATACATATGTGGCTATGGGTAAAATTTTCCTTTACGGACGGAGGGGATAGGTGCCCAAAAGAAAACTCTTTCTTTTGCAAAAGTAGAGGGGATCGGTCATACATATTTGTGGTGCTTCACAAATTATTTTATAAACAATAGAATTCAAATAAAAAAATATAAAATAATTTGTGAAGCACCACATATTAACCCTCTCCGGCCCTCCCTCAAAAACGAAAGATTGATAAGATTTTAAAGTTTTAGAGTTTATCAACAAATGCTAGCAACATCAGTTCATCATCAGCCCTGCTTTTTAGCTCACCGTGCCAATGTTTTTCGCTGTGTCGATGTTTGCATCCTACGATTTGTTCAATTTTTAAACTTACATTCAGATGCAAGGTCTATAATATATATAACCCTTCATTCTGTATTACGAAAAAGAACACCAACGATAAGCAAGACACGATAAGCAATAGATTTCTGAATGCAAGAAAGTATTGCTGATTCTTTCTTTTTTGTCGTTCATGCTTCGTTTCGTGATAGTGAATGATGGGGATAGTCTCTGCATACGGCTATAGCGCACCAAATTGACTGTAACGGTTGGTCGTTGCTCTTTTTCAAACAAATACGGACCAATGCCACTATCAGACCATTATGAATACCAGACAGTCACTTTTTGCGGATGCAATTGCTTTTCCACAATCGCTTAGGAGTTCTTAGAGTTCCATATACGGAAATTTTGCTTATTAACATCTCCAATTAGCGCAAAATAGGCCTCATTGCTGAAGAAAATTTGCTTCGAAAATTTGGCATTTTTTTTTTTGGAACAATTTATCAATTTTAATGTATTCTTCGGTGATAAAGCTACACAAAAACTAGTTTTAATGACATAAGCATTTGACAGCGAGGATATTAACCTTAGGCGAGGGTATATTCCTTACTTTTTTTCATAATTCATATACATATATTTTCTTTATGTTTTTTTATTTTGACCTAAATAAGTCGAATGTTTGATTTAAGAATTTTTATTTATAAACAGTACGTTTACGCCGAAAGCCCTTAAAAAGTGACTTTGTATAAAATAACACCCTTTCTTTCTCTAGCCATTTTTATTAATTTCAATATATTTATATCCATTATAGTGCTTTAATCAGTTACAAAAACTACTTATACTCACTTGTGATGATCCTGATTTGCATACGTGTCATTCCAGTATAATTCGTAGTGCACGATATTTTCACTAGAATGCGTTGGCTTGGACCATTGCAGCGTAACTGCGGTCTCGCCGATATCGGTTGCCCGGAAATTACTAGGTTGCGAAGGGACACCTGCAACGACAAGCGATGGCATAATTGAATTGATGTGACGATGTTGAGGCACAAATCCATTGACAGTGATGGAAGCGGAAATTAAATAAAGAAACAAAGTGTTATAAAAACACACAGAAAATGTGGAAAAAATTTTGTAAATTATAGTTTATTTAAAATAAAAGCAAAAAAAAAAAAATATAAAATAAATAATGCTTGGCAATATCGCAATTTATGCGATAAGGCACACATATATTGATTGATTTTATTTAAATTGAAAATTTGTTGTTTCAGCTTTTGGAATTAAGAAAAAAATACACAGTGAACAAAAAATTTAAAGTTGAAGTGGAAAAGAGCTTTGGGTGGAGAAGTGCTTAAAATTTCTTAAATTGTTGTTTCACAAATACCTACATCTACAATGGCCAGAGTTGAAAAGCTTTTACTTCATCACACTTGCACAAAGTTCACAGATAAGCACAGATACACACACACAAAGCAGGTAAGTTTTTAAGTCTGATAAGCATGTGATTATTGCAATAATACAAGCCTGATAAATGTCTGTTAAGTTTGGTCAAGCGTTAAATTAAATTCGTTAAATTATCCATACAACCTGCAGGTACGGATCAATTCATGCAACGTCGCAACAGGCTTTGATGGTCTTTGGTGTTGTCAGTGTGTCAGTGTGTGCGCGTTTGTGTGAGCTTTATTTTAAATACTTTTTTTCTCATTAATTTTGCCACCTTTTTACCCATTGAAATGTGTTGTTGCTGTCAATGCTTTCGATGTTGTTGGTTGTTGTTGCATGAATGCAAAAATTCTCATCAACGTCAACAGCGTCATTGATATCATCGGACACAGTCATGCCGCTTTTGAGGAGGCTACAGTGTGTCATTTATATGTGCTCTGTTTTACTTACTTTTTATGGATGTGTATGTCTATCTGTTACTTCGTTAATTTACACATATAAAGAAAATTTCTTTGTGTATTGTAAGCTGCATATATGTCTGTGTGAGTGCAAGGCAAAATGTAATCAAAAAGGCATTTATCATTGTTGATAGTATTAAAAACGGTTTTCAAAAGTAATAATATCGCAATTGTATGTAACTTTGATATTGAAAAACTTTTATTGAGCTTTTTATTTTGTAGAGCTTTAGAGATTTATCAGTAAACAGTGATTACTTTAAAATGTAAAATTTTACATAAAGCATTAAAGTTATTGTTAACTTAACCCTCTTCAGCTGACGTCGTGGTCTGACAGACACCGAAAATCAAAACTTCGTGCGGACAAACGTGATTTTATCTTTAAAAAAAAAGTATTTTATTTCAAATTTTATTCTTATGTTAGCCTAACAATTATTTGCTGTTATATGGAATAAGGTCAAGAGAGAGAGAAACTTCATCATAAAAAATCTGTTTAAAAGTGAGGTCTGCTAGACCCCACGTCAGGAATATTATAAAATTTGGAGCACGTCAGTTGCAGAGGGTTAATAAAGCTCACTACACAGAACCAAAAACGTACTTAATAACAAAGAAAAAGTTCTTTGTCCCAATGTATTATACATTAAAATTGGTCCAAAGTACGAGTTCCTTGGTTCAATGAATCTTTGTTCTTACGTTATTTCTTTGATATGTTATGAAGAAAAATGATTAATTAATGACACATACAACTGTTACAATAAGTTAGTCTGTCCTTAGAAATTTTAAAATAATATAATTATATTATATTTAACAATATAATATAAAATTCTCTAATGGTTTTTTAGATATTACAACACAAGAACTGGAACAAAATTTTAATGAACACGAACAATGAACTGTTCCATAAAACTAAGAACAACGATTCATTGAACCAAAGATTCGTTCTTTGGGGCAATGAATAGTTCTTAAAAATCAATGAATTTCGCTTTATGAACGAGATTCTTTGATTTTAAGAACAATATTTGGTTCAGTGTAGTTGATATGTTGAAATACGAGGGCAATTGGAGAAGTCAGTAGCCTTTTGAATTTACAGCGTAGTTATTCTGAATGCAATATTGGTTCTGTCAACTACCATCTGATAACAGACTCTTGTCAAATATTGAGGAAGCTTCGACATTTAGTTTCTATTTGACAGCTATTGAAAGCAGACAAACTCGTGCATTTCCAAGAAAATGGAAAATAAAGTGAATTTCTTGTACTCATCAAGCAATATTTTTTGAGTAAGCAGATCATCACCGAAACCAAATAAAGGCTTGATAAATATAATGGGGACTGCATCATAAATTTTTCAAGACTAGTTCGAGTAATAGATAGTGACATTTTACTTGTTCTTCTTCCCTCTCTTGCTGGAAAAATGTGTAAAGAAATGCTAACGAGTAACTTCAAGTTACTTTTATTTCGTATTTTCGAAATTTTCGTTATCATTTCTTTTTTTTTTTATCTATTTCATATGTTTTTTCTATTTCATAATTTTTTTAACTTTTCTTTGTTTTTTATGTAAATACTAGCGATACCCGGCGCGCGTTGCTGCACCCAGCAAGTATATTGGAAATTATAAGTAAATTCAAAACTTTTATTAGTCCCTTAGTCTGACACCACGCTCATGTTCCACTGCCCGTTACAGTTTCCCAGTAGCAAAACATCACTTCCAGGTGACAATTCTATTATGAGTTTCAATGTCCTGTAATTTAAGCTTCCATAGCAATTCTGTATAGAGAATCGGGCCACACCCCCTTTTCAAATGCACAAACCAGTTTTCCAGTAGAAAGACTTTGGCAATTAGTAACTCCATACTGAGTTTTATTGTCATGCGACGTTTAGTTCCAAAACTATTCAATATCAAAAATTTGACTTGTGTGGTCCAAGCCATAACCCCTTTTCCTATGCCCGTCCCAGTTCTCTTGTTTATTTATAATAAAACTTATTGAATCACACAATGTCAATTCTATTAAGTAAAAATTCAGCCGTTTGTTCCTTTTATTCATTTATAAATTATAGGAAAACCACCCTCAAAACATGTGTAGAAAAGTTGCATGCAGCGAAACAAATAAACATACGTACATACATACATACATACATATATCAAGTCGGATTGAATCTCATTCTCATCAAAAAAATCCTCAACATGCTAAAGGTGGTCAGTGAATCCCCTTTTAACAAAACTGTGATAGATTAATTCTCCACATCAAAACTACTTTGAACATGTTAGAATGTACTTCGATCCAATTAGCTTTAAGCGCAGCAAAGTATGTATGTATATGTATTTGTTTGTTTGTTTTGTTGTTTTGTGCTTGCTGAGAACAAAAAGAGTATAGTAGAGAGGAGCATGCAGTTTATTGAGGCTCTCGCAGCACAAACGCATGAAAAGCTAACGATCGAGCAATGCATGGCATTGTGGATGATTTTTTAAAAAACTTAACACTTTAATTAAAGATACTTATTGTTGAAATTTCGTAAAGAAAATAACCAATGAACCTTTTGTAGCATAAATGTGATATTTTAAAACTTATTTCAAAAAAATAGGACCAGTACTTTTGGAGTTTTGCGGACACAAAAAATTTTCACTTTCATTTTACATAATAGTATAGATATAGATTTAAAAATTATTTATTTGTCCTTTTTATTAAATTTCTCTTTACTTATTTTTAATTTATATATCGGTGATTCCATGTCAAAACACCCACGTTTCTTACATCACTGTTTTTGAAAATTTTTAAACTCTCTGGGTTGATAGTTCTTCTAAAACGTATTATATCAAAATACTTGTTTTATTTATTTTTTATTTCTTTTTAAAAGACAAACACTGTAAGCAATTTATTAATATCTAAAAAAATACAATAAGTGCATTTATTCAAACAGCTGTAACTTCGAAACCGTAAGTCCTACATGAAAAAATCTTAAAGACCTTGAATGAGTCGTTCTTGTGGTGTAATTTTTTTTTGACTCTTTTTATGAAATTTTTTTCAATTTTTTTAGCTTGAAGTTTTGTGTCACATTTTTCATGGTGATCGCAGTAAATTTTTCACCTTTTGAACATAGTGCCGTTATAACACATCAATTCTTAAAGCTTATACAAAATTTAAACTTGGGATTCCAACAATTGCTATTTTTAACGAATTTTTAATAAAATACCTACAAAAGATTTCTTACTACTTATTTTAACGAAAATTTTTTATATTTACATATAACATAAAACTCTTGTGTATCTGGCTCTGTCACTGAACATACACAATGCAACTTATTATTATATATATAGATTTAGTTTTATTTTTTTTGTATTTTTTTTTTGTTTTGTTTAATTTCTTTACTTTTTAATGTTTTGTTTTTCTTAATTTGTTCTTGTTTAGCTTTTTTTTTGTTTGTTAATTTTTTTTAATCTTATTTTCAATTAATTTATGTTTGTAAGATACAATATAACATACATACATAAGCCCAAGAAATTTTTATAATTATTTTTTAATTTGTATTAATTTTATTTTAAAATTTTTTATTTTCTTTTCAAGTACTACTTTTTAAGTTATTTTGTTTTTTTTTTTTGTTAATTTTCATTGATTTAATTTTATATTGATTTTATTTGATTTTCCAAATATTTTTTTTTATAGTTTATAACTATTACTTTTATTTTTTTTTTTATAAACAAACTTTAATTTATTTTTATACCCCCAAGTTTATAAAACGTTAAAGGGGTATATTAATTTTGTCACTCCGTTTGTAACGCCCATAAGGAGGGGTGGTAGGTATAGAAAAGTGTATACATTCTTGATCGTCATCACCACTTGAGTCGATTTAGCCATGTCCGTCTGTTTGTCTGTCTGTGATCGCGATTTCAGACGTAATTTTCAAGCTATCATCACGAAATTTGATATTTATCTAAAAAATAAAGATCAAGTTCGGAAAAACCACGTCTACCACCCATACAAAGTGACTTTACCAAAAATGTAAAATCTCTTTTAATTCCACAAAAATTTATATATGGACTTGAGATTTTGCGTATGAACTTTAATATTTAATATGTATTTGACTATGAAATTCAACGAAATCGTGAAAACCATGCCTACCTTCCATACAAAGTGACTTTCTCAAAAAACAAAAACGAATATATTCTGTTAACCCATTTCTTCCCGGCGCACAGTGGGGTATTTTATGTCAAAAGTGACGATTAATTGACAGGGGCCACTTATCGAGACAAAAATTGTACTTTGGGAGTTTTTGGGGTCGCTGATCTCGAATCTGAAGTCAAAAATCTGAAATTCAAAATGGCGGCTTCAAAATGGCGGCCATGAACAAGCTAACTTCTACAAAAAAAGTTTAATGGAAGTGAAATTTTGTATACAGGGGTTTGTGGGGTCGCTGATTACGAATCTGAAGTCAAAAATTTGAAATTCGAAATGGCGGCTGCAAAATGGCGGCCATGAACAAGATATGTTCTGCAAAAAAACGTTTAATGGAGGTAAAATTTTATATACTGGGCTTTGTGGGGTCGCTGACTATCTACCTTAATTGTGGAAAGGTGCACTGCATATGCCGCTTTCCATAATGTAGGGTGAAAAATAGCGGATAACAAAAAACAAAGTGAAGAAGAGTACTGGTAAACAACAAAAAAAAAAAACAAAAAAAAAAAAACAAAAAAAAAACAAAAAACAGCAAAATCTGTTTAGTATTTACATTTATTTTGTACTTTATTTCGTTTGTTTTAATTTTTCGAAATTAAATCGTAAATTCGTGACATGTAAGTTAAAGTAAAAAATTCGAAATACCGCGAAAGTGCGCAGCATTGACGCAACTTTTTTTTTATAGAATATAGCTTGAATGTTCATAGTTTACGATCATCAAAACAGCTTTCCTTAATTCCAGTCAACACACAACTATATCTCTATTAACATATTGAAATATCCAAGTTTTTAAGGTTAAATAAAAATAAATAAATTAATATATATATAAACACTATTTCATAAAAAACATTTAATTTTGTATTGCTTAAATACCTGAACAAGAAGGTTCCATCGTAATTTTTTGTAATTTTTAAAAAATAATACACAAGAAAAACCTTTAAAAATTTCGAATAAACACGTTTGTCACTGTGCACACTCAAAGAGAAAAAAAATGATGACTTTCAAACTGCATTGCGGGTAAACGGTAGAATATTTTTCAACTATTCTTTCACCTAGTGATGCAGAATTTTATCTTCTTTCATCGGGTACCTAGCATCACTATGTACCTTGAATGTTTTTTTTTCAATTAATCGTCACTTTTGGCATAAAATACCCCATTGTGCGGCGTTGCGTTCACGCAACACGAAGTTTAACTTCACAAAATGCAGTCAAAATGAATTAATTTAACAAAACTCATTATGTACGTTTTAAAAGGCATTCACAAGCTCTCTGTCTAAATTTTATTTTTCAAAATTGGCCTAACTCTTCTTGAAAAAATATTAATTTCCAAAAACATGTTATTTTTCAACATTTTTTAATATTTTTTAAAAGGTGTAAAAATATAGCAAGTTAAACTTTTGTGTGCATATTCTTGTATGCAATTAATGTGGGATTCACATTTTTTTTTTATTTCTTGAGTCCTATAAGTCCTATGACATAGCCGTGAATGATTTGTTTGCCCGTTGCGCTGACGCAACTTTGGGAGTTTCCTGCTTAAGTTCGTTCAAATATGCTCACAGAAGAAATAACCACTCATTTTCTATGTCACGCACTGACTTGAAAAAATTTATTGGTATCCTTATATTCACTGGTTATCACCCTCTCTCTCAAACAAAACTTTACTGGAGTTTAAATGAAGATACAGGAATCCCTCTAATACGCACTGCAATGTCATGGAACAGATTTGATGAAATAAAGAAGTTACTTTTCTGATAATGAAAAGTTAGACAAATCTGATTAGTTTTCCAAACTAAAACCTTTTCTCAATGAACTAAACAAACGGTCCATGCAATTTGGTATATTTTTCTCCCATAAGATATCGATTGATGCAGAGATGGTGCCATATTTTGGACGTCATTCTGCTTAGGTGTTCATAAGAGGGAAACCAGTAAGGTTTAGATTCAAACTATGGTGTATAGGCTTAGCTGAAGGATATGTGTATCAGTTTGACCCTTATGGTGGAGATTCACAGAAAACTAATGATAATCTGGGTCTATGTGAAAGAGTTGTTACAAACTTATTGAAAGTTGTTCATGATTCTGAAAATCATCTCGTGTTTTTTGATAATTTCTTCACAAGCCATTATCTTCTTACCTTGTTATCAAGCCATTGTTTAATTCTTTGCAGAATTAAAACAACCAAGACCTTAGCGAAAAAACCAAAAGGAACAATTGACTATAGATTTGATGACAACAACAAAGTATTCGCTGTTGGGTGGCATGACAATTCTGTTGTAACAGTTGTTACCAAATTTGGTACGGTACACTTGAGCCAATAATGAATATAAAGAGAGACAACCGGAAGGAAAAAAAAGCATACAAAAAAAAAAAAAAAAAAAAAAAAAACATATTCCCACAACCAAATTTTATCCATCAGTACAATCAAGGCATGGGAGGTGTCGGTTTACACGACAATGTCATTGCAAACTATAGAATCAGAACTAGAGGCAAGAAATGGTGGTGACCATTATTCACCAATGGAATTGACAGTGCTGTTGTCAATGCCTGGAGAATGTACCAGCTGGCAACAGGCTCTACCATCAGTCAAATTGATTTCAAGTCCCAGATTGTGTTATGTCTTTTGAAAGCTGAAGAACCGGATCTAGAGGCAAACCTTCAAATTCGAAACATCACTCGTGGACGCCCCAGCAGAAACAAAGTGCCAGAACAAATGAGGATGAACAGAACTGACCATACAATAATGCGCAATGAAGAAAATGCAAGAAGGAGATGCAAGATTTGCAAAAGTCAAACTATCTACATATACCAGAAATATCAGAATCACCTTCACACGGAGTGTTTTTCAAAATATCACGAGTGATGGAATCTATTTTAATTAAATCAACAACTTTATACATTTTGGGTTAATAAAATCATATGTCCGAAATAATAAAATTTTTTATTTTTTTACTAGAAAACTCCCACTGTTGCGCCAGCGCAACATTACATGTGGTACAAATGGCAACACATACAAAATTTTTTTAACATTTTTTTTCTTGATTCAATTGTTCTAACGTGAAATTGATGAACAAATACATTATTTTTTACTATTTCTATTTTCGGGAAGAAATGGGTTAATGACGAAAATGTTTTTACAAATAAACATTTTATTGTCTGCTTAACCCTTTCAGCACCAAAGTTGCCTGTGACTTTGTGGCTCTGTTTTTAATTTGTTTTTCAAAAATATTTCGAGTCAACTCATGAGCGCGACCACGCGACTTCAAAAAAGAGCAAATTAAAAAATTACATTTTTAATAAATTAAAGGTAATTAGATGTTAAAGTACGAATGTAAGAGATCTTATTTACATTTTTAGTTGGGAGAAATATGTGGTATTTAGAGCGCTAGAATTTGTAAATAAAATTTTAAATTTTTGTAAAAATTTTTGTAGTATCTATTAGAAAGGCAATACAGCTTCCAAACTTCGTACTCAGTTTATTTATGTCAAAAACTGATCGTCATCGAAGTTTGGAATGTTTGACACCGCCAGGGCTTATTTGGGGCTGAAAGGGTTAAGACTTTGAATATACTTTGGTTTTATTTTTTTAATTTAATTTTTTTTTAATTAATTTGACAATTTTTTAAACTCCGACTTAACTTATTCAGCTATAAACGTAGTTTTGGATGTAAATCGGCATTAGTTTCAGTCTTCACATTTATCTATGGCCCAATATCTACAAAAGCAATACACCCACACAAACACACACATCAACTCAGATATCAATAAACAACTGCATGCATGTGCTGCAAGCATGCAAATTGAAATCGCAAGCAATTAGCTCAAAACTTCTATCAATGACTCATTATCGATTTATGTCAGAGTTAATTTTGAATGTATTAATTCGTATAGGATATAGAGCTATAACTAAGCATACTCGTATACAATATAAATACATATATATTTATGTGGTTGTGTGCAGTGCAACAAATTCGAATAAAGTTACGACGGTTTGTGCAACAAATTTTGTGAGCAATTAATTCACAAAACAATTTCAGTTTTATATGTTGTATATACATAAAAAGCTGTGTCAGTGAGTGTGTGTGTGAGTGCTTACTATTATTTTAGTTGTCTCTAATGTTGTTTAAATGCTTAATTAAAGCTTGACAATGTTAAATGCTAACATTCATTTCAAGCACTTTTTTTCCCAACATTTGAATAAAAAAAAGAGCTTTCATGTATATCATACATTAGTAAAAATCAAAACATAAAATAAAAGAGAGCTTTGAGTTTTCTCTAAATCTTTACAAGAACAATGTATTCAGAAGTTCATTATTTTCTTTTCTTTTTTAAGCAATGAATAAAACCTTCTTAATGTGTCAAAAGGCTTTACAAGAATTCTATTTTTTTTTTAATCATAGTTTATTGTTGATCATTTAAAAACTTTGCAATATTTAAAATTTTTATTTATTTTATAAATTTATTTATTTTATTTTTTATTTAAAATTTTTAGCTTTTATAATTTACATATACATACCTTTCACTAAACTTAGACCTGACTTGATTTTTCATGAACTTTCACTGACTCTGGTTTGACTTAATCCGGACTTGACTCTGATTCTGACTCTGATTCTGATTCTGATTCTGATTCTGATTCTGATTCTGATTCTGATTCTGATTCCGATTCTGACTCTGACTTTGACTCTGATTTTAACTTTGACTCTATCACTCTATCTTTCTCTCTGACTCTGACTGTGATTTCCCAGCAGAAAAGTGGACCAAATTTGAAATAGTTCTGAACTAGTTCCAAAAAAGACCAGCACTAGTTCCACTATAATACCCTTTAACATTGAACGAACTGACGCTTTTTGCGGGTTGATGTCATAGGAAAAGACAATTGTCCCCAGAAACACTCCTTTTTCCCTATATTTGAACTAGTTGCACTAGGAACATTTTTAAACTGGTTGCTTTCGCAGTAGCCTGAAAGTGGTTCTTTTTTAACTAGTTTTAAAGTGAACATATCAAAAGTGTTAGAATTTAGTGCAATGGAAAGGTCCTAAAGATCTCATTTGTACCATCTTTTCCATCCACATTCCAGAAAACATTTTGTATATAAACATTTTTTTTTATTATTTTTTCTTGTGCGCAGCAAATTTTAAAAAGTAGCCAGAACGCGTTTATTTTTTTCAGCAATACTTTTGAAAACAAAAGCAAAGATAACTGTTCTACACTGAACGCCTTTTGTACTTTTTCAGAACTACTGCGAACTGCGCTAGAAATGAACTAGTTCACTATTTCAATTGACTCCAAAATAACTGCTGGGTTGACTCTCATCTTAACTCTGATTTACACTCTGACTCTGACGCTGACTCTGACGTGAATTTAATTTTACTCTGATTTTGACTCCGATTATGACTTTGACTCTGATTCTGATTTGGATTCTGACTCTGACTTTCACTCTGACTCTGAATTTAGCTCTGACTCCGAATTTTGACTCTGACGCTGACCCAGACTCCGTCTCTGATTCTGTTTTGACTCTGATTTTAGCTGACTCTGATTTTGACTGACTCTGACTGACTCTGACTCTGATTTGGCTCTGACTCTGACTCTAACTGACTCTGACTCTGACTCTGACTCTGACTCTGACTCTGACTCTGACTCTGACTCTAACTCTGACTCTGTTTCTGACTCTGATTCTGACTCTGACTTTGACTCTGACTTTCACTCTGACTCTGACTCTGACTTTCACTCTGACTCTGATTTGGCTTTGATTTTGACTCTGACTTTCACTCTGACTCTGACTCTGACTCTGACTCTGACTCTGACTCTGACTCTGACTCTGACTCTGACTGACTCTGACTCTAACTGACTCTGGCTCTGGCTCTGACTCTGATTCTGATTCTAAATCTGACTTTGACTCTGACTTTCACTCTGACCCTGACTCTAACTGACTCTGACTCTGACTCTGATTCTGATTCTGATTCTGATTCTGACTTTGACTCTGACTCTGACTCTGACTCTGACCCTGACTCTGACTCTGAGATGTCTCTGAATCTGACATGACTGTAATTTGATTCAGTCTCTGAATTTGATTTTGGCAATGACTTTGACTCTGACTCTGATTTTAACTCTGACTTTGACTGTGAATTTAGCTCCAACTCTGATTCTGACTCTGACTCTGACTGACTGACTCTAACTGACTCTGGCTCTGACTCTGACTCTGATTCTGACTCTGATTCTGATTCTGATTCTGATTCTGATTCTGATTCCGATTCTGACTCTGACTTTGACTCTGATTTTAACTTTGACTCTATCACTCTATCTTTCTCTCTGACTCTGACTGTGATTTCCCAGCAGAAAAGTGGACCAAATTTGAAATAGTTCTGAACTAGTTCCAAAAAAGACCAGCACTACTTCCACTATAATACCCTTTAACATTGAACGAACTGACGCTTTTTGCGGGTTGATGTCATAGGAAAAGACAATTGTCCCCAGAAACACTCCTTTTTCCCTATATTTGAACTAGTTGCATTAGGAACATTTTTAAACTGGTTGCTTTCGCAGTAGCCTGAAAGTGGTTCTTTTTTAACTAGTTTTAAAGTGAACATATCAAAAGTGTTAGAATTTAGTGCAATGGAAAGGTCCTAAAGATCTCATTTGTACCATCTTTTCCATCCACATTCCAGAAAACATTTTGTATATAAACATTTTTTTTTATTATTTTTTCTTGTGCGCAGCAAATTTTAAAAAGTAGCCAGAACGCGTTTATTTTTTTCAGCAATACTTTTGAAAACAAAAGCAAAGATAACTGTTCTACACTGAACGCCTTTTGTACTTTTTCAGAACTACTGCGAACTGCGCTAGAAATGAACTAGTTCACTTTTTCAATTGACTCCAAAATAACTGCTGGGTTGACTCTCATCTTAACTCTGATTTACACTCTGACTCTGACGCTGACTCTGACGTGAATTTAATTTTACTCTGATTTTGACTCCGATTATGACTTTGACTCTGATTCTGATTTGGATTCTGACTCTGACTTTCACTCTGACTCTGAATTTAGCTCTGACTCCGAATTTTGACTCTGACGCTGACACAGACTCCGTCTCTGATTCTGTTTTGACTCTGATTTTAGCTGACTCTGATTTTGACTGACTCTGACTGACTCTGACTCTGATTTGGCTCTGACTCTAACTGACTCTGACTCTGACTCTGACTCTGACTCTGACTCTGACTCTAACTCTGACTCTGTTTCTGACTCTGATTCTGACTCTGACTTTGACTCTGACTTTCACTCTGACTCTGACTCTGACTTTCACTCTGACTCTGATTTGGCTTTGATTTTGACTCTGACTTTCACTCTGACTCTGACTCTGACTCTGACTCTGACTCTGACTCTGACTCTGACTCTGACTCTGACTCTGACTCTGACTCTGACTCTGACTCTGACTCTGACTCTGACTCTGACTCTGACTGACTCTGACTCTAACTGACTCTGGCTCTGGCTCTGACTCTGATTCTGATTCTAAATCTGACTTTGACTCTGACTTTCACTCTGACCCTGACTCTAACTGACTCTGACTCTGACTCTGATTCTGATTCTGATTCTGACTTTGACTCTGACTCTGACTCTGACTCTGACCCTGACTCTGACTCTGAGATGTCTCTGAATCTGACATGACTGTAATTTGATTCAGTCTCTGATTTTGATTTTGGCAATGACTTTGACTCTGACTCTGATTTTAACTCTGACTTTGACTGTGAATTTAGCTCCGACTCTGATTCTGACTCTGACTCTGACTGACTGACTCTAACTGACTCTGGCTCTGACTCTGACTCTGACTCTGATTCTGATTCTGACTCTGATTCTGACTCTGACTTTGACTCTGACTCTAACTTTAACTGACTCTGAATCTAATTTTGATTCTGATTCTGACTCTGACTTTGACTCTGACTCTGATTTGTTTTTGAATCTGACATGACTGTGATTTGACTCTGACTCTGACTTTGACTCTGACTCTGATTTGTTTTTGAATCTGACATGACTGTAATTTGACTCTGACTCTGACTTTGAATCTGACTCTGAATTTCACTCTGACTTTGACTGTGACTCTGTCGCTGACTCTGAAGTGATTCTGATTTTACTCTAAATTTACTCTGACTTAATTCGGACCTAATTATGAATTGACTCTGACCTCAATCTGACTCAGTTCTAAATTGATTTTGATTCGACTCGGGCTTGACATAACTCTGTATAGACATTGACTTTGAGTCTGATTGCCTCGGACTTGCCTCTAACATGACTCTGATATGACTCTGATATGACTCTGATATGACTCTGACTGGACTAGTCTATAAGTTGAATTTTGTTTAATTTTTACTTTGACTTGACTGACTCATTTATTGATTTTAGCGTGATTGAATTGAGCTTGACTATGACTTTGACTCTGATCAGACTCTGACTTGACTCTAACCTGATTCGGACCTGACTTCATTCTGTCTAGACTCTGACATTGGCTTTGAGTTTGATTGACTCGGACTAGACTCTGAGTTGTATTGACTCTGATTTGACTTCGACTTCAATTTTACTTGCCTCGAAATTGATTTTGAATCGACCTTACTTGACTCTGATACGACTGTGACTGAACTTGTTTCTAAGTTGAATTTGCCTAACTCGGACTGAAATATGGCTTTACTGTGGTTTTGATTTCAATATGTTTTAACTTGTGTTTAATTTTAATTTTGACTGGACTTTGCTTTAAACATTTGGAAACTTTTTAAGAAAAAAGATAAAACTTAAAATTGCATGTCAATTAAAAAAGCTACGGAAGAGCTTATTTATTTTTTTAATTTATCTTCTGATGATCCCTCTCAGATATGCACAAAAGCTTTACTTATTTTAAATAATTAATCGAGGTATTTGATGAAAAATCTTTTGGTTATTTTTGCAATAAATATTTTCAGGATGCATTTAATGCAATTTCCTTCGTTAATGAGATATACTATTGTTGTTTTTGTTGTGTGTAAGGCACGCGCATATTCGTTGAAAAAGCAATTTTTTGTTGTCTCGCATTCTCTTCATCACGTTGCTTCATTCGGAGTTGTTCTTATTATAATTCTACCACTTAAGCGCCTTTACATGAGCATTTTATGTGTTGTATTATTACCATTAAAAAAATGAACGCTTTGAGCTTAAAATGAAATGTTCATGTTTTATTTTCAATCCCATTGAACTCAACATATAAATATGCAAGGAACTTTTTAATATATTTAAAAATAAAAATTCGTTACATCCGTTGTTTACATTTTTAAGATTAATATTTTTAAAAAGTTGGCCATTTCAAAAAGTTATGGGATCCTTCACAAAGAGTGAAGAGAACATTATAAGGTGGAATGTTTTACGTTGTTTAAAGAAAAAAAAATGATTACTTGTTATTTGTTACTATTTTTAACAACATTTTTATAACATAGTTTTTTTTTCAATTTTATCAGCGAATTAAGAACGTTTGGAAGCAAGTGCTTCATTGAAAATGAAATGAATGCTTAAAAAGCTTTACATCATTATTTTTTGAGCTTTGATGTTGCTTGTTTAAGAATTAATAAAAGTAAAAAATATTGACATTTATATTCAAATCAAAATATCATCACCACTCACCTTGCTGTGTTTTCACCTGTACCGGCGTGGACATTGGACCGGCACCCATAGATGTATACGCCTGAACACGCACCGTGTAAATGGCATGCGGTGTCAGTTCCGATATTGTTGTCAGCTCACTATTGTCAACCATTTGCGAGTCCCAAGATGCTTCCGGTTGATTTGAATTTGTTGTGTAGTAAACTTTGTAGCCCTGCAGATAAGAATGAAAATGTGTGAAGGTGAACAGATGGACAACAATTCGAAATTAAGTGGCAAATGCACACATTGCATAGTTATATAAATTTAAATGCTTTCAATATACAATGCAGATTCGAAAAATCATCCTTTAATCCATGTTTGTTATGTTGGAAAATGTTTGATTTTAATTTAAGTGCAAAATTTCAGATAGTCGAGCCAAGAAATATGACTCGTGTCTATAAATTATTTAATAGCTGTTTAGACGATTAATTAATTTCGATTCGGAAAAATAAAAAAAACGTATTTTAGCGAATGGCAGATTCTACAAAATCGTCCTTAATTAATCTTAACAGAGAGGCACAATAAAGCTTAAACTTTGACTTTAATCTGATTGGACTTTGACTTCACCCTGATATGACTCTAACTCGTGTCTGACTTGACTCTGACTTGAATCTGACTTGACTCTGACCTTACACTGACTCGAATCTGATTTGACTTTACTCTGTCCTGACTCTGAATTGACTTTGATTTTGAGTCAGATTCACTCAGACTTGATTTTGACTTGAATTGAGTCTGCCTTGAATGTTTCTTTCACATGCTTTAGTCAAAATTGATTTTTAGAGTTAAGAAAATAACTAGGCATTGATCTCCGATTATAATAGAATTGGACTTTGTCTATATTTGTCATAAGCACTACATTATTTTTATTTTGAAAAGCTTTTCATTTTCAGCTTTTGAACTCTATTCTTCAAACTTCAATCTTTGGTCTTCAATATTCCATTTTCAATTTTCAATTTGAGATTTTAAATATTCAATCTTCAATTTTCAAAATTTTCAAAATTTTCACTTGTTAATTTACCATTTTAAGTTTTCAATTTTCAATATTCAATTTTCAATTTTCAATTTTCTATTTTCAATTATCAATTATCAATTTCCAATTATTAATCTTAAATCTTCAATATTATATTTTCTATTTTCAACATTCAATTTTCAGTTTTCAATTTTCATTTTTCGCTTTTAAATATTCAATTTTCAATATTCTATATTCAATATCCAAAATTCAATATTCAATATTCAATATTCAATATTCAATATTCAATATTCAACATTCAATATTCAATATTCAATATTCAATATTCAATATTCAATATTCAATATTCAATATTCAATATTCAATATTCAATATTCAATATTCAATATTCAATATTCAATATTCAATATTCAATATTCAATATTCAATATTCAATATTCAATATTCAATATTCAATATTCAATATTCAATATTCAATATTCAATATTCAATATTCAATATTCAATATTCAATATTCAATATTCAATATTCAATATTCAATATTCAATATTCAATATTCAATATTCAATATTCAATATTCAATATTCAATATTCAATATTCAATATTCAATATTCAATATTCAATATTCAATATTCAATATTCAATATTCAATATTCAATATTCAATATTCAATATTCAATATTCAATATTCAATATTCAATATTCAATATTCAATATTCAATATTCAATATTCAATATTCAATATTCAATATTCAATATTCAATATTCAATATTCAATATTCAATATTCAATATTCAATATTCAATATTCAATATTCAATATTCAATATTCAATATTCAATATTCAATATTCAATATTCAATATTCAATATTCAATATTCAATATTCAATATTCAATATTCAATATTCAATATTCAGTTTTCAATTTATTAATATTCAATTTTCAATCTGTGATCTGCAATATTCAATCCTCAAATTTCAATCTTCAATCTTCAATCATCAATCTTCAATCTTCAATCTTCAATCTTCAATCTTAAATCTTCAATCTTAAATCTTAAATCTTAAATCTTAAATCTTAAATCTTAAATCTTAAATCTTAAATCTTAAATCTTAAATCTAAAATCTTAAATCTTAAATCTTAAATCTTAAATCTTAAATCTTAAATCTTAAATCTTAAATCTTAAATCTAAAATCTTAAATCTTAAATCTTAAATCTAAAATCTAAAATCTTAAATCTTAAATCTTAAATCTTAAATCTTAAATCTTAAATCTTAAATCTTAAATCTTAAATCTTAAATCTTAAATCTTAAATCTTAAATCTTAAATCTTAAATCTTAAATCTTAAATCTTAAATCTTAAATCTTAAATCTTAAATCTTAAATCTTAAATCTTAAATCTTAAATCTTAAATCTTAAATCTTAAATCTTAAATCTTAAATCTTAAATCTTAAATCTTAAATCTTAAATCTTAAATCTTAAATCTTAAATCTTAAATCTTAAATCTTAAATCTTAAATCTTAAATCTTAAATCTTAAATCTTAAATCTTAAATCTTAAATCTTAAATCTTAAATCTTAAATCTTAAATCTTAAATCTTAAATCTTAAATCTTAAATCTTAAATCTTAAATCTTAAATCTTAAATCTTAAATCTTAAATCTTAAATCTTAAATCTTAAATCTTAAATCTTAAATCTTAAATCTTAAATCTTAAATCTTAAATCTTAAATCTTAAATCTTAAATCTTAAATCTTAAATCTTAAATCTTAAATCTTAAATCTTAAATTTTAAATCTTAAATCTTAAATCTTAAATCTTAAATCTTAAATCTTAAATCTTAAATCTTAAATCTTAAATCTTAAATCTTAAATCTTAAATCTTAAATCTTAAATCTTAAATCTAAAATCCAAAATCTTAAATCTTAAATCTTAAATCTTAAATCTTAAATCTTAAATCTTAAATCTTAAATCTTAAATCTTAAATCTTAAATCTTAAATCTTAAATCTTAAATCTTAAATCTTAAATCTTAAATCTTAAATCTTAAATCTTAAATCTTAAATCTTAAATCTTGAATCTTGAATCTTCAATCTCAATCTTTAGTTTTCACTGTTTTGCATTTAAATTTTCTAATTTTTCAAAATTTTGATTTCGAACTTCCAATTTTTAATTTTGATTTGAATTTCGAATTTTAAGTTTAGAATTTTGAATTTTGAATTATGAATTATGAATAATAAATTATGAATTTTGAATTTTGAATTTTGAGTTTTGAATTTTGAATTTTGAATTTTTAGTTTTGAATTTTGAATTTTGACTTTTGAATTTTTTATTTTGAATTTGAATTTTGAGTTGTGAATTTTGAAATTAAACAACAAATATTAAAATTTTTAATATTAAATTTTGAATTTTGAATTTTTAATTTTAAATTTTGAATTTTGAACTATTAATTTTGAATTTTTAATTTTTTATTTTGAATTTGAATTTTGAATTTTGAGTTTTAAATTTTGAAATTAAACTACAAATATTGAAATTTTTAATATTAAATTTTGAATTTTGAATTTTAAATATTGAATTTTTAACTTTGAACTATTAATTTTGAATTTTGAATTTTTAATTTTGAATTTGAATTTTGGATTTTGAGTTTTGAATTTTGAAATTAAACTACAAATATTAAAATTTTTAATATTAAATTTTGAATTTTGAATTTAAAAATTTTAAACAAACTTTAAAAAAATTATTACGAACAAAAGTACATTTTTTGAAGCAATGAATGAATAAAATAATCTATTATCCAAATTTTTTTTTAAAGAGCTTTTGCAAAGTTTAACTTTTGCCATCGCAGCAGGCAACGCTGTCAACGGAGAAAACCAAAAGGCAGAAGAGAAGCATGAAGAGAAGTAGAGGAAACCAACAGTCAAATAGAAAAAAAAAGAAATGACAATTCAAAGACGACCATATAGAATGCCAAGACCAGAGTAATAAGTAAGATGTCAGATAGAGAGCAAGTGAGTGAATTGCTGTCACTTTGACACTGACACTTGAGTTACACTGTAACAAGTTGACAAACTGCAGATGAATAGATGAAAATGGAAGCAAAAAAAAAAAATATGAAAGTAACATGAAAATGAAAAAAAAGCATGAAATGAAAACTAGAATTAAAGGCAAGAACTCTAGAGTTTGTCAGAGGAGCAGAAGAATTCAACAAAGCTTAAACGAGTTTTAAGAAATATTAAATAACAAATACTGCCAAACAATGGCTATGGACGAGAAGAGCACACAAGAGTGACAGGCACACACATCATATGAGTTTGACAGCATGTATTTGACATTTTATCGAAAAGTTATTTGACAGTTAAATGCATAAATTACTGTCGTAGACAATGAGTAAAACTGCGATAACATATTTGTAATAAGTATGCAGTTGTGGCTCGATGGAGGTGAGATGGTGAAGTGCGAAGTAGAGAACAAAAGAGGTAGTCAGTCGTTCTGGACCCAAAAAAGTTGTCGTTAGAAAGTTTTAAAGCTTACTTATGCAAGAGCACTTTATGTTGTAAGAGTAAATTGTGTTGAAAGCATATATGTAATACTTCTATATTGGCAGTACACACAAGGTTCATTCGCCAACATTACAGTACAGATATATTGTAATATGAGCGAGAAAATATATAAACGAATGTACCCGAAATTAAATTTGAAAACAAAAAAACTCAGGAGCGGTACTTTCATTGTCAAAAATTTCAGTTGAAAGTTTTGTCGGTTGAATTTTAATGGATAAAATTTTGCTAGCTTCAATTTTTCTTGTTGAAATTTAATCATACTTCACGCGTTGTTGTTATAATTGTTTTCTAATGGTGCGTACCTGTGAGTTATGCAGAACAAATATAATTTGTTTTGTTGTAAGTTTGGTTCAAACATTTTTCATAACAACCGCCTCTGTGACGATTTGACATTTTTTTGTGTGTAGTAATTTTCAAATATTTAAATATACTAATACTAACAAAAAATCTCATGTAGTATGTCTCTCTTTGATTTCGTAGTTGAAATTCATTGAAAATGTAGGTTGCTGCTAATATAGAAGTATTACATATATGGTTGAAAGTGACTAAGCTTAAATGTAATTAATAGATTTTAAATTTTTCGAAATACTCGAATGGAAATGTGAAATCTCTGAAAAGCTTGAAAACCTCTATTAAACAAATATTTAGGTAGTCGAGATTTCAATGTGGTTGAGTAACATACACAAACACTCAAACACTAGCCAAATTGCATCGCCTCTACATTGCACTAGAATACCTAAGATTTTTGGTATACCTGAAAATACGAAAGCTACCCAAGCTGGAAACACACAATATGCTAAAATATACAACAATAAAAAAAAAACAAAAAATACAAACGAAAATCCAGCAATAATTTTAATTTTCTGACTTTATTTCCATAACGCTCTGGCAAAAACAAAACTCATTTCATTCAGATCTGATCACTTGAATTACCTTTTAAAATGACCATTAAACCAATTCAATTTTCCTCACACCAACTCATACAGACACACACTCAGAACGTTATAGTTGTGTACATGCCATATGTCCTACATACAAGTGCACACATTTAGCTTCAGTGAGCTTTCAAAATTGCTTGTCTGTGGTTATATGAGACCAATAATAATAATATATTAATATCCTGGCGCATATCTTCTGATCTGCAAGCATATCAATGTCGAACTTGATGTCATAGAATAGAGTTGCCAGTAGGTACACTCGAAAAATATGATGTAAAAAATATAAACACTTAAAAAAATTAAGCTGCTCGTACATAGGTTGAAAAGTTTATCCTCTTTTCAGATTTTTTTCTAAAAAAAACAAATTTGCCGTTTATGCAAATGAATTCGTATGCATTCCTAGCTTTTTCAACCTTAAAAATAATTGCCATATATGGTGCTTTTATTAATTTTAATCTTATATTTTATTACTGATATCGCCTCTGGCTGTACCAAAACAAGGCAAGTCGCCTTCCTTTTAGATGAGTAAACAAAAAAAAAATTCATATTTTTTCCCCAATTTTTCTAAGAAGTTAATATAAATGGATTGTACTGAAGCAGGTATGTAAAAATAAATGTAAGGTGGTTTGGATGGTAATGTATTTATTTAAAATTAGTGATTGCATTTTAAATATGGGTTTTTTTTTAGGATTTTTTTTTATAAATTTTTGGATATCCAAAGGGTTTTGTTATATGCGGCTGTCCGTGGCTGTACATTTTTCTTCATAAACTTAACGCTACAGGTTTTTACATCTTAAAAAATATAAACTCGTTGTCCGCTTCGTTTAGAAAAACTGGTAAAACCTTCATAAATCCTAAAGTTTTCATGGTATCGCCATGAAACTTGGTCATAAGTTTATCTCTTCTATTTTAATGTCAGGTTTAAGAATAAAAAAAAAATCGGATAAGAACTGCGTTTACATCCCATATAAACTGACGTCATCAACATGGTAAAACATTTATAAATCCACAGTTTTAAAGATATCGTTTGTAACTTGACGCATACATTTTTTTCTATAAACTCAATGTTAAAAACTATCAAAATCTGACAAAAACCACTCTTACCTCTCATATAAAAAATATGAAATATGAAAAATTTGCTGAATACTCTATGAACACAGCTTAATTATACGTAGACTTATATCCATGGTATCCGATGACACCAACAATGCATAAAATATTAATACATGGTGCAAATGTTATTGAAAATGCTATTCTTCCTATTGTAAAGCTTTTAGAAGAAGAAGCTGAAACAAGAAAAAAACATTTTCGAGAATATCGTCAAAGCTATGCAAGGAAAGCTTCAAGAGAATATTGCAATACTGACGTACTTAATCGATTGTTCTTAATTTTCGATCCTCCTTCGGCTGGAATAAGGACCATGCCGAAGAAAAAAAAAAACATTTCTTAAGAAAACTTTTGCCCGCGGAGCACTCACATACTATCGAAATTGAAAATCAGTCATCTGCGGAAGACGAATAATTTTCTGATGACCTTTTTCCGGCTTGATTCATTAAATCAGGATTGTTTTTTAATTCATTTCTATTTTTTTATTTCGAAATCGATTTTCATTTAATTTGTATATTCAATCAACGATTAAACACTTTTTTTAATAATAATAATTGTTGTAATGATACTGTTTTTGAGGAAATTTAAACAGGAATTATAATTTTAAATAAAAAATATAGGCTAACACAGTTTTTTTTTTTTGACAAAAATGACTTTAAATTCAAAAATTGTGAATTTTTCCAAAATTTCCTGATTTGACCACAACAAAATTATATATTTTCACTAAAATTTCTGCGAGTAATGTATATCGTTGGAAAGTCCATAAAAATATCTTTCTAATATGTCTTTGAAGAATGTTCTGCATCAAAAACTTTCGTTGGTAGAGCATTTTTAGTGAAACAACCTCCTATAACCAACAAATTAACCCATAGCTGCCCAGGGGGTCAATATAGATACCCACTTGCTATACATTTTTTACAACGTTTTCCATATTCAGTCAAGTCTGCCTTGGCAAAAGCTGCAAATAACAAAAGCAGTTATTTTGAACCATTTATGGGGTGATAGATAAGTGGAAAAAACGAAGCAATTAAATGAAAAATTTGCAAGATCCCCCTCATGTAGTGGAAAGTAGTAGAAACATGTGAATTAGAATCTGAGGCAATTGTTATGCCTTAACCTTAGTCCATTCCAGTAAAAAGGTAATCTCTTCCACAAAATTTCTCTCCCACCAACTAAAGTTTGAAGTCGTAAATATTGATGTGTTTTCAATTTCAGTTGATTAGATAAAAGGAAAGAAATGCAGAGAGGTCAAAGTGTAGGACTATGATCTGGGCGGGATTCGAACCCGGCACATCTGGAGTGGCAGTCAAGCACGCTACTCGACTACCGGGGTCAACATTGAGATCCACATTTTGCCTTTCTTATTTCCTAAGGCACATTCTTCTTCTTATATCCTAAGAAAAATGAAGATTTAATGCTTTTTTTTTTTTTAAAGAGTATTTGGCTTCGTTACTTACGCACTAGTTTGCTTCAGTTAAAAACAATTCATTTGCATAATAAATCAATAGTTATGAGCCATTTGCGAAAATTAATTCTTGCGACATACGAATTCATAACTTTAATGAATTTGTGAATTCAAGTTTCTTTTTTCAAAGTCCTTATTTCTCTCACAGAATCATAAACCTGGACGTAGCCTTCGATTCCGCCCTTTTGTTTTAATTATTTTTCTACTTACTATTTATATTTATTTATGTATTTTTATTTTATTTTCATTTTCATTTTCATTTCTGGTCTTATATTTTTTTTGCAACTTTACTTTTTTTTGCTAGAACTTTTTTTAGTTTAAATTGAAATGTTTTCTTACTTTAATTCTTAAATTTTGTACGTTTTATTTTTAACTCTTTTCTTTAATATTCCCTGTTTAGTTACTTTTCAAATTTTAATTTTTTGTATTTGTTTTATTTATTTTATTTTTTTTTTAATTTTTCTTTTTTAAATTTTTTATCTCCTTTATATTTTTATTAATTATTTTTAATATAACTTCATTTTTAATTTTATTTAATTTTAAGTTTTAATAATATTTAAGTTTTGTTTTCTTTTTTCATTTTTTTGTTTTTTGATTTTAATTCTTAGCTTTGCTTTTTCATTTTGTGTTTTTTTTTATTTCAATTCTAATGTTTTTTATTTTAAGGTTTTTGCTTTTGATTTATTTTTATTTCTATTTTGTTCTAATTTTTTAATTCTAAGTTTGTGTTTTTATTTTTTAATTTGACTTTAACTTTTTTTTAAAAAGAATTTTAATATTTTTTTTGAGTTTTTAATTTTAAGTTTGTTATTTTCTTTCTTTTTAAAATTTTTATTTATTAATTTTTTTGTAAAATTGATTTTTTTTATTTTTTATGTTTTATTTTTTATTTTTATTTTTTTATGTTTTCCTTTCAAATTTTTATTAGTATTTACTTTTCGAGTTTTCCATTTTTTCTTTTTCTTATTTTATTTTTTTAAGTTTTCAATTTTCATTTTTAGTTTTCGAGAATTTAAATTTTGAGTTTTTTTTTTATTACAGCTTTTAAATTGAAAATTTTTTATTTTCAAGTCATAATTTCATATTTTTTATAATTTTTCAGGATTTTTGATTCAAAGTTTTTATGTTTATGATTTATTTTTTGTTATTTTATGTATTTCTTTGTCATCTTTATTTCCATTTAATATTTTGTTTTTTTTTATTTTTAACATTTGAAATTTTATTTTTTGTTTTATTTAAAATTTTTTAGTTTCTAACTTTTTACTTCCAATTTTCTATCTTAAATTTTTCCCCCCTTTTTTATATTAAATTAATTTATTTATGTTATTTTTTTTATTTTTTGTATACATAATTTATTTTGAGTTGTTATATTCTTAATTATTTATTTTTCATATTTTAAATTTTTTTGTTTTTAAAAATATTTTAAATTTTTCAGTAGAAGTTTTTTATATCTTTTTTGTTTGTTTGTTTATTTTATTAATTTTTTTTTGCTTAATTTAATTATTTAATAGCATTTTGGTTTTCTTTTATTATTTTATATTTTTAATGTTTTTTTATTTTATTTTGTTTTTTGTGTTGATTTATTTTTATGTGATTTTCCCGATTTTATGATTATTATATTTTTTATTAAATTTTTATTTTTTTGTTTAATTTTTTATTTTTAATTGTATAATATGTATTTTAAGTTTTTTGTCTTTTCCTTTTTTATCTCTTGTTGTTATTTTTAACTTTTTTATTCTTATTTTAGTTTTTATATTTTATCTTCTTATTTTATTTTATTTTTTTTTTGAAATGGTAATAAAAAACTATTATAAAAAAACTAAATATAAGAAAATTATGCATAACAAATAAAAACAAAACGTACACGTAAAAGAAACAAAATAAGAAGGTTAAAGAAATAATAAAAAGTACACTTAGAAAAAACACGTATCATTTTGTGATATAAAAAATTTATTTTTGATAATAACAATTTTCGCTTTTTCAAATAAAATTTGCTTTAATTAGAAAAATTGTTCACATATTCGAAGAAATATTTCTTCACTTGTCGGAAATGAAAATATTTCAAGTCTTTAACAATGAAAAGTATTTTTCTCATACTAAAAAGTTCTCATTTATAGATAAAAATTTCTAGAAAATTATAAGTTTTCTCTATTGTAGATAAAAAATTCACTATGCGAAATATTTTCTTCAATAAAAACAAATCCTTTCTCAAAAATAAAAGTATTTTTCTCTAAAAACGATATATTTTTCTTAAATTTCTCTTTTTAATGGAAGCTTTTACAATTTTTAGCGAATTTTTGGAATCACATTTAGAGAAAAGCATTTTCTGGACCAAACTCTATACCATTTTTCTCTAAATATGATGCCTTTTTTATCATATTCCGAGAGACTTTTTTCTGAGTGTATTAAAAGTTTTTTTATGTACATTTTTAATATATTATTTTATTTTTATATTTTTTTGATCTGTTATTTATTTCACATTTTTTGCTTTAATTTTACTTAATTTTCAAAGAACCTCGAACTCTTTTCACAATAAATATCACATACTAAGTATTTATATTAATATCTGTTTATACAGTTTATACGTTTGTAGGTTAACAGTTATGCCCCCGAATTTTCTTAAACTTTCCCAGTGTACTAGCACACCCATGGAATATAACTCGTAAAAAACTTCTTAGCCCGAAAGCTAAGATATTTTGAAAATTACTCTTGAATTGTGTGCAAAGTAGTTTCAGACTTTTGAGGTCGTTCGGGTGGATTGGAATGGCCCTATTTATGAAATACACAAGAATGTTTTATTATTGTGCAGCAACTTGTATTTGTGAGATCTTGCAAGTCAATCCTTGAACTACCTAAATGAAAAGATAGGCTATATGAAAAGGTAGACAATCATTTGCGTTTGATTCAAAATTAGTAGCAAGCCCACCTTTAAGTTCGGCCAGCCTTTGAAGTAGTATGTTCGATAGAATATATTTAGATGTTCCCCAGCGTGACGGGAAGCATTAAAAACATGTAAACTTTAATTTTACGGTAGCTTAAGAAACACGCCAATTTTCTGAGGTAAGTATCAGATATTCTATAGCACCAACAACTTTTAATTCGTAAATATTGTAAAAACTAAAATTTCGGTTGATTGGAAATAAGCAGAGAATTAAAAAAGTTAAAATCTAGGACAGTGGTCTGACCGGGATTTGAACCGGGATACTGGGGGCAATCAAGCGCGCTACCACTCTATTACCGAGGCCATCAAAATAAGATTGTTAATACGAGTATGTTAAAATATTAATTTTATTTTTTAGTTTTTAAATACTTATCTTATCTTAACGTAGTTAAATGGGCTTGCCATTTGCGATTATAATCCTCAACCCATGATTAATTTTAGTACCTTAGGAAAAATTTCGAAATAAATTCTAAATTTCTAAATTCTCAGTGGATTTCTGACAAATATAACATGAATTGTTAAAATATTCAACTCAAATTTACATTTTATGCAAATGTAATGAACTTCCAATTTCTTTCAAATTCACATCAGCAAAATCTAACTAAGTCAGTCGGTATCTCTTTATCTCTCTGTCACTTTCTATAGAACATTTTCTATCTCTGATATATCCTCAAGATGCACAAGAATTTCATAATAACAATGTCATCACAAGAATTGAATTGACAGCGTCATTTGCATTAAAAATATTTGAAATTGGTAAAAGGTTAAATAAAGTAGAATATGTGTGTGTTCATTTCGTGTGTGGGCATTTCGTAGTAAATGAATGTGAGTTGATAAATCAATTTTCATGCATTAAAATATTCAAGTGTTGAAGGAGTGCTATGCAGCTCTTGAAATACTTACGGTCACTTGTCCGTTTGGTGTCTCTGGCGGTTCCCATGTAATCACCATAGTTGATGAGCTTAGCGGACGAACTTGTACATTGCGTGGAGCGCTTTCCATTTCTAAGGAGGTGGGAGAGAGAGAAAATGTTACATTATTTTATTTGTTTTTAATAACATTTTGATAAGAAAAAAATTGAATGAAAATAAAGAAAGTTTCATTCGGTAATTTTTTATATGAGTTTTTTGTGTTTATTATAAAAAAAGCTATGGATTACTTATAGATAAATAAAATAAATTTAGTTATACAATTTTAAATGGGTAAATGAGTTCTCGAAAACGGCCCAACCGATCCCCATGAAATTTTGGGCTTATGGGGGCGAAAAATAGATCTAGCTAGGTCTCACTTGAGAGAAAATTCGTTTTCTCCGTGTTTTTAACTTGTTCGTGCAATAAAGGTAGGTTAAAAGGGAAGGGCAACCTGACGTTGCCTACACGGGGGCCTATTGGTCCATTGTGGTTCCCTATGTCTGTGGACCTACTGTGGCAAAACCAAATAGAATCTTAGGCACTGGAGCAAGGTTACTTAACAAACGCGCCATCTGTTTAAGCACTTTGGTACTAAGACTAGACACCAACCAACGAGAACAGCTAAAAGTTTAACAAATCTCTTAACAGACAGATGGCGCAGATATCAAAACTAATGTGGGCACTTGACGTGACTTGCAACGCCACCTGGGTGTCATGAAATTATAATCGACTGCATTTTGTCAACCGCCACCAACTTAACTTTTTCTATTCTTTTTGATATTCATTCTCGGCGTTGTTATACTTACGATTGTTAGCATCCGATCAGTTCAGTTCAGTTCTTATTTTTATTTGTTTAAGTTTGAATTAAATAAATCTTTTATTGGTACGTCGAACACTCTTTTAATTAGTAGCACGAACCCAAAACGCTACAAGTGGTGAGCACCTATAGCTCCAATGAGGACATATCAAAAGTCGAGAAGGATTCATTCCGTAACTCAGCCATAGCTTCGTCACTCGGAGGGGAGTACTGTGGGAACTTGACATGACTTGCAACGCCACCTGGTTGTCATGAAATTATAATCGACTGCATTGTGTCAACCGCCACCAACTTAACATTTTCTATTCTTTTTGATATTCATTCTCGGCGTTGTTATACATACGATTGTTAGCATCCGATCAGTTCAGTTCAGTTCTTATTTTTATTTGTTTAAGTTTGAATTAAATAAATCTTTTATTGATACGTCGAACACTCTTTTAATTAATAACACGAACCCAAACGCTACACTAAAAGAACATCTTTTAGTTTATGTACAAACTAAGATACTTTACTTGTTTCCGCAAATGATTATTAATTTGTCAATAAGAAAATGGCTACAGTGTAAATCTACAACGGAGTGCTTTCTATTTAATTTTCATTTATATTTATTTTTTATTTATTAATTATATTTATTTATTATAAAGAAAGTAAAAAATGAAAAAATTTGAACACATTGGTTCTTGCGAGAACCCGTGCACAGCTCGGTCAGCCAGGTACTATTAAAAATGACTAATAAATTTCTAACTCAGCGTGATTCGTGGAAAATAAATCGAGTACAAGTATTATATTTTCTTAAATATCGACCGATTATATTGCGAACAATGTGAAATAGGCCAATTGCAGTTTTAACAGAAACGTTTTCATAGAATAAATTAATCCTCTACAAATTCTGTTAAGATAATTTTTTATACTTTATTAATTAGAGTCGTAAAATACACATAGAGAGTAAACTTTTTATATATATAAACACAAAAGCTTAAACATGTTTAAAAGTTTCCTCCATCCTTATTTTAACACATGGTCCAATAAGTCCCGAGACTAACTACTAGGTGGCACAACTAACGAAATATCGATATAATATTTCGATAGTTCCAACCCTCAAACAATACGTGTAAATATTTCATGACAATCTAATGTTTAGTTCAGAAGGTGCAGTGATTAAGTGACGCTACTGTTGATACTTTCAAAATAATGGATTCAAAGCAATTTCATGTGTTGATTTATCACTGTTTTTTTATGGGATAAAATACCGTCCAAGCTGAGCAATGGCTTCGAAAGTGTTATTCGGACTTTGTTCTGTCAAAAGCAATCATTTGCCGATGGTATGCTGCGTTTAAACTTGGTCGTACAGACACAAATGATGCTGAACGGTCAGGACGCCTAAATGAAGCAGTTGTTCTACAAAACATAAAAAAAGTACACAAAATGGTATAGGCCGACCGTAAAGTGAAAGTCCGCGAGCTAGATGAGGCTCTGAAGATAACAAAGGCAGTGTGGGAACAATATTACAGGAACATTTGTCGATGAGAAAGCTACTTTCCAAATGAATGCCGCGTTTTCTCACACCGGACCAACATCAACAACGTGTCGATGATTCGCAGAGCTGTTTGGCACTGTTTAAGAATAAACATGAATTTTTGCGTCGGTATGTGACAATGGATGAAACATGGATCCACCATTACACACTGGAATCAAAAGTGGAGTGGTCAGCTGAGTGGAGAGCAACCGATGAAAACAGGCCAAAGCGACCAAAAACAGTCGGCTGGAAAGGTTATGGCACCTGTATTTTGGGATGCGCATGGAATTTTGTTCATCGACTATTCCAAAAAGGAAAAAATAATCAATAACGATTATTATATAGCGTTGTTGGAGCGTTTGAAGGATGAAATCGCGAAAAATCGGCCCCATTTGAAGAAGAAAAAAATTCTTTTTCACCAAGACAATGCACCGTGTCACAAATCGATGAAAACGATGGCGAAAATCCAAGAATTGGGCTTTGAATTTCTTCCTCATCCACCGTATTCGCCAGATTTGGCCTCCAGCGACTACTGGCTCTTTGCTGACCTCAAAAAAATTATTGCTTACAAGAGATTTGGCTCCAATGGTGAGGGCTGAAGAGGTGATGGCTGAAACTGAAGCATATTTTGAAGCGAAGCACAAATCGTTCTACAAAACCGGTATTGAAAAGTTAGAAAATCTGTGGAATGAATGTATTGCTCTTGAAGGAACCTATGTTGATGAATAAAGAAGAATATTTGCAAAAAAAAGTTTTTTTATTACTTAGTCTCGGGACTTATTGGTTAGTAAATTACAAAATCTACACTGAAAAAAAAAAGTTTTAAAATTGACGACAATTGTTATTAATTTGACGATATTTGTGTTTAAAAAATAGCTTGCAACAAATTTCGTCAAAGTAAGAGCAAATGTATTTAAAAATTTTGAAAAACATATGAAAAAAAAGTCAAATTAACAACACATTTTGTGAACACATTTAGGCAATTCACAAGGTGTTGTATCGTGGCGTATCGTTCTATTGTTGTATGTTTTTACAACTGTCGTATCAACACTGTTGTTGTTTCCCATGCAAAATTGCGATAAGACACATACAACATTGCCATGTATGTTTAAAGAGTGTTCTATTCTATCAGCAGATTTTGTTTATATTTTTATTCCTCCTTTTTATATATTCGTGCGGCTAAAATCGAGCATTACATTTAAAAATGCAGGAAGGTGGCAAAAAAATGGTAGATATTGAATAATTATAAATAATATGACATACAATTCCAAGATTGTGTTCACAAGGGTTGTATTTTTATACAACTTTTGCTTACAACATACAACTTTAGAACATCTTGTGAATTGCCTAAGAGTGTTTAATTTTAAGCTAACTTTTTTTTTTCAGTGTATAAAACACAGATTTTGTTTTAAAATAAAAATCAAAATAACAAAATCAAAGTCAAAATCAAAATCAAAATCAAAATTAAAATAAAAATCAAAATCAAAATGTACAACTTTCATAAATTGTATGAAATTATTTTTTGGGTGCAAGTTAATATTACATTCATATAACTTGTAACGTTTTTCCTATATAATATGTGAATTTCGTGATGCACTTTGTAATCAATAGCGTCGCATCGATTACACAGGTTTTCAAGATATGACTCCAAGGCAACTGGGAACAATTACCGAGAATTTTGAAAAAACCAATATTAAGCTCAGATTTGGTCTATGACGTCAGGATTCTGAGATTGTTTAGATTTTTTGGCTACACTAAGGGAAAAAAATATTAAATTTATTCAAAAACTTCATTAATTTATCCAAAAAGCGAGTAATTTTTGCGCCAATAACGCATTTACTTAAATCGACTACGTAAATATTTAAAATTTATTTAAATACTTTTTTAATTAAATAAAATTATATTACCCTTGCAACATTAACTAAATGAGAACTATAAGAAACCTGCAACTGCTGGTGCGAAGAAACTGCAGCAGCATCGCACAGGAACAGAGTGCGATGCTGCTGCTGCTTGGCGGCTGCTTGGCAGCTGTATGGAATATGTGTGTCAGTGTGTGGCATAAATAAAATTTAAATAGGGAAAAAAAACGAGTTGTAAGCAAAATATTTGATTTATCCACGTAAATATTTAAATGAAATATATACTCAGGCGTAGATAATGTTAATATGCGTTATTTCCCTTAGTGTACATTTAAGGTTATATACGGGGCACAAAAGGCGAGGATTTTTATGCGTTTTCTTTCAACATGATAATTTCTTAACAACTTTCCTTGACTCATTGTCGGCCTCGGTAGTCAAGTAAGTAGAGTGCTTGATGCCACCCTAGAGATCCTGGGTTCAAATCTCGAACATGTTATGGCTCTACGCTTTAACATTTCTGCATTTCTTGTCTCATTTCTTATCAACTGAAACTAAAAACTTTTCAATATTTACGACTTGAAGTAGTACTTCGTGGTAGATAAGTTTGTGGATGAAATTACTTTGTAACCTCAAATTCTAATTCACATGAACCTAAGACTTCCCGCCAAGCTTAAAACATCTTACTCATATTCCACTTGGACAGAATAGTTACTACACCCGAAATCCTTCGATCAAAACTAAAAAAAATCTTCGATTTTGTAAGCGAGGCTATGCCCATTCTAAGATGCCAAGATTTTCCAAGCCCTGTTCTGGTGTTACAAAAGTCATTATACACACCTTTAGAAGGAAAAAAATCAATGCTAACCATTCAACCATTCATTTTAAAGTGAATGAGTTGTTCTAAATGGTGCAAAAAGTCTGAAAAATCTTCGTGTGTCCTGTACTGGACTAATGCGTTCTTTGGGAGTCCTGTCATAGCATCAATAGGAGCCACATAAGCCATTTTTCGGATATATGTAGCCTCAAATGTCCTACAATCTTGATATTATAGAAAAAATTAGTGTTCAGATTCCGCAAAAGAAGCTACCACAGGATTGTAATCAGCTATAAAGTTTAGAAAAAGAAAACAATATTCTACTTCGCAAGCCGTTGTTGTTCATAACAATCATTGTGTAAGTAATTCATTTTGAATATATGAATTCTACACCCAGAGTTTCTTTGGACTCTTTATCCTTTACCTCAGAGGATATTTTAAAATATATTAGTTCGATCGATGAAGATTTTGGCACTGGACCTGATGGAATTCCTGCCGCAGTGTTAACTCAATGCGGTTCAATTTTGTGTCAACCACTTTCTTTGTTATTTAATAAATCTATAAACGAAAGTTATTTTCCACTGTTTTGGAAAAAATCATTTATTTGTCCTATTTATAAAAAAGGTTGCAGGAATGATGTCATTAACTACAGGCCCATTGCTAAACTGTCATCGATTCCAAAACTTTTTGAGCGAATCGTGTATGATCGGGTAAAAATTCACTGTCGTGAAGTCATAACAACTCGTCAGCATGGTTTTGTTAGTGGCAGATCTACGGTATCTAATCTGCTCGATTTTACAACGTTTTGCTTAAACGCCATTGAATCTGGTTGCCAGGTCGACTGCATCTACACTGATTTTAGCAAGGCATTTGATAAGTTACCACACAATTTAATTCTATTTAAACTTAAGTCCATTGGATTTCCACAATATTTTGTAAACTGGATTAAATCGTATTTGTCAGACCGATCTTATCAAATACGATTCCGAGGGGTTTTGTCTGCGGAGTTTATTGCGTTATCTGGTGTTCCTCAAGGAAGTCACCTAGGTCCACTTCTGTTTATTTTAGCCATTAATGATGTGACCCATATCATTAAAAACTCTCATCTGCTTATTTATGCGGATGATATGAAAATATACAGAAAAATAAATTCTCAAGATAATTCAGCCCTACTCCAGTCCGATCTGAAATCTTTTGAAGTTTGGTGTTCTAAAAATAATATGTTTCTTAATCCAGATAAATGCCAAACTATGACCTTTTCGCGAAAAAGGAATAATTTAGTTTTTGATTATAAGATAAAAGATACTCCTTTATGTCGTGTGGATGTCGTTAAAGATCTGGGAATATTTATGGATTCTAAGCTTTCCTTTAACATTCATATTGATAACATTTGTAAAAAAGCATCTTCTATGCTTGGATTTATTAAACGCTGGGCCAAAGAATTCAATAGCATGATTACGACTACAACGCTGTATTATGCAATAGTGCGTCCTCACTTGGAGTACGCAAGTCAAGTTTGGTCTCCAAGTTACAATGTGCATGTTGATCGAATAGAGAGAATCCAAAAATGCTTTGTTCGGTTTGTCCTAAGAGGCTTAAGTGGATTTGACATTTTAAACCTTCCTCCTTATGAGGATCGCTTGAAACTTTTAAAAATGCAATCATTGAGTGAGCGAAGGAAGTCTGCAGATATCGTCTATTTGCACCAACTCATCACCGGTGTATTCGATTCTCCAGAACTTCTTTCTCTTATAAATTTTAATTCTAATCGTAGAAGCAGTAGAAATGCTAACAATTTAATTTACTTACCATTTAGTAGAACAAATTATATGTTAACTGCTCCTTTAAACCGTATGAGTAAATTAGTTAACAATTGTAGCTTTTTTGATGTTAACTTGTCTAAAGGTCAACTCAAGAGTAGATTAAAAACTATTGTGTAATTGCATGGTTATGTTTTTGCATGGTTAGTCGTGATGTCTTGTGTTGTCCTTGAGCCCAACCATATTTTGGTGGGTAAATTTTTCTCACATAAGCTTATTTTGAGCCACTTGTATTAATATCGTTGAAAATTTCAAAGATATTTGGATTGTGACTTTAAATGTGTTAATGATGAGAATGTGCGAAAAAGCTGTAGTAGCTAAACTCGATTGTTATTGCATGTTAGAAAAGTGGAATTTTAAAAAATAAATTTCGAATTATATTCAACATTCTGTTAATTCTTTGTAATGTTGTTTTTTTTTTTTTACCACTGATATATCCAAAACCTCAAAATGTCGATAATAATATCAACTTTGCTGCTTTTAAATTTCATTATCTCTTTAACTGCTTTGTAATAAGACAAGTTAAGCCAATAACGACACACTCGACGAACGCAAAAACTTTTTCAATCACACAAAACTTTGTCTGCAGAAGCTGCTTGCTTGCTGCTACAACACATCTTGAAATCAATGCTTCGGCTTAATTGAATCCAATTAAAAATCCACTTTCGTTGTCAACATTTCGATAAAGGTACGAGATATCAAAGAAGTTTTGCCAGACACAAGCAACCAACCGCGGCGGCCTCCACCAATAAATAAAGCAGCGCTTGTTGTTGGTGGTTTCAATACTAAAGCGAAGCTTATAAAACTGCTAATTAAAAAATTATTTCAACAAGATGACAACGACAAAGTAGCTGCAAAGTTATTTCTGCCCCACACCCAAGCACCATCCTAGCAACAACAATACCACCAACAACACGCAGCCGCTTAACCATCAACTTCATGATGGAAGCTTTATCCGCTGCTGTGGTATTTACGCTAATCCTAGCTTTGCTTTAACTACTTGACAGACTAACAACCTTTTTCAATATCTTTTGCATTCTCTCTCTCTCTGTCGCTCCTTATTCGCTGTGCAATTTCATCACACACCTGTACCACCTGGTTGTTATCTCTATTACCTGCATAATGGCAAAAATTAATTTTAAAAATAACAAAAACAAAACAGAAAATATGCAAAACGTAAACTGCTCTGCAATATTTTCAATATCTGCAAGCATCAGAAGCGATGCTGCCAATACTACGACCAGTGCTGCCAAATGCACTGTATTTTGTTAACTGCCAAGCTCAAATGCAAATTAGAGAAGAACACTTGAACAAACACTCACACCGACAGACACACACTTACTGCCGCCACTAAAGCAGCTACACAACAACAACTTCCGGTAATGCTGCAAC
>OX030948.1:167067245-167309745 GCA_943735915.1 Pherbina coryleti
AAGGATACGGATAAGGATAAGGATAAGGATAAGGATAAGGATAAGGATAAGGATAAGGATAAGGATAAGGATAAGGATAAGGATAAGGATAAGGATAAGGATAAGGATAAGGATAAGGATAAGGATAAGGATAAGGATAAGGATAAGGATAAGGATAAGGATAAGGATAAGAATAAGGATAAGGATAAGGATAAGGATAAGGATAAGGATAAGGATAAGGATAAGGACAAGGATAAGGATAAGGATAAGGATAAGGATAAGGATAAGGATAAGGATAAGGATAAGGATAAGGATAAGGATAAGGATAAGGATAAGGATAAGGATAAGGATAAGGATAAGGATAAGGATAAGGATAAGGAGAAGGATAAGGATACGGATACGGATAAGGATAAGGATAAGGATACGGGTAAGGATAAGGATAAGGATAAGGATAAGGGTAAGGATAAGGATAAGGATAAGGATAAGGATAAGGATAAGGATAAGGATAAGAATAAGGATAAGGATAAGGATAAGGATAAGGATAAGGATAAGGATAAGGATAAGGATAAGGATAAGGATAAGGATAAGGATAAGGATACGGATACGGATAAGGATAAAGATAAGGATACGGATAAGGATAAGGATAAGGATAAGGATGAGGATAAAGCCAACTCCATCTCTTTGAAAGGATGAAGTTTTATGTGGCAAAATAAGGTAAAACCATTTAAGTCCTTTTATGCATTTCTACTAAGAAATACTTTTCATTTAAGTAATTGTTTTGAATACTTTGGTATTCTTCTGGAATAAAAATTTTTGGAACAAAAAGTTAACTAAGGATATTTTTTTTATTTTTTTTTCCATTCTCAAGATGAAATAATTTCTTGTGAAACTTCTTAACCTCCTCATGTAACAATCAATAGCATGTAGCAATTAGCCTGGAAATTATGGCAAATTTTAAGGATTTTTAATTGTATTGTACATACACACATACAGCCACACACATGAAACACAGTCAACAAACTCACACATGCTTGTCATGAAACAATTGGGTGCGGAAACTTTGCAAACACTTGTTTGAAATTAATTTTTAAATTAAAAAGTTGCACAACTTCGGTTGCAACTGTACCCAAACGCACCCAACAACAAAGAGACATACACACAAAGCGACAGACAGACAGACAAAGCAATAATATTAAAAATAAATTAAAAAAAAGGAAAACTTTTAGTAGAATTAAGGAAAAAATATTGAAAAACGTAGCACTGACTGGCAGAAACGCCCACTTTTATGCCTTGTTGACACACCCCCTTTTTTGGCAAGAGATTTACGCAGCGTGCTTCAAATGAAATTTTGTAATTATTTATTTTCACATTTACACAACTTTTGTGTGGGTAAAAATTTGGCACAGAGACAGACAAGTAGAAGCAGCAGCAATAGCAGTAGCAACTACAACAACAACAGCAAAATTTATATAAAACTTTCGCCCACAAATGCGAAAAACTTAAGAGCTGCAGCAACCGACAAACGAACATAAGAGTTGCATTTTATGAGCCGACTTTATTACACTTCAAGCACTTTTCAGTGGCGTTGTTTTGCAAAGGAGCGGTGGGGGCACGAGTTACTAACAAAGACAACAATAACAACAAATGGCATGAGCTTTCTGATGCAACCTGAGCATGAGTTGGCAGACAAAGAGGTCAAAATGCAGCAGCGTCTACTTCAAAACTAAGACAAAAGAAATGCTCTATGGCTGAGAAGGAAAACTTGAGAAGTTGTTGCAGCCATTTTCTTTACTATTTCAGAATTCACACAAATGTGCGTGTACGGAGTGTGTGTGTGTGTGAGTTTGTAAACTTTTAACCCTCTCAGCAAGTGCCTATTAAAGGCTCTATTTTCGAACCCAAAGAGTAAGCGCTTCCAAGAGTAACGCCTGCAAACAGGGAAGCGTTTTGCTGTTTCGAGTTTTGCCAAGTTTGCTTTTTTATATTTTGTTTGTTTTTTAGCTAAAGTTTTGCTTGCATTTATTTATTTTGTTTTGCTTCTTTTATGTTTATATAATTTAAAATTTTTTGGTATTGAGTTTGTAGTTGAAATAAGTAAAGTTTTCGCAGGCGAAACCATAAAAGTAAACATAGTTAATACTATGGATGGCATTCCACAACCCACACTCCGTATCCCACAATGCATGGGAAAACTTAAAATTTATTACATTTTAATAAATATTTACACAGGCATAAAAACTCGAAAAGCTGCTGCAAATCTTCTGATTAAATGTTGCTTCCGCATTTTCTTCTCGAGGCAAAATTTATTTAACTTTTATCAAAAGATGATTAAAACGGAGATAATTAGGAAAAGTGTTTGTTTTGCGTGTAGCACGGAGCAACACAAGCAAGCACCTTGCAAGAAAACTAGTACGTGCAACTTTAATAAAAGCCATCATCAAATCATGGAGGTAGATCAAAAAAGCTTTATTTCAATATTCACAGGAATTTATTTTAAGTTTTCAAACCAAACTGACGCCGTAGGCAACTGAACAGTGAATCGCTTTCCAAGCTTTTGAATTTATGTTTAAGCTTGAATATTTTTTGAAAGTAAATGATATTGAAGAGTAACGAGTTGAAGTTATAGAAATTTGAGCAGGCACACAATGAATGGTGTAGTAGACAAAAATCAAAAAATTTTGTGTCTCGAAATCTTGCAAATGTGTTTTCTATCCACAGGTAATTGTTTAGTTATTAATATAAAAATAAATAAACAGGTCATTTCAGCCTTTGAAAGGACTTTGACCGAACTTCTGATGATTAAATTGTTCCGTGCGTGTTATTAAATGTTTGTACACAATTGATCGAGACCTAGCAGTTTTATGCCAACTCCGAACAGCTTATGTACATGTTCTCAAGAAGCTTTGTATGGCATTATTTTCTCTCTAAGGTTTGCCATTGTCTGCAGAGAGGGAACGACCAATCAGAAAAACTGATTAAAATTTAAAAATTTTCAGTGTCTGGTGACGTATTCGAACCTCAGGGATTCGAATTTTTACCGAGTGCTTCACGCACTTAAATGCACCCGGCCACGGCCACCACAGTATTATTGGAACTAATTTTATTTCAATTTGTTATGGTTATATTTGCTTGTTGTCTGGATTATTGAATTAAACCCTATACACGGAGAGAAAAAAATCAAGCATTCTATGCTTGAATCATGCAAATAGGCTATGAGTTTCCCATAGCCCGCGGGCATCGTGTGTTTCGTTGAGCTTTTGCACGCGAAGTAGCAATCGGCTCGCTGTGTTTGTACACTGCGTAAAAGTTTGTTTTTCTCGCAGTTCTTTAAATTTCAAGTCAGTATGCTCTGAGCGTTCATGTGGCATGGTAGACGATCGCTGTTTTATTTATGGATGTACTTAAATATTTTGTAATGTTTCAGGAAAACTATTAATACCTTCTATTCTTCACTTTTACCATTTTGTAATGTTTATATGTTAAAATAGTGAAAAACAAACACAAAAACGAAAAAGAAATGATTGTATTAAAAATCCAACACTTGACAAGATTTCCTTCCACCAAATGTTGTGAGAGCTTTTAACAACTTTTTGTTTCAGTGTTAATCTGTGCACTCGGAAAGATCTCTTTGTTGATCACCACTGGTTTTTACTCAAGTGAAAAGTTCTCAATTCAAGCAATATTTTGCTAGAATTGAGCAAATTTAAAGCACATGATATTAAGAAAAAAAAAATGTTTTACTGAAGAAACATTTGATTAAATCTAAAGAATTTTTTTTTCTACATTCAAGTCTAATATTTGCTTGAAGTGACAAAAATTAAAACTTCTGAAAACTAGAATAATTTGCTGTATGCGAGAAATTTAGTTTCCTTGTTTTAAAAAAAATGTGCTTCAGCCAAGTAAAGAATTTTCTCAATATTACAATGTTTTAATATTTATTTTTTTTTTTTTTTTTTTTTGTAAAGGGAACAATTTGCTTGATCCAAGTTATTAATAGTCCGAAAATTCGAAAGTTTTGTTTGACACACAGTGGTTGCCAATAATTAGTAAACAAACTCATTTTTAGGACTAAAGTGCATATATTTGAAGTTGTAGTTTAAAAAAAAAAATTTAACAATTACTTTTGAAAACACAATGTGTTATTTATAAAACAGGAAAACAAGTTTTAATCTTGAACAAATTATAACTATTAAAGAGAGTTTATTATAAAGAATTCAAAAATTCAACGTGTCATAAATAAGTCAACACAGCAGTTAATGTCCGCAAAGGACCTCTGAATAATTTAGGTCTTAAGCCACGATCATGTATTTTCGATTGGCGATAGGTCTGGACTTTGTAGTGACCACTTTAAAATATTAATATTCTCATCAGCTATATATTTTGTAACAATTTTGGCTTTCTGAATAGATGCGTTGTCCTGTTGTAGAATAAAATCCTCACCAATTAGACCATTAAGAATTATCACATTTTTCATCAGATTTAGATACATTTTGGAATTGGTTTTGCTCTTGAGTATAACTATTTTGCCCACTCCGTAAGCAGAGATGCATCCCAAAACTATTAAACCCTTGTCGCCGGACTTAATAGTTGTTATTGTGAACTTGAAGGACAAAGCTTCACCTTTCTTTACTTTTGTGCACTTGAAAGATAAAGCTTCACCTTCACTTGCGCCAAAAGTACATCTGGCCTCCATTATAATTCATGGGAATTATAGATTCATCCCTTTGGAGTATTTTATGCCAAGAATTTCGGGTTTTAAGACGTTGGCAGCATAGAACTTCATCCTCTACTGCAAATTTATTTTGCTTATGAATGGAATTTTTCGGATAGCTCGTCTATGCTTACCGGCTTTATATAGCCTTCTGCGAATGGTTGATAGATACGGCATTGTTTGGTCATTTGACGCAAGCTTAGATAAAACTTCTGGAGCAGATAGCAAAGTATTTGAAGCTGAGATATTTTTTATTCTTGTCTCCATCCTTTTGGTTGCAATTTTTGGTCCACCTTTACCTGCGGTAAGTACCTGCGGTCAACTCGTCTATCCTCTTTGAAAGTTTTAACCCCTTTGAATATAGCTACTGGTGTTTTATCAAAATTTTTGACAATATTTCTGTATATTTCACCTTTATCGTGAAGTTTAATAATTGCTTTTCGTTATCCAGTACATAAGCGTGTACAATTGGCCATTTTTAAAGTCAAAACTATCACTAATATAAAAAAAAAAATTACAGTTTAAAAGAATTTTATAATTAAGTCGAAACCAAAAATGGTTTCTTATTTAAACCATAATAAATTCTCTCACCAAGTGTAATTTACTAATTTTCAACTAAAATCAGAACTTTATTCTGGTATCTTGTGATAAATTAACTATTTGTGTTTAGATTACATATCCTCAGATGAGAAGTGAGAAAGTGATTTATTTTTTCACTCATAATGTTAAGGCTTAGTACTTGTATAGTTTTACATGCTATCATGCAATCAAGCGAAATAAATGATTAATTCAAGAATATTTTTACAGCCCGATTCTGCGTACTTGATAAATTCACCTTATTGAATATTTAGCAAGTATTGACTATTTATAAAGATTTGGTATTCTGTGATAGAAAAAAAAGCTCTTTAATTGATAAATTTGTCAATATCTCATTTGCTATTGATAAATTTATCATGAGAGTTGTGGTTGCTCGTAGCAGGCAATATCAAGGTTAATATTAACATAATAATATTAATAGTAATAATTATTTATACTACAAATTAATACACTTTTGTGGAACATAAGGAAAATGAAAGCAGAAATCGTTTTAACTATTGCTGCTGTTGTTGTTCGTATATCGAGTGTTGCTGCTTTTCACAATCCTCTCTTTGCTTTTCATGCACATCAAGCTGCTTCTCACGCTCTGCTCTCTGTGTTATGCTATTAATGAGAACAATTAGCTGTGAACAGGAATTGACCTCCTCTGAATACTAGAATACTAAAAAAGCTTTCGCTTAATAAAATTCTTTACAAATTTTATTGATAAATTACTTATCAAGAAAACGCAGAATAGGGCGGTTAATGTCCAACTCAGCCTTTGCTTAAATTGAGAAAATATTTTTCTTAATCAAGTCTTTACTCAACATATATAATTTTTTTTTTTACTCATTTTATAACTAAATGCTCATTACAAACTTTTTACTTATAAATTTAATTTTTAGTGTTTGATTTGAGCAAATGAGGCTTTAGTTAAAATTTTCTTAGATCAAGCAAAATATTTACTTAATAGTTAAAGAATATTTTTTTCTTTCCATGTATTAAGTTCTGCTACCTGCTCAACATATTTGAAGAGAGCAAGTCGCGCCGAACTTATAATTTTTTTATGCACGCATTTTTGCATTGTGTGGTAATAAGCGGCACTTGAGACAATAAAAGTTGTTGTTAGCAGCGACAAAGAAAACTTGTTGCTGTCTATGCGATAAAGAGTTGTTGTTGTAAATGTGATGACAAAGAATAGAATAGAAAAGAAAGTGCAGCTGCAATGCGAAAACAGTTAAAGTAAAGTGGTGTGATGTGGTTTTTATGCATTGGCCTTGGTACCTTTGATGATTTGTGATGACGATGAAGTGCTTATGATTTATTTGTATTTTTTTTTGTATATTTTTGCTAGCAGCGCCATCTAAGAAAAAGTGGTGGTGATGACAAATAAAATCGACTATTTTGTAAGCTCTTAAACAATATCCACAGACCAAGACATTAGAGTGGAAAAACGCTCATTTAAAAATGAAGAGGATTAGTCTCAGCCATGGTGTAATAATAATAAGGTCTTAGTTAGTTTTGACAACACCATGCATAGCTTTTTTTCTGTCAAAAAATTGTGAGCAAAAGAGCGGAACTGTTGATAGTTGTCAAATTGTATTATTTGTGTCAGTTGATAGATGATGATGTATTATAGTTTTTATAGGTTATTGTGCGAATAAATATTTAATGCAATTAATTGAGCCGTGTAGTGTTAATAAAAAGTTATTGCAATTGTCTTCGCCCATTTGCCAAGTTCGCATTGAATGGTTTTGCCATTTTATCAAAAACATGCGTTGGAAGGCACCACGGACATGAAGCTTTGCCAGTATGCCTTGCATTCACAACGTCTGCTTCAAGAACATATCGAATGCCTTGAAAGAATGTTCAACGCCTCAACGCCTCAAAAAATTTATCATTTTGAGAGAGAAGTGTCAAACTCACTAACACCTTATTATTATTACACCATGGTCTCAGCAGAAAAATGCTGGATACACCGAAGTTACAACCACGCCAAGCAGCAACAGGGAAGAAAGAAAAAGAAGAAGAAAACGATGAAGAAGAAGAAGAAGAAGAAGGAGAAGAAAAAGAAGGTGATAAAATTGTATAAAATTATCTTATTTAATTCTGAAGTACCATGAGACAACATTTGAACCACTGAAAAATAAACCTTTGTGGTATGTTGGGACAAAATTCAACCCACTCAGATAATTTCAACTCACTCAGATGCAAAAAATGATAAGATTAAATATAATAAAAATTATTAATAATAAAAAAAAGATAAATATTTTTGACTTTTTTTTTTGTACCTCAAGGGCAGTGTCGCCAGATGAAATTACCACCAAAAATTCTCTTTTTCTCACACTTAATTCTCATAAATTACCATACTCGAAAAAATACCTCAAATTTCCACAAAATACCACAACACCTCAGTATTTTATGGTATTTTGAGGTATTTTTTTTTCACGCGTGAGAGATTTTTACCACAAAATACCATGGGAATTACCACAGCCCACAATCGTTAAAAAATACCATAAGTACAATTTATCGTGTGTCTAACAAGGGTGTCTAACAAGGGTAAAAGAAGTATAAGATGAAGAAAAGAAGAAGAAAAAGAAGATGATTAAATTCTACAAAAATCATCTCATTTAAGTCGTATTTTTAAAATAATATTTATATTTAAGCTATCCAACAGGGGAAAAAGAAGACGAAGAAGAATAAGAAGAAGAAGAAGAAGAAAAAGAAGATGAAGAAGAAGAAGAAGAAGAAGAAGAAGAAGAAGAAGAAGAAGAAGAAGAAGAAGAAAAAGAAGAAGAAGAAGAAGAATAAGAAGAAGAAGAAGAAGAAGAGGAAGAAGAAGGAGAAGAAGAAAAAACGAAGAAAACGAAGGTGACGAAATTGTAAAAATAATCTCATTTAAATCAAATTTTAAACGTATGTTAATCTTACAGGGGAAGAAAAAGCAGAAGAAGAACAAGAAAAGAGGAGAAGAAAAAGAAGGTGATTAAATTGTAAAAAAAAATCATCTCACTTAAATCATATTTCAAAACACTTCTTTGAGTCTTGCACAAGTACGTTAAGAACACCTTGCAACATGTAGGGTAGCTAAGCTAACGTGGCCTCGCTACGACTTAACACGCACCTGGAAATCAGGCATATAATAAAATTCATAATCCGTTCGAACTGGTTTGTTGAGGAGGGATATCTCTCATAGGTCAAAAGACATTATGTGGTATCACAACGGGCCTGCACTGGTGTAGGTGTATGAGTCGCCTGCCGACTCAGCCATAAGAATCCAACCTAACCTAACCTAAATCATATTTTCAAAATAATATGTAAGCCATCTTCGTTGTGTTTTCAGCATTCGCACATTTTTTTTTCTTTCATGACCGACCTAGGGTACAACTTTTAAATGAAAATCCCCGTCGTTTAAAATTATTAAAATTTTCCCAAAAACCAAATTGGCTTGTTTAAAATCGCGAAACATCAACTTCTGTTGAGTTATTTTAAAAACACAAATAAGAAGATTCTATCATAAAGATTGATGGCGTTCTCTTTTTAAATAATAGCGTTGAATTTATCGTGGCTAATTTTTAGGACATGAAATAAAGATTGTATATTTAAAACATACGCTCTAACATGTTTCGTAATCCACTAACTTAAAACATAAAATGCTAATTAATAATTCCCATCATACAATTCCTTGGAAATGCTCGCAGTAGCTTGATTGGCTTGTAAAATATCTAAAAATTGCTTCAATTTTTTCTCTATCACAAATCCTCACTTTAACAGAACATGATAATATCAATTTCTTTAATTGTCATTGTTGTAAGAACTTCAAATAGACGAATTTCAATCGAACAATGAAAAAGGACACATTTTAGTAAGTGAAGGCAATATAAAATAACCTTAAGCAAGAGATAGAAAAAAAAACCAGGCTGTTACTAAGCGGCATATTATAACAAAAGCGGTACAAACAAAGGCAAAATGGATGAGCTTTTATCTGCGGGGCAAAAACTCAACAAAAAAAAAAAAACAACAAAAACGACATGAATAGCTACAAAATAAGTAAAAGTATGGAAAATTAAAGTACACGACATCGCACGCCCCAAATATATATAATACACGTATTTATTGCATGTTACCCACAGGCACACACACACACACAAACAGCAACAACATCAACACAAAGAAAGAATACGCTTGTATATCCGATTACTTTCCATTGTATTCCAAATTAGATGAAAAGAAAGGATAAGGAAGGAACTTAAAACGCGCACACATGTGCCAAAAAAGAATGAAGGCATAATTGAAACCCGCATTCAAACGCACAAAACCACACACACACACACACACATATATGCGCAATCCGAAATATTATAAAGAAAGTCTAAAAATGAAAGAAAAAAACAAAAAAAGAAATAAACAGAGAGAAAAAAAGCAACCCATAAAGCAAGGACGTTTTCTTTCAATTGTTTGTTGCTTTTCTTTTTTGGTTGTTTTTGTTGTTGTTCTTCTTATTATGATCAACCTTCTGTATAAAAGTGTGCATGTGTGATTGTGTCATACTACGTTGTGCTTCATTGTTTAAATAATTTAACCTCAAAAATCTGTAGAAAGTAAATTTTTTTGTTTTTTTTGGCGCATGTTCTGAAGCATGCCGCCGGAAGCAAGGTTGTTTTATTTTTTAACAACGCCTGCCTGAAGGACCTGACGCTGCAGCCTAACCGAAACTTAAACTTTTTATGAATGTGTTAGTGCGCCTCCTTAGTATTTTAGGTGTGTGTTTCTGTGTGTATGTGCGTGTGGGAAGGATTATTGCGCTTTTTTGGGTTAGCCAGCATAATGCTCAGAATTAAATGAAATAAAGAAATGAAAGGCCAGAGCAACAAAAAGAACACAAACACAAAAAAGCAAAAACACAAACTAAATAAAAGCAGGATCAAAACAAAACTTACAAACAAAAGCAGCAAAAATACAACAAAAGCAAAATTTAAACAATGCATCGCCGAGCAGCTAAAGAAACAGCAGCAGCAGCAGCAGCAGCAGCAGCAGCGACAACAACAGCAACTCTAAGAAGCACAACAATGGCCGTCTTTTGTTGCCATCGCATGCAAAAGTTAAGGTTGGCAATGCCGTGTTTCGCAGCAGCCTCAATGCTTCATCATAAAATGTATTAGTGTTGCATTGTTGTAGTTGTAGTCATTGTGTGCGTGTGTAAATGTTCTTTTGGGACTCATTTTCTTAAACGAAAGTCTTGCATTTTATTAGCATTATATTGTTTTTCGTTGTTTTTTTGTTTTTTTGTGTATGTGCCTTTTCATGAAAGTGATTCCTTGCATTTTATTTCATAGCCTACTTGTTTTTTTTTTTCTTATATTCTTGAAACCTAGCAACATTAACAGTGCTCATATATTTGACGTTTGGGTTGGTCATAAAACTATTCTGGGTTTTTCAAGAAATCTTGCCAAAAAACCTTTAATCTCAGCGTAGTTAAACGACGCAGTGAAAATCAAACGCACAATAAACTTGAGTTAAAGTGTTTTGTGTAAGTTAAGGAAAGTTTTTAACCCTTTCGACCTCAAAGCTGCTTATCAGCAACCTTGATTTTTAGCACCGCTTTATTTGAAACAAGCGGAACTAACTCACCAAAGCACACATCGAATTGGTTAATTGCAGTTCTTAGAATAAAAAAAACAACAAAAAAGTATCCGTTGTGCAGCGATCAACATAACTACTGTCATTTTTCTGTGTGAAGTCGAGCGAATCGCGTCTGCTGAAATTCTAGTGCAAAATGAAAAATTTCTTATAAAAAAACTAAAAAAATTTTTTAGTTTTATTTTTTTAAATAGAGGTAAAATAAAAAAAATTATATATATTTAAAAAAGTTGCATTATTTTTTACCAATATTTTTTGTAAACTGGAATTGTTTGTAGACAAAACTTTGGTCAGTGATAACAAAAACATTGAAATCGAATACAGGAACAAAAAACGCAAAGGACTTTGTGAAGCGCATATCGAAGTTTGAATGGGAAGACGAATCTTCTGCTGAAATGTTCAAAGATAATAAGGCAGAGTTTTTGAAGAATGTTTTGAAAGGAATTTTGGAAAAAGATGAGGAAATCGGTATTGATTTACTTACAACTGTAAGCCACCGAAGAACGTTCTACAGAGTATTCAGAAAGTTCTAACTCTTTGTTGTTGAAAGAGTAGACTTTTTCTACAGTGAGATGGAGAAAAAACCCTTTGATATAAAAGACGTACCATGAAAAAAGCCTCCAGAAAATGATAAAACGGTGCAGTGACTAAATTGATTGTAAAGACGACCAACTTATATGCACTTCAAGAGTCTGGTTCTGAACTCTAATGCACTGAAAAATAAATAGATGTGATTAAGCTTCCGAATTATCAAATGGCATGGTCCCAAGGGTTAAAGCTAACTTCAGTAACCGATTCGCTGACACGCTAAAAAATTTCCAAAAATTCCTCCAACAAAGCGGTGCAGTTGTTTTCTAAATTTGTTGGATATGAGCCAATTGCAACAGTGCTGTCCTTGGAGCACAAAGGAAAAACAATTTATTTATGCCGCGAGACCAGCTTATTCTATCAGAAAACAGCAAGCTCTAATGAAGCTTTATAAAATCAATCATCACTGTACAAGCGAATATTTGAATTGTCTTTGGAAACGGCAGTAACCAATTCCTGGCTCTTTTATAACAAGTACCTCAAAATGTTAGAGCCGAAAGCAAAGCTTATGTCACTTTTAAAATTTCAGTTGAAAATAGCAAATAAGTGTCTAAATGATGCACCATTCTCTTTGAGTTCAGTAGAAAGGAAAGAAGGACGACCTGGTGGAAATATGTTGAGAGAAGAGGAGATACATAGATTCAGCAACGATATCTCCATGTTCTTTTGAATTCATTTCCAGCTCCAAGCGCCATAAAATTACGTATGATTCGCCAAATTCGAAGGGTGGTATGTGCAGTCATGTCACATGTTATGCCATATGTTATGTCATATGTCATGTCATATGTCATGTTATATGTCAGGTCATATCTCAGGTCATATGTCATGTCATATGTAATGTCATATGTCAGGTCATATGTCATGTCATATGTCATGCCATATGTCAGGTCATATATCATGTCATATGTCATGTCATATGTCATGTCATATGTCATTTCATATGTCAGGTCAAATGTCATGTCATATGTCAGGTCATATGACATGTCATTTGTTATGTCATATGTCACATCATATGTCATATCATACGCCATATCATATGTCATGTCATATGTCATGTCATATGTCATGTCATATGTTATGTCATGTGTCATGTCATATGTCATATCATATGTTGTCTCATGTGTCATGTCATATGTCATGTCATGTGTCATGTCATATGTCATGTCATATGTCCCCACTCCCTACTCCCCACTCTGATGGAGAAAATTTCCGTGATATATTCACCAAATATGCAGCTCTGTAAATATTCGACCAACCAACATTAAAAATATATATCGTATCAAGCCAAGAAAAACATCGCAGCGCAACGTCATATGTCATGTTATGTGTCAGGTCATATGTCATGTCATATGTCAGGTCATATTAAATAAGAAGACAGCGCAGGTGAACGAAAACACAACTAGCTTTCAAATTTTGCTCATATTTTTAATTCTTAAAGCTTTTGACTCGTCATTTTACATAGTACTGCAAATGAATGCTATAGTATTCTCGTCCACGAAAGTGTTAATCGAATTTTTTTTTTTTAAGACGAGTTTATTATTTTCTTAAGAAAAAGTATGCAGGGTTTTCGATGTGTGCATATAAAACATGTAAACTTAAATAGCTTTTAAACTTAAGGAATCATGAATTTTTTAGTCACTGAACTAATCGGTACTACAATATATAGTCCTGTTTATCTTATTGCCATCACTTACTACATTTCCAAATAGGTATTTTATATCCATAAATATATACATTAATAAGTTGTCCAAATTCTAGATAAATTGTATTATACTTCATATACTATACTATGTATACTCATACTTCACGATGCTAAACTATACTATACTAAACTATACTATAATATAATATACTTTACTATACTAAACTATACTACCCTTTTCTACACTATACTGTACTATACTATGCTATAATATACTATACTTAGACGTAAAGTTATAGAAATGAAATTACGTCATGAATTTACAAGAATTTATCATTAGAGCGATTTTATGTTCTCTTAGTGTAAATAAAATAGACGATGTAAAAAATGACGATATTATCCCTTTCTTCCTTTGACCTATTCTCTTCCCAATAGAACTGAAAAACTTGTTTGAGAGGAAAAAACATTTCTCGCAGTAAAGAAGGCCCCTCACAGTCGTTATGCTATTTTTACATAGGCCTTGAGAGCGTAGATACCCAACCACAGACTCTCTAGAAGCTGTGAGGTGGTTGAATTATGATATTTAATCAAATATCTACTTTATGAATACATTTTCTCCAACAACGTTCTTTGATATTTCAGATGAATTTCAAAGATAATATACTATCGATTGACGCTAGATTCAAAAATTTTAAATACCCAGAAAGTGTTGGACAAGTTTTGTGGATTTTTTTTTCCTATTAAAACTATCCACTAAATTCTTGACAAAAACTTTAATTTCCTTTAAAAATTTTGTATTATGTCTGTAGGTATGATATCATATAATATATGACATAATATGTACCTATAGAAAACTTAATTTGAAATATTTAAAAATTAACGGAAAATGAAACTATTTTTTGGATCTTTCAAATTCGAATTTAATATACCAGAGTTCCTCAGAAAATTTTAGAACTTTTAACCAGTGGAATGAATTTTGGTAAGTATCGTTATAGATATGAACGATGGAGATTTTAATATAAATAATTTTATGAAGATGACAGGGTTGTAGGAAATTATTATTTCTTATATATTCATCAGTAAATTTATACCTTTATTGATAATTCACGGTTAAACAAACTATGGGACAATATGTCCATTAAAGATTGTTCAGAACTTATAGTTTTCATTAATATTTTTTATTTGTTTTAAACTTAGAAAAAAGAACTCATTGTCCGGTAAATTAAAAAAAAAATTGTGCATTTAACAATATTTAGTGAAAAATTATCAAAAATTTTCTGAAAAGCTTGATGCAAGAAGCCCAGATAATTATTTATAAAAGAAGAATATTTATTGTATAAGCGGTTACAAAAGAAGCAAATCACTACAGCTGAACCAACGAAGAAATTCTGTTAGAATTTCAGTGATTTAATTTCAAGAGTAATTAAATTGCTTTAAGCTTAAAATATACTTCAAATCATTTTCAAAACGACTTGAAATTCGAACAGAGACAATTGTGAAAATCACTGTGTGAAATGAAAGGAAGAAGGGAAGAAAATTTAAATTAAGATGCCTGAAGCAATGTAACTCGAGAGAGAAAGCTCAGTTTTATTACCACATCGACACTAATTTTGGAGACAAACGTAGGAGAAAAACAAAAAAAAAAAAAAGCTACTACAAGAGAAAGATGAAAACCCGATAAGTATAGAACTCCCCAAGCAGGGATTTTCAAGAGCAAAAAAACACAAAAAAAAAAAAACGAAAATAAAACACTGAAAAAAGTTGAGGAAAGAAAAAAAAAAACTAAAGCAAAAAGTAAAATTGCTGTAAAGTGCAATTTTGTGTGCGGGTGGTGTAAATAGAAAATTTTGTGCGAAAAATCTTATCGACACAAAACAAAAAAAAAAAAAACAAAGGAAAAGTTCAAGTAGAAAGAAAACCAAATAGTTTGGGACTGATGGTTGCCATGGGTGGGCTAGTCCGACCAGGTTGTGATGTGCTGGCAGTGAAGAAGAAACTTCAAGAAGAAACTTTCTCACGTACACTGCAAATACATGCAGCTTAGACGGAGAGCTATTTGTCAATCAATTGAATTTTCAATTGTGAAAAGAGACAAGTAAGTGTGCGTGTGCATGTGTGTGAGAGTTTGTGTGCGTGTTTGGGTTCTGTGCGAACGAGCGTGTATTTGTTTGAACGTATGCGGGTACAACTTAAAACTAGTTGAAGTCCCGAGCAACCAAATCGGTAGAAAATATTTTCAAAGAAATTTTTTTTTTTTTTTTTTGTTAAAGGGGAGAAGAAAATTGAAAAGAGGAATTGCTAGATTTTCTTCCTTTTTGCAAGGAACCACCATGAAGGAAGGCACAGCCACTCAAATACACACACTCACACACTAAGTTAAATAGAAATTGACAGAAATGGTTTCTGTAGATATGTGCTTGAATACAACGGCTTTATTTTTAAGATTGGTAAAAAAAATTAACAAAAAATAACTTAAAAATAATAAAATACCTTTAAAGTAAATTAAAATATATATTCAAATAACACTATGTTTGTAAAAAAATGCAGTTGAAAACATTTTTTCCAGTCTAATTCAAAAAGTGCTGAAACTTCCCGCATCTGCAGTAACTGTTCGCAGAAGAGTCATAAAAACAAAGAACGAAAATAAACAATAACGAATCGTTCTATTTTGTTATGTTCCTATCTTTCAAGCATACGAAACAAAAACGATTCAAACAACGAAAGATCTATTGAGCGTCTGTTTTGTTTTTCGTTTGCTGTTACTAGTGAAACTATAAACAAAACAAAACGACTGATGCCGAACATGGTATAATAATACATGGTAGCATTGACAACTGCTTATTTTCTCTTCAACAGGAAAACATAAACTGTCAAAAACAGCTTTTTGTGGAATTACATCAGCAGCTGCTGTGGTTGTTGTTTTTTTTCACTTCTACGTTTTCAAAATTGCTTGTGTTTTCATTTATTAACACTGGCCGACCAGCGAACGCTCTCTTTTTGAGTATATTTTTTGACAGTATATGATTTCCCAAGCAACTGTCAATGCTACCTTGTGTTATTATACCATGAGTGCCGAAGAGACACAAATGAAACTGAAACAACAAAAAAATTCTCTATTTTGCATTCTTTTTCGCAGTTTGCGTTTTTTGCAGGGTTCGTATCAAGAATGATAGAAACAAGATTAAGTGTTCTGCAAATGAGAGAGAGAGAGAGAGAGAGAGAGATAGCTAGCATGACGTCATACAGCACTTTTGCTTACATTAACTGCATGCATTTATGTTCTATATAGTAAATATATTTTTTTTCTTATTTTTGCAATATGTAAATAGGCCTACTAAACCTATTGGTGTAATATAATTTTATCGATAGCGATAAAAATCGTGAAAGTTTGAAAAATTTTAATTGTTTCGTATTTGAAAATATCAAATTTTTTATACAAAAGAGTAGATATTTTGACTTTACTTTTCAGCAAGAATTTATTTTCAATTTCCTCAATTCGCACATTTGCATTCATTTTGTAATGCAGAAGTGCTGTGTGACGTCATACAGTCAATTGAGAAAGAGAGCATTAGGTAACTAGACTGCAAAACGCGTTATCTAGTTTCTATCATTCTTGTGTTCGTATCAACCATGATACAAATATAAATACAATAATACAGTTGTATCATGATATCAACCATGTTGCCTCAAACTTGTTGAATGTTTGGCTTTGAACTTCAGAGCAACTAGCCTGCTGAAAAATTAAGCTGCTTACGCGGTAAGCATTGAAAACGTGCTGATACTTACAAGCAGAGTCATAAAAACATGCTCACAAGCTACTCAGTTCTTTTATTGCGTTGCAGTGAAACAAAAAACAAAGCAAACGAAAATAAAGGAGACAAAAGTATAGAAACGATCTTAATTGAAAGATTCTTCATTACTTTTCTTCTTTTTTTTTCTACGTGCACAAATATCAACCATTAAATGTGAATCAACAACAATAAGCCGTTCCACACTGTGTGCAAGCACGTCCTGCGTTATCGTTTAATGCCTTTTGCATCCCAGTGATCATAAATGAAACGTATGCTTTGGTTTCGTTTTCTATACTGTCACGTTAGCAAAAATTATAAAAATTACTTTAGCTCTCTCTCCCACTGAAAGGTTTCGTGTTTCGTTTGCCCTCACTAACGAAACGATTGAAAAATAACGTTTTTGTATCACCCTCTGAGAAATCGGTTCGGGTATCGTTTCGTTTATTTTTGTTCTCTGCATCAAAAACAATTTGTTTGCACAAAGTCCCCGAAAAGTTCCGCTCATAACCAAGAAACACTTTGCAGCCCGATTAAAGTTTTGTTGAAAACCACGTTAAGTGGACTATTGAAGAGTGGGGCAACTTCGTTTGAACGGATGAAAGCAAAATTGTTCTTTTTGATGGAACGGGCTCCAGACAATATGTGCGTCGACCTCGTGATACAGAATACCTACCCTAATATACCAAAAAAACAGTTAAACACGGCGGATCAAAAATAATGATTTGGGGCTGCTTTTCACACCGAGGTGTAGGCCGAATACACTTAATTAAACAAATCATGGACGAGAATATTTGCGTGGATAATCCGCAAAATATCATGTTGCCTTATGCCGAGGATAATATGCCACTCCAATGGGTTTTCCAACAGGATAATGACCCGCAACATACTAGCAGAAAAGCTAGAAAATGGTTTCGGGTCAATGGGGTTGAGATTATGGCGTGGCCTGCTTAGTCCTCCGATCTCAATCCCATAGAAAACCTATGGAGTGATTGGTTAGGTTAGGTTGACGCGGATGTCTCTTATGAGGCACACTTAGGCCAATTAGACCCGTTGTGGCACCAGAGGTTAGTTATTTTCCACTCTATCTGCACCAGTTGGAGCTATTTATAAAGCCGAGGCTTTTGAGAGCTCATCTAGGTCACTGTGGAACCAGTTACCTAGGGAAAGGTGGCACTTTCTGGCCAACGCTGGCCATGTACAGAGAAGATGTGTTGTGGATTCTACCTTCTCCTCGTCTCTACAGCTTCTGCAGAAGTCGTTATGGAGGATTTTTAGCTTTCGGGCATGGTTTCCAATTTGGCAGGGTCCTGTTAGAATGCCTATGACAATATTTATTTGGTCCCTTCTAAGGGAAATAAGTTCCTTTCAGCGTTTTAAGTTCAGGGTTGGCCAAACTTAATGCGCCGTATGGCATGTGCTACCCGTAGACCACCTAATGTTGGTTCTTTCAAGGGATACTTCATTTGTACGTAATTTACATGTGGCGAGAGGTATTTCAATTTGTTCCTTATCTGTCGATAAGGGTCTGGTGGTACCGTTTCGAGCGAGTTCGTCTGCTTTGCAGTTTCCTGGGAAGTCTCTATGTCCGGGGATCCAACATAGAAATATATTGAGCTGCTCTGCCATCTCATTTAGAGATCTGCGGCAGCTTAGGACTGTTTTAGATGTTGTTACAACAGTTTCCAGGGCTTTCAAAGCGGCTTGGCTATCAGGTAGAATGCAAATATCTCTACTTGATATATCATTCATCTGAAGTCAAGTAATGGCTTCGTGTATCGCAGTAACTTCCGCTTGGAAGATACTGCAGTGGTAGGGGAGCCTAAAGGCAAGATTGATGTTTAGTGATTCAGAGTAGACTCCACCAACTACTTTGCCATCTAATTTTGATCCATGAGTGTAGATTTCAGTGGCATTGTTTAGTGGAGGACTTCCCAGTTCACGTTGATTTCTGGAGGGAAATGATACATCAAAATTTTTGTAGAATGAAAGTTTTGCGTGATGTAGTCTACCGTCTTAAGTATTGGAGGAAGAAGTTTCCTAATAAGAGTGTCTTATTGTACCTCCTTTCCTTTGGGAAGTGGCTTCTAGACGGATTGCTGTGTTTGAAGTCATCTGTTTTGTTAGGATATCTAGTGGTGTCAGGTGGAGCATAATGTCGAGTGCGTCCGTGGTTCTCAGCGCTCCGCCCATGCACAGCTCAGCTGACCGTTGAACTTTGCGAAGAATATTTAGGTGTGTTTGTTTGTTAAGTGCGGGCCACCAAACTCTAGCACCGTATAACAATATTGGCCTTACAACAGCTGTATAGAGCCAGTGAGTAACCTTAGGCTGAAATTCCCATTTGCTACCCACTGCTTTCTTGCATGAATATACCCAGTTGGAAGGTAGGCGAACAACTCTCTAAAGCGATCAATCTTTTCTTATTGCCTCAAGCATTAGAAGAAGGTACTAATACCTTAGGAGATGAACACGACAGCAAATTGGGTTTCCAAATTAGTTTCCTATCTAAGATGAGACTCAGGCATTTTGCTTGTTTCGAGAAATTTAGTCTTGTGTTTCCCAGATTTGGAGGACTGATTGTGGGTAAGTTGTATTGTTTAGTAACGACTACTAACTCAGTTTTATCAAGGTTAACGTTGAGTCCACAGCTGGTAACCCAGTTTACGAGAGTGTTTAGACAATTTTGCATAATATCTTGAACAGTGGATACATATTTTCTTGAGAGGACAATAGCAACATCATCAGGGTAGGCTATCACCCTTCACCCCTCTCGTTCCTGTTTACCCAGTAATTCATTCACCGCTAGGTTCCAGAGTAGAGGCGAGAGATCTTCCTCCCTGAGGAGTTCTCCTTGGTACAGATCTTAGCGTGGATGCTGTTCCGAGTTTTGCGCTTATAATCCTGCCCACTAGCATTTGATTTTTAAGTGCTATCAGCGCAGAACGCACCCCAAGCTCTGTCAGCGCATTTGGAATAACCTCTACCTTGACGTTGTTAAAGGCACCTTCTATATCAATGAAGGCTGTCATTGTGTATTCCTTCTGATGAAGGGTCTTTTCAATGATAGATACTATAGAGTGGAGAGCTGTTTCCACAGATTTGCCTTTGGCGTAGGCATGTTGTACTTGTGACATTGGATTCACTTCTATTTTTTGTCTCAATTGTATGACGACCCAAAACCATCAGTCAGTTTTGCGTGCACACGTGTTCCATCATCAAAGCAGAAACTGAATTATTTTGGATTCAATTATTTATGATTATTACTTGCCTTGAAATTATTTTTGTACCATTATTAATTGAATTACTGAATTATTAAAACTATGTGGAATTAGTTAAATTAGATATAGAATGTAACCAAGCACCATGTGCCAACAGAAACGCATAGTATAAGATATATACATTTTGTTGGTGTGAGCAGCGGTCAATGCGGCAAAAGTACAGCAACGCTTATCATACGATTTCGACACAACATTGAGTATCAGCCAGAGATAGAGAGAAACACACGTTGAAAACCAGTATTTCCACTACCAGCGATCTAACCCAAATACAAACAGTGCGACGAGAGATACAAGCAAAAAAAATTACAACGAGAAACGAGAGAGGCATAAGAAAATGCTAGAAGTACAAGCAAATACAAATACAACTCGAGGTACCAGCAAGAATAGTCTAACAAGAGGCACGAGTGAAGCAGTAAGTTGATTGAAAATCCGGTAGCTGACGGACCATCGAAGAATAAGGTTGATTAGAAGCGAGTAGCTGACGGACCACCAACGGAAGAAGGCTGATTGAAAACGAGTAGCTGACGGACCATCAAGAGAAGAAGGCTGGTTACACAAGAGTAGCTGACGGACCATCAATTGAAGAAGGCTGATCAAACGGAGAAAAGACACAGAGGAATTGTCACGAGGAGTTGTCACGATTGGAGTAGGATCGGAATAAATTGACAAGAATATCAGGGGAAGGCTGAGGACGAAATACAAGATATTTTATTTTGTTGTGGGAAAAGTGTTAGGTCATACACTTAGGCGCACCGTCAGGTCGCACGGGTGGTCAAGTATAAGTTAGAAAGCGCACCGTCAGGTGGCTTGATTTTGGACGTGACTGTGAAAGGTTTACATTAAGCACAATCGTCAGGTTGCACGGGAGGGAGAAGACACCTAGAAGGCGCATCGTTAGATCGCCACCAACAAGACTAGTATTTGACTGTCAGAGCGTAAGTGGGTAGTCAGGGAAAAAGAATAGTAGCCTCACTAACACAACAGACATCAGCCAAAGCGATAACTCCTGTTGTCAAAACGCACAGCCGGTTCCAACTAACAACATATCTCTCGCCGCACCAACATCACATAGCTCGCCACACCAACTTACTTTAACCATTTTTGTAGCAACATAAAACTAAATATTTTTTAAATAAAACTATTTTTTTAAAAATCACAAAATACAAATTTTTGTGACGAGTCCTGGACAGCGGCTGAGCATACTTCAGCTATAGAGCCGGAAGACCGGCAGCTACGTTACAAGTGAATATCTATTAGTCTCTTGAGAGTTTTTTGAAGATAAGATGAGAGACTGATTGGTCGAAGGTCTTTTGGGTTTACGTGTGAGCTTTTTCCTGCCTTAGGTACAAAAACTATCTTCACGTGTCGCCAACGTTGTGAGATGTGATTCAGGTAAAGGCAGCTTTGATAGATTATCATAAGCCATTGGTTTATGATGTCATAAGTCTTGAATTTCAATTGGGCCTATGCCGTCAGGTCCTGGCGACTTAAACGGTTTGAAGCTTTCTATTTCCTTTTTCTATTTGTAAAACGAACAATATTGGGTACGAGCTAGTATTTTAATAAAATCTTTGAAATAATTTCAATACTTATCACTCTTTAGTTGTTATATTGTTTATATCTGTGTTAAATTTTTATTATTTTATCAAAGACTCATTGCCTGACATACTCGATGAACTCTCACCCTCAAGAACTTTTGGAAATTATGTGTAAAAAAAAAGGAATCATGCCAACATTCTATCAAGCAAAGCTCGTGTCGTCGCTCATATCCAAACATCTCACACATTTCAGCAGCAAATTTCGATGAAATTTCTACCCAAAATTTTAAATCCCACCACAGCGCTGAGTTCCTCTTGAACTAAAAATAGAGGAAAAATAAAAAATAAAAATAAAAAAAAAAATAATCCTCAAAACAAAATGTTTCAAACGCAAGCGTCAGTAATTGAAGAAAATTGTTGTTAACGTTATACCACGCGTGGGTTTGTGTATGTGTTATGACATTTTTGTCATATAACGGAATGTGTAGTTTAGTTTTTTTTTTTTTTCTTTGTACTCTATTTTTTTTGCCCCCATTAAAAAAAAGGTATAGAAAATCAGTGCTGAAATCATTTTGCTCAAGGTTGATAAAGATTGCTTATTTTACGTTATTACGTTGAACTGTAGCGAAAATTTAATAGAAAATTAATAGCAAGGAGAGAAAAAAAGGACAAAACAAATCACCACAAAAAAAAAATTGGTTTAAAATTGTGCACCGGAATTTTGAATGTTGGCGTAAGGAATATTCACTATTTTATGTTGGTAAAAATCCTTATCGAAACTTGCAATCTAGGTGTACCGTTGGGTTTAATCAATATGGGGTTAATAATAAAAAAAAGGAAGCTGATCATGGAACGTGCAGTAAAGAGTGGCATTTTTGATTATTTTTGGAAAAAAAAAGGTCAATAACGAACTCCGTAAAACATCAAAATTTATTATTATTTAAAGCTACTGTGATGAGAATAGAAAGTGCTGCTTAGTAGTTGACCTTGAGCTAAGTCAAACGACAAGCACGTACTCGTAAGTGTCAATTTCACTTTTCGGTACAACAGTTTGACAATATTCAAAACAATAGTTTGAAAGAAGGAGTACTTGAAGGATTGTTTAAAATTGATTATAAAGAAATCAATTTGAAGGATGTTGAATGATGAAGAATGTTGAATAAGTAACAACGGACGGAGATTAGAGGAATTAAAATGGTGTATGGAGGATTGAAAATGAAAGATGGAGGTCAGTGGATGAGTTATTAAGGCAAAATGATCGATGATGGAGGATGCATGATGAGTAATGGAGGTATAGAAAATCAGTGCTAAAATTAAAGACGATGAAATTAAAAGGATAGCGTATGGAGTGGAGTATGGACGAAGTATAGAGGTTATAAAAGAGAGAAAAAGGAAGGTTTTCGCATGGAAAATTAACCATGCGGAATATACAGTTGGTGTTGGATCAATGAATGGAAACTTTTATAGAAAATAATCGGATGGAGAATGATATGGTTAGAACAAAGGATATGGTAAGGATTAGAATAAGAGGATGGAGAATGGAGGGTAGGAAATGTATTAGGTCCTCACAACAGCAGTTTTTTTCAATGATGATCTCTTCATTTGACCTAAAACTTCTACCGCCGAGCTATTTTTTCAGATTTGGAAATAGAAGATAGGCACAGGAGGCTTAATATGGAGAATATGGTGAATGGGGTAGCAGTTTGTAGTCCAATTTATAGATTTTGCCATGACGTCTACGCGACGTGTGTGTCGGTGCGTTGTATAACACTTTTTTCTTCGCCAAATGTGGTCTCTTTTCCTTCGAATCAATTTCATATATTGTGTCTACCGAAAAACCTGTCATATGTTTTGCGTGCACACGTTTACAATCCTGTAGTCTGGAATTGAATTTATTTTGAGAAAATTAAATAATTTTTATTATTACTTATCTTTAAATTATTTTTACTATCACTAAATTTCTTTAATTTTTAAAAACTCTGTAAAATAGCGGCAATCAATGCGGCAAAAGTATAGGAAAGCGTATCATACGATTTTAAAACATCAGTCAGAGATAGAGAAAGGTACACGTCGAAAACCAGTATTTCCCCTACTAGCGTTCCAACACTAACACAAGTAGTGCAACGAGAGACACAAGCAAACACAATTACAGCGAGAAACACAAGCAAGCATAGCTTGACGAGAGACACAAGCGAACATAATTACCGCGAGAAACACAAGCAAGCATAGATTAACAAGAGACACAGGCAAACACGACTACAACGAGAAACATAAGCAAGCATTGCACAAAGAGAGGCACAAGTAAACGTAAGAAAAGACTAGTGGTACAAGCAAACACACATACAACGTGAGGTACCAGCAAGCATAACTTAACGAGAGGCACAAGTGAACATAAGAAAAGGCGAGAGTGAGAATGAAACGAAATGCATAGCAGTGATGTTGTTGAGCCAAGATTGAACTAGGTGTAGCTGACGGTCCATTGAAGCAGAAGGTTGTTAAGGAGTGGCTGACAGACCATCGAATGAAGAGGTTCACAAAACGCAGTAGATGACGGACCATTCGAAGGCAGAAGGCTGATAAAACGAAGGAGCTGACAAACTATCAGCAGTTGAAGAACCAATACAGTGGCAAAGAAGAGTTGTCATGGCTAAGAAAAGATGCAGAAGGATCTGAGGATAGGTGCATCAAGCGAAAGGGATACCAGGTAAAGGCTGAGGACGTAAAACAAGTTATTTTATTTTTGTTGTGTGAAAAGTAATAGATTATATACTTAGGCGCACCATCATGTCGTACGGGTGGTCAAGTATAAGTTAGGAACCGCACCATCATCATCATCAGGTCGCAGTGTTTAAGCTAAAGAGCTGCTAGATTATATACTTAGGCGCACCGTCAGGTCGCACGGGTGGTCAAGTGTAGGTTAGGAAGGGCACCGTGAGGTCGCTTGATTGTGGACGTGACTGTGAAAGTTTTATATTAAGTGCATCGTAAGGTCGCACGGGAGGTAAAAAACCTCTAGAAGGCGCATCGTCAGATCATCACCGATAAGATCATTGTTTGACTATCAGAGCGTAAGTGGGTAGTCAGGAAAAAAAGAATGCTATTCTTGACTAACATAACTAACATGTCACCCAACACCACATCGCTCACTACACCAACTTCCTTTGTTAATTATTGTAAGCCACCTAAAAACAAAATATTTTTAAATAAAGCTATATTTTAAAATCTTGAAATACAAATTTTGTGACGAGTCCTGGACAGCGGCTGAGCATACCTCAGCTACAGAGCCGGAAGACCGGCAGACAATATATCCCACAGCTGGAATAATAATTCAATTCTTTTTTGGTGCATGTTCACCCGAAGCAGTCCACTGTATTTATTTATTGGCATCAATCTGGGTCCTACATAAATCTAAGAATTTTCTAAACAAAATAGTTTATTTTAAATTATAATCCCGCAAACATTTTTCATAAGAGAAATCGCAAGCTCATTTTTTAAGTCAAATAATTTTGAGAACGAGATATATAAATAAATTTTGAGAAAAAGATATATATGGTCGCAAGAAGTTTTTCTTAATGTCGCATGCAATTTTGGGTATATAGCTGTTACAGAACTAAGTTTAAAATTTATTTTTGCTTAAATTTTGAAGGATCCAACAATAAGTCGCAAGTAAATTTCTAGTAGCAAACAAAAGTAATTAGGTCGCAGACTAATTTTTCGTATTTTCAGCAACAATATTAGTTAAGTTTTACTAGTTTATCTAAGTTGAAGGCATATTTTTAATCGCGAGTAAATTTTCAATATCAAACAAGTGTTTTTTACTTTATATGGCCTCTTTTTAAGATGTCCTGAGAGCAAAAGTTTTAACATTTAGAAATCTAGTTTTAAAATTTTATAACTTTTCTAGAAACTCTCTTTTTTATTTTTTTTCTCCCGACGGCTATGAGACGTTTTTGGAATAAGAGAAGTGGAAACCTTTATTTTAATTACAAACAATTACAATTTTAATACAAACAATTTTAATAGAGACATTTGCAAATTGGAAAATATTGCAAGGGATATTTAATTGTTCGCAAGCATTTTTTCTTAATGTCGCAAGATATTGTGCATTACTCTTAAAAAACAATGTAAAACAAATATTTTTTGTTTAATTTTAATGCAAGAAATTAAGGTCGCAAGCAAATTTTCGGTCGCAAAAAATATGGTTAAGGTAGCAAGCGACATTTTTGTACTCAGAAATGTTCTTTGAGCATTAAAGCTTTTTGGACGTTCTTTAAACGGTATGAAATTATAAGATTTTTAGTAACTTTTCCTGTTTTTTTTTTTGTTTTTTTTTTTTAATGTAATAATATGCAATGGAGTAGGAGAAGTCGCACGTCTTTTTTTTAGATCAAAAAACTTTACGAACGAATTGTTTAAATTGGATAAAAAGTTCCAAAAAATGTTTAACTGGTCGCCAGCATTTTACTTTAAGTCGCAAGCAAGTTTACACAACTTTTACAAAATTTTGTTTTAAACTAATTCTATTCTTGATCTTTAATGGAAGCATAAAAAGTCGCAAGCAAATTTTCAGTTGCAAGCAAAATGAATGTGGTCGCAAATAATGTTTTCGCGAATAAAAACTTTCTTTGAAAGTTGTAAAGTAAAGTCGTTTTGAAAATACTCAAAAGTAAATTAATTTTTTAAAATTATTGAAGGCTTTCAGTTATTTTTACAAAATTACTGAATTTTCAATGGATTTAGGGAGAAGCTGCTCTTTTTTGGATCAAATAATTTTGCGAACGAAATGTGTAAGTTAAATAAAAAGTTGCAAGGGATATATAATTGGTCGCAAGCAGGTTTCTAAGGTTACAAGCAATTTTGCATAACTATTGCAATCCATTCTTGTTTTTAAACTTAATGTTCTTTTAATTCACTGGAAAAAAGTAAGTCGCTAAAAAGAATACTTAAGTAAATTAAATCGCAAGCGACTTTTCGTACTCACAAGCCTTCTTCGAGTTAAAAGCTTTTTGAAGGTCTCTCTTAAGCCCTCTTTGAGTTTTAAAGCGTTTCGAAGGTGTCTCAAATGGAATGAATTTTTTAGATATTTAATCACTTGCAATTTTTTTTTTCTACATTTCTGAATAAGACAAGGTCGCATGCCTTTTTTACGTTAAGCAATTTCGAAAACAACATTTTTAAATTGAATATTATGGTGCAAGGAATTTTAATTGATCGCAAGCATTTTTTTTAAGTAACTGGCTGCTTAGCAACCAATCACTTTTTTTTAAAAATCAATGGAAGAGAAATAAGTCACAAACAAATTATCAGTCGGAAATAATATAAATTAGATCGCATGCGTCGTTTTCGTACTTGAACATTTTTTCAAAGCATCAAGCGATTTGTAAGTTGCTTAAATAGTATGAATTTTAAAGATTTTTCTTAGTGGCATTTATTTTTAATTTTTTTTTTTTACTTTTATGAATCTGCTATGGAATAAGATAAATCGCAAGCTTTTTCTTGGTCAAACATATTTCCATATTTAATTTCTCAAATTAATAAAAATGAAGCAAAGGATTACTAATAAGTCGCAAACAATTTTTTAAAGTCGCAAGCAATATATGTCCCAAGGAACTAAGACTATTTCTAGCTGTTTTTCCAGCAAAAATAATTTGCAAGCATATTATCAGTCGCAAGTGATACGGATAAGATCGCATGCGATATGTTCATACTCGAAAATTTTAACAAAGCATTAAATCGTTTTGAAAGCTCCTTAAATGGTATAATTTGAAAAGATTTTTCTAAACGACATTCAGTTTTTTTTTTTGCTTTTCTGTAGATAAGCTTGTAATGCAATAAGAGAAGTCGCAAGCTTTTTTGGGTCAAAAAAATTTCCATATTATATTTTAAAAATGGATACAAATGCTGCAAAGGATTTCTAATAAGTCGCAAGGAACTTTTATTTAAGTCGCAAGCAATTTTTCATATGTCACAAGAAATTTTGCACAGTCTAGAGTTTAGATAGCTGAAAAATAGGTCGCAAGCAAATTATCAGTCGCCAGCAATATGGAACGCATGCGATGTTCTAAACTCAAAAATTTTCTCAAAGCATTAAAGCGTTTTGTAAGTTCTTTAAATGGTATGAGTTTTTATGATATTTCTAAATAGCTTTGTTCCTTATTTTTTCTTTTTACTTTTACCGAGTCTGCTATAGAACAAGAGAAGTCGCAAGCTTTTTCAGGTCAAACAAATTCTCAAATGAAATTTCTAAGATGAATGAAAACTAGGCAAAGGATTTCTAATAAGTCGCAAACAATGTTTTGAAAGTCGCAAGGAATTGTGCATATGTCACAAGGAATTTTGAGTAGATCTACCTGTTTTGTTAGCTAAAAAATAAGTCGCAAGCACATGATCTGTTGTTGATATGATCACATGCGATGTTTTCGTACTTAAAAATGTTCTCAAAACATTAAGCGTTTTGTAAATTCCTTAAATTGTATTTATTGTGGAGATTTTTCTTAAGAGAACTCGCTTTTTTTTTTCTTTTCTGTATATAGTTCTGCAATGAAATAAGAGAAATCGCAAGCTTTTTTTGGTCAAACTGATATCTAAAGGAAAATTTTAAAATGAATAACAATGCTGCAAAGGATTTCTAATAAGTCGCAAGCAATTTTTCTTTAAGTCGCAAGAAATTTTGTATATGTCGTAAGTAATTTTGTAGTTCTTACAAAAAATTTTTCAAATCGAATTTCAGGCCAAAATAAGTTGGTCAGAATATTGTGATATCGGGCTCCATTCACAGTAACTGCAGTTCCAGCTGCATTTTTGAAGAAGAATGACCCAATGACACCACCAGCCGAAAATCTACACCACAGTGGCCATTGTTTCTCCTGATTCTCCGTGCCCTAAATGCGGCAGTTCTACTTGTTTAAATTGCCATTGAGTTGAAAATGGACTTCGTCACTGAAGATGATTTTCTTCGTAAAGTCGTGTTTAACTTGACGATGTACCAGCACCCAATCTGAGAACGTTTCAATATTTCAATATTTTTGTAGTGAATTTTCACAATTTTTACGCGTTGCACGACCGTTAATTTCTCCATGACTAAATCTCCATGCTTGCTGCTGACAGCTGTCATAGATTAAGTACCCAAGGTTTTGCACAAAAAAGTAACAAGTAGGGACACTCTTTATATACGATTTAATTTATATCTTTGAGTTATTAGAATAGATTATTTTTTTCATTCAATTATGATGAAATTTAGGCTTGTATCTCATTTAATATTTGTATGTGTTTCTAAGGTTTTCAAATATATCTACAAGCAGTTGCATATAAATGAAAATTTGCAACTTCTCAGCGCAACCAACAACGTCTAACATTAGTCCAAGTTTGCTTATAGATTGCGGCCACCAGCTACACATCATACTTAGGGTTGTAGAAGAGAGCTGGCAGCACCTAAAAGTATGCTAGAGCTTTATTAAAAAACTTTTCTGTCCATGTTGCCTGCCTGCCGCCGCTGGTATATTTAGCTTTATGAACAAACTTGCAACTAATGCATGCATTGCTGCTGCTGCTGCTGCTGTTGTTTCTGCTGTTGTTTCTGTTGTTGTTGCTATTGCTGTTGCTGTGATGGTGCAGCATTATCTCTGATTTTATAAAATTTAATAGCACACTTTTAGGCAAGGCTCCCAAGCCTGCATGGAGTGAAGTACTCATCATAAGCAACAAACATATTGCCACATATACTATTATATATATATATATATGTATATATATATATGCACTCGACAACTGACTGAGTAACTGACGCAAACACGGCAAAAGTTTTATTTTAATTTTTTTTTATTTTTTTTTTCTGTTTTTGTTTAATACTTTAGTTTATTTGTGTAGTGAAGTAGAAGATTTAAATGTATGTTGATATTTTTTTTCTGTTTTTATTTTTGTTGCTTCAGCTACTTTATTTAAATTATATACAAGTTGTTGAGCTTTGCAAGTAATGAAAACAGATACCAAATGCAAGGAGTTTAGGTAAAAGTTGAAGAGTTGTTGTTGTTGTTGTGGTTGTTGTTGTTGATAGTTAGCAACTTTTCAAGGGTTGTTTTGAAAACGAAAAAAAAAAAAGAAACAACAAAGTTGTGTTAAAGGTTCAGGTAGCATAGCAGACACACACACACATGCACTAATATAGGCCAAACTAACGGGCAACAAAAATAAATCAACACCACATGACAAGATGTGTAGGTGCAGCATCAAGTAAGACAACAACAGCAATACTCGTTACAATAATAAACAACAAGAAATTTCCTTTTCTTTTAGTACTATTATTGTTTATTGTACCAGCTACTAATAAAAAATGAAATAACAAACAATAAGTAGAGAAGGAAAAAAAAACAACACTCTCAGGGGACGAAAATTGCCAAGAATGTGTTTTAAATTGATTTACAAATAAGATAACAAAAACACAAACCCAAACAAAAGCAACTGTCATTTGGTGTGAGTGAGAAAGAGAGAGAGGGAGAGGGAGAGTAACACAATGACAGACAGGTATTTCTAAAGACAATTGTAATTGTATAAGAGTGTGCTTGTGTGAGTTTTTGTTACACCGGAAGTCTGCAACCAAAAGTTGAATGAATGAATGAAAATTTAAAATGTGTTGAAATGTGTGCATGTTTTTTTTTTTTTGTTGCCTGCCTTGCTTGTTTACCTCCCATGTCATCCAGGGTGGTAAGTTTATATGTGTGTGTGTCTGATGTTGATTTTGGCTAGAAAATAAACCTGCTGAGTTTTGTTAGCCAATAAATTACAATGAAATCTTCTACTAAGTTTACCTTCAAATGAAATTGAATTTTCAAATAAACCCAACATTTTTACACAAATATTTTTCTTACTTCTCCCTAGCCCAGTCTCGTAGCTACAACTTCATGTTGGGCCTGTTTGCAAGTGTTTGACATGTCTGTCTCAACTTGGCAGCAATAACGCAAAATTTATTTATTTGTCAAGTGTAGAAATTCTACTTTTGGCAACATGTGAAAACGATTATTTTTTTTTTTTTGTTTATTTTTTTTTTGCTATCACTCTTTATAAATGTTAGTATTTTTTTTTATTTTTTATTTTGGGTTTTTTGCAATGAATTGCTAGAATATTAAATCCTCTTACGTCTTTCAACGGAAAATTCCTACATCATGTTGTCAATTGCTACTTTTGCTCATTCAAAAAAAAAAAAAAATAGGGTTAACATCACATTCTATTTTGGTTAATAAATGGTGGTTAGAAGAAATTTTTAATGCTTGTTAACACTGAATTAGGTTTTCTAAATGCATAGAGAGAAGTTTTTAAAATATTGCAAAAGTTTATGGCTACGTCCTTATCCCTAAAATTGCTTAATTTAAACATAGTTTATATATTTCTGAAGCAAGCTGAACCCCTTTGATTTAAAAGTTTAAATTAAGCCTTGCTGCACGCACTGTTACTTTCAAATCAAATTCGAGCACATTCTCGGAGAGTATTTTTTTTTATGTAGAACCTTTTTTTAAACATATTCCTCCCTTATCTCAATAAAAATGAAAGTATTAAAATATCCTTATGAAATTCCTTTGTGTGTATATATGTATTTATTTCATATATTCTAGATTTTTTTTTTTTAAATTATTAAATTTTTGTAAATAAAATCAATTTTACATTTGATGCAAACTTACAGTTAAAACTGTCATTGTGATAGCGAGAGTCTTAAAATATACCTTGCGACCAAAACAAAATCGATTGCAAATAAGATCAAATGGGTTAAAAACTCTTTTGGGATTGAAAAGTAGCATGCGACCAAATAAAAGTAGCATGCGACCAAATAAAAGTCGCATGCGACCAAATAAAAGTCGCATGCGACTTTTTCTTTTTAATGTTGCACAGAACAATTTCAACATTAAATCAAAACTTTTTTGATTGGTTCGAGTGAATTTTTAAGTCTAATAGCATTTATGTTTTTAGGTTTGCTCAAAACAATCATCGAAATACCGAGCGACTTATAAATTCTAAGCGCAAAGATTGAATTACTTGCGACTAAGATATAAAAATTTTACAAAAACCTGTCTGCAAAAAAAAAAAAACTGCAGTGCGATCAAATTAAAGCCGCATGCGACTACAATAGATTTTATATAATCGCAACGACTTAAAACTCATTTGTACAAGCGTCGTGAGGATTAAACAAATCTCGAACAACTAAATTTAAGTCGCCTATTTATAACAAATGACTTCTCTATTTTATTGGGCTCTCAATAAAGCTTTGGATATGAAGAAAATTAAAGAATAATAATAATAATAATAATAATTTATTTGAGAAGTTTTAAGGAGTTTTTGAGTTTAAAAAACTTTTTTTTCTAGGCATAAAACTATCGAAACACCAAGCGATTTAAAAAAATCACAAGCGACAAAAATTGGTTCGCGACTAAGGTAGTATAAAAACTTTCTTTGGATTATAAAACCTCATGCGACCAAAAAATATCCCATGATATTTATATTTCATGCTACCAAAATTATATGGACCTCACAACTTAAAAGACTTAACTTAACTTAAAGGTTGCTGTGAATTTTTATTGGTGGTTTAGAAAATTTTTGCATAAAGATCATATTAATTTGTGTTTGGGATGGTATTTTATGTTAAAAACACTTTATTTTTAAGCTAAAAATCATCACAAAAAGCTAAAAACCATCAAAAAACCATTCAAAAAAATTAATGCAACAAAAATAAAAGCTTTGCGACTAAGAATAAATGCAATTTCTAAAACCTCTCAACTTTTCATTTTGGAAGCTTAAATCAATTAAACTACCCGGCGACTTAAAAAACCTGATGGGACTAAAATTGCTTTCGACTAAACTAAAATAAAATTTATAATACTTTCTTTAAAAAATAAAAATTAAAATAGTATGCGACTAAAATAAAGTCGCTTGCGACATATACAAAATAATTTTATTAAAACTCTTGGGACATAAAAACTTCTTGAGACTAAATTTAAAACTGTTGCAACGAAGATCAAAAAGATTTTGAAGATAACCCTCATTTGATTCGCTTGCGACTTCTATTTAATTGACAAAAGAGGAAAAATGTTTAGATACGAATTCGAAATTCAACGGAATTTTTAAAATTAAGCTTTAAACAGTTATCGAAACACTTAGTGGGTTCTATGCGACCGAAATAAACTCGTTTACAAACTAAGCTAAGATTACAACATTGAATAAAAACACTGTTGGAATTAAAATGTCTCATGCGTTGAAAATACAATTTTTGTTTTTTTGTTTTAGAAGCTGACAACTTTAAAAAAGAAATCTAGCGATAAAAATCCAAAGCGACGAAACTACGATAACTTGCGACAAAATCAAAGAGTGTATGAAAATATTATGTGGACAAAGAACTTCTATGCGACACAGTCGCTTGTGACCGAGCCCAAATGGATATAATAATTATTTTCTAGGTAATAATCTCTTGCGACAAATTTAAAATCTCTTACCACCAATATTATAAGGATTTTATTGATAAAATACAATAAAGTCACCTGCGAAATTTATTTTAAGATTGAAGCAAAAATATTTCATGCAACCTTGTTAAAATCGCCTGCGACTTTATTTATTACTAGAGGAACATACTTGTATTAGCATTAAAATGTCATAATCAAAGAGTTTATAAAAATATTATGTGGACAAAGAAATCCATGCGACTCAAAATAAAGTCGCTTGTGACCAAGACCAAATGGATTTAATAATTATTTTCTTGGTAATAATCGCCTGCGACAAATTTAAAATCTCTAATTATCAATATAAAAAGGATTTTATTGACGAAATGCAATTAATTTGCCAGCTAAATTTGTTTAAAGAATGGAACAAAAATATTGCATCCGACCTTATTAAAATCGCCTGCGACTTTATATACTACTAGAGGGACATACTTGTTTTGGCATAAATACAAAATTTTTTAAGGATTTTTGCATTTAAAAAAACATTTTTTTTAGAAGCAGAAAGCAATCAACAGAAATACCACTTAAATGCTAAAGAAATCCCACACGACAATAAAAAATAGCTTGCGACTATGATCAAATGTAGTTTATGAAATATTTTCTGGATAGAAAAATTGTTTGCAACCATTGTACTAAAATTAAAAATACATAAAAATTATCTGGGGTCACAAAATGTCGTGCGACCAAATCAATGCCGCCTACGAGTTTCTATTTTATTGGGTAGAGTGAAAAATACTTAAGTTTAAAAACACTTTCTGTTTTTTTTGGAAGTTGAAAACAATCATCGCAACGCAACCGACCAACAAAAAAATCCTAAGCGACCGAATGAAATTGCTTGTGAAGTAAATTAAATAGATTTTTGTTTTGGAAGTTGAAATCGAAAAGTTGACATACCTTGCGAATAAAAATAATCCGTTGCGACTAAAAAAAATTGCTTGCGACGTCAACTAAATACCATTTCTAAAAACTCTTGGAATAAATAAAAATATCAAGCGACTAAATTTAAGTCGCCTGTGACTAAGTTTAAGTTGCCTGCGACTAAATTTAAGTCGCCCGCGACTTTTTTATTTTTTACAGAAAAATTTTCGTCAAAAAAATGTTCGCATTGAGGACTAATTTTCCTTTTTTTTTTTTGAGAATTTTAAGTAAATGTTTGAGTTTTAAAACCGCCTATTTTTTAGAGCAACACTAGAAGACACTTGTACCTTGCTCACAAAAAAAAAAATTTCACCTCTTAGCCAGGTTTGTAAAGGCCTAGGTTTGTAATAAAAAGATGGAGAATGAATAACTCAAGAATATTAAAGAAAAATTTTAAACATAAAAAAAGCAACTATCAGCCCTGTCTGTCGTTTTTTGGCTACCACATAAAAAACTAAAACGCCATTGTAACAATCATTATTAATCCTAAAAGCGGCTCTACACGATACAACGGCAGTACAACCGCTCATCGTACAGTAGTTGACAGTTACAGTCATTCGACCGTCCAAACAATACAATAATCGCACACAACCATCAAATAGCAACCGGTATTGGTATAAACGTTGTATCGTGTAGACCCAGCTTTAGATCCGATTCAAATATATTAATAAATGTCCACAGGGATTTTGCCTATTGATAATAGGTGACAAACCCCCTATAACAGAAAAAAGAATAAATTAAATCCATTTCTTTTTTGTTTTTGTTTGTTTTAAAATTTCATAGTAAGTGCACCCTATATTGTGCGACACATTTGGCTCTCTCACCCTACAGCAAACCTTAACAATATTTATAAGTTCTAGTTGTCCACAGCACTTTGCTTTGATGCTGCTGCGATATGCAGAATGCTAATTAAAAATTATTTGTACTCAATGCCACATCGAGTCATATACTTCACATATGGTTCTAAGCAATGTTTATAAAGACAGGTAACTTTGCCAGCGATTTTCGATTTCATTCCCGAAACAATTATTCAGATCTTGGAATTATCCAAAAATAATTATATTAATATGAAGCGTTGGTCTAAGACAGGTATATTTTTAGAATCTGCTTGTGCCGCTGAGTCACTAACTTATGAAGTACTCAAATTTGTGCTTCGTTACCAATACTGAGAGCACTTTGAGGCTTTGAGGCTTTGAATCTCAAAAAAGCAAATTCAGCACACCAAAAAGCGTAGAGACTACATAGATGAATGCATCATAGACTGTAAAAATATACCATTTCTATGACATAGACTCTACATACCAGACCCTTGGTCGCCATATTGAAATTAAAATTAATTAAAAAAAAAATTGCCAATATCAAGAGCACTTTTGGACTTTGGGCTCTAAAAATTCGAATTCAGAGCTTAAAAAACATAGAAGTTGCATAAAAAAATCCTGGATAGTCTGGTTTATATACCGGTACCTTTGGTCGCCATCTTGAATTGCAAAAATCTCGAAAGCGGTTATCTTTCATCCGAAATCTCTTGAGCATATGAACACTTTGAGACCATAAAAAATGTCCCTTATCTTTCAGCAGATTTGTGGAGAAGACTGTCCCGATTGACATCTTAAATTACAAATCTTTAATGACAAACAAATGTTGAAGATTTAATTCTTAACTTTAATCTTAATATTTTGTATAAGGTATAGAGTATATTTTGAAGCTCTTTCATCTGTGAACTTCGTGTGTGTAGTAAAATAAATGTAGCTCGTTAGATAAAATTTTTCCCAATTGTATTGTTATTTTTGAAATCTTTATCAATTTCAACATAGTTCTTATTGATAACTTTAAGTTATTAGCCTCATATTGCTACTTATCCTCTACGAACTCAGCTACCGTTAACTTCTTGACAGTAATTTTTAGATCATAGCATGATTATCCCATACCAATGTCGATTATCTTGAAACTTTCTTGAAATTGAGATTTTCCATGCAATTTCTCAAGCTTTTATAAAATTAATAAGTTGACCCAATTCCGACGAGTCGTATGCTACGCCAACATGGAACACTGACTTACTGACTGAGAAAAAAAAAAAAGGAAAAAATAACAAATACATAGCATCAAATGCACAAAGGCACACACACACATACACACGTGAGCTGAAATTGCACATGTGTGCAAACATTGAGAAACATACACACACATTCAAACACACAAGGTATAGAAACTGTCTAACTGCTAAGGACAGACACTTAGATAGCAGATAATTTTACTTATATCATGATAGCGAGACTAAGAAAATGGAGCAATAGAGCAACAACAACTACAACAGCAATAATAACAACAACAAGCAAAGAATAACTAAGAAAAAATATGACATCAAAAACTATTACAACAATTTGAAAAGAAAAAATTCGTTTTTTTTTTCATTGAGTTTTCTTTTTTCTTTCAATGTTAGTTTTTGGTGTGTTTCAAAAGGTTAAAGTTGATAGAGAAACTGCATGAATGACATGAAGAAAGACTACTAACAACAAGCAACAGTAGCAGTTCGAAAGAAAAAAAAAACATGAACAGGGCATTACCAGAGCAAGGCACGCAAGTCGAGATCTTTCAGTTTTTTCCAACATATACAACAATATCTTGCAAAGTTCCAACGTACTCGTTGTACATAAAGACCAAGTTTATAATTTTTTTTTTTTTTTTGTTGAGGTTTTTTACCCTCTTGTTGCAACTCAAATATGCTCCTAAAAACAGGCTATGATTTTTCTACTATTTTCATCTGTTATAAGATGAAATATCTGTCGACTTTTTGTAGCAAATGTAAAAATTTTCAAGCAGCGGCAAGACTCGAAATAGATATATGTTTGATAAAAAAATCCCAACGTAAGCCATGCATTAAGTGGAAGCTGCCGCTGCTGCTACCTAGGTACATAAACTCTGGCTGCTATAGAAAAATTTGAAGAAAAGATTTCTTATATGTTGGGAAAAAGGCATGAGCGCAAAAACTAAATTTGCATAAAGCAAGAATTTATATATATCAAATTATATATAGAAAAACAAAAATATTCAAATTTTATGCTGATTATCCTGCTGAAAAAGATAGCGACAGAGTCACAAAATCAATGTTATTAAAGGCTAAAGAAAAGCACAAGAGGTACTGTGACATTTTTAAAATAAAGATGAATAAAATAAAAAAAAGACATTTTTAAATTAATTCACATTTTTCAATGTTCTTTACCGTTAATGTTTCCAACATAGTTTTTGTTTTTTGGGTTATATTTTTTGTTTCTATCACTGGCGCATCCTGTTTCACAACATTAAACTTTTTCTTTTTTACGGAAATCCTTAGCAATTTTACAAAAACTCTATAGCCTACTTTTAGGCTTAGTTCGTTTTTTTTTTTTTTTTGCTCTACTTAAGGCCTGTTTGCCAACACCTGCTTATTAATAAATTTCCAGTGGCTGCAAATTTTTTGACCATGAGCTTTATTCTGGCATTATCATAACTTTTACTTGTTTACTACTTGTGGATTTTTATCTCTTCGTTAAGCATACTTTTAGGCGCTTAATTTTGTGCTTGCTTGCTTGCTTGTTTGTTTATTTGTTCATTTGTGCGTGTTTGTGTGCATCTCTGTTTGTACGTTTGTTCCTTTGCGCCTGTTGTGAAACGTGTTAATTAAGCATTTAATGTGGGTTGCTTCCTAGCGCGCGTTTGTGCCTTAATAATGCTTGTGTTTTTTTTTTTTATTAACCTTAAAATCATTTTTTTTTTTCATTTGTTAACCTTAAACTTATTTTTGTTATACAAATTTTCTGCTTAATAATGCTTTTTTTCTGGCTCTTTTAAGTGAAGTTAAGTAATTTTCTTTTGACCTACACCTTGCAAAAGTTTATCTCGTGAGTTTTTCTTTTTCTTTTATATATTCGAAATGGAAAAATATTGCAAACTTTTAACCATCACTTTGGAAATATTTAAGTTTTACCAACTTTATTTTAAACAGTTCAGTTAGAAAAAAAAATGGGAAATAGAGTGTTGCATTCATACAAAGAAAATTTTTTCGAAACTGTGCTTGAAAGTTGTATTATATGCTGGTATTTTGTTTAATAATTTGATTAAATTTCTCCCAATTTTAATATTCAACAAAATTCCTTTGCTTCAAGTATGTACTTTTAGCATAAAACTGCTCATGACCCGTGCTAACTCAGCTTCCCGACGTGGATTTTTCAAATTTCTTATACTAAATGTTTTTAATAGCGTTACATAAGCGATCTCAACTTGATTTTTTTTCATTAACAGCTGTGTTCAATAAATTAGTAGTGAAACTATAAGTCTATTTCAAACAAATTTCTTAACATTTTAAAAATTTGTTTGTAGACACAAACATGCGTTTTAGTTGTTTTATTGGTGTATTCAAATTATAAAATTTTTAACGGCAGAAAAGTAAAGAAACTTCTTTTATTTTGAACTCAACTGTATGAGATGAAACTTAGAAAGGGATATATTGCACAGCTAAAATTAATCCAACAGAAGACGTAAGAACACTTAACGACTTAAGAAGCTAAACACATATTCATAATAATATTTATTTTAGGTAGGTCCATATGGATCCTAAAGGTCGCAGCACTTATGTAGACAAGGGAGGTCCGAGGACCCTATTCTGTCTTATAAGGTTGGTTTCGAAATATATAAAATAACAATTTTAAATAGTTTATGGCACAAAGCTATGTTGAAAAATATAAAAAAAAAAAATTTAAATGGGTTAAGGGGAATGGAAAGGGTGGGGGATAGAAATTTTAAAGTTTCTTGTTCAAGCAGTTTTATATCCTGTAACAGACATCTTTGTTTAAAACAATAAATTTATTCAATTTTAAGATTCAATGTGCTTGAAGCCAGTGGCGGATCTACATACGGGCTGAAAGGGCTTGAGCCCCCCTTTGGAGAATTTTGCGTATGGGGAAAATGAAAAAGGTCCAAAAAGAAGTCTCAGCCTCTCTTTTGGCATACAAAACTGTAGTTTCAGCTCCCTTTGATTCCTCCCCCCTCGGAAAATCCACTGCTGGAAGCAGATTGTCGTTGGGGACATTTTTTGACCTTAAAACCAAATTTTCTAAAAATTTTCACGAAACGGAAAAATTTGGGTCCCAGATTCTTGAGAAAATTAAAAACAGTTTTTGCTTTTGCATCGTTGTGATCAATTTTGTTGTGTGTCTTATCAAATTTGTTTCGACACAAATGACCGGGAACTATATCTGTCAGTTTTGTACTGACTCCGAACGTCTTATCTCCATCTTATCAAAAAGTTAAACCATTGTCCACAGATAGGTGAAGGACGTTCAGTAAACTATTCTATACTGAATAAAACTAGTTTTTATTCTCTAACAACTTTTAGGTATTGAACTGTCTATACACTCTAATGTCTATCTTAGATGGAATTTGAACTCGGATTCTTACAACTTTAAGGTATTGAGCTGTCTATACACTCTAAGGTTTTAGAGTGTTAACGTTCTATTTTCATTTTTATTTATTGCGGGAGAGAATTTGGTCTTTTATTTTCAGTGTTTAAGCAATAAGTAGTGAGAGCTAGGCACTGTTGTCTCTACTAGACCAAAATTTGTTAATATTATCTTAAACCTCTACCTCTCATCTCTTATTACCTGTACTTTTCTGAACCAAAACGTGTCTTTGGGTTATGTGTGTACCAAGTTTGGATTCATTGGATTCTGGAGTCGACGCTGCTTTAGCTTTGCCTACAGTAAATAAATTATGATTTTCATAAACTCCGGGTAGAGACGAGTATGGGGTAAGATAGGTTAACGGCAAAGACATGTCTAGAAGCTTTCCCTTCCTTCAGGCGTTAATTGATCTTTTTCTTATATAGGCCAGTATCTGCACTCTTATGAGAGTTAAGCGATAGCTAGTGACTTCTCGGTGGCTTTTCACAAATACAACCCAAACATAAGTTAGCATGAGTCTTACAATACAAGCCGTATGCATCCGATTGGTTGTAACCCTTCACATTCTATCCCTTGAAGTATATTAAAATGAAACAATACCGAGCCTCATTCAATTTTTTTGGAACACAAACACAAATCTTTAATTCTATCAAAAACTTCTCTAATATTGAACACTCAGTGTCTTTGACTACTAGACTACTTTTACAGTTCTTCTGATTACCTAGGTTTACTACGATTAATACTCGTGAACATGGAGATCGAACTCCATGAAGTTCGCTTTTGACAACAAGAATTCGAACTATGCATGAATGTTAAACACGTAGCTTTTGTGAGGATGAATACATATTCACGTGATCACGAGTTCAAACTAGAGTTTCTAATTTCATGTTTCATCTTTAATTTTATCAAAAATTTCTCTTACATTGAACACTGAGTCTTTGATTATCTACGTTTACTACGATTAATAGTCGTGAACATGAAGATCGAACTCCATGAAGCTCGCTTTTGACAACAAGAACTCGAACTATGCGTGAATGTTCAACACGTAGCTTTCGTGAGGATGAATACATAATCACGTGAACTCAAGTTCAAACTAGAGCTTCCAATTTCACGTGAACTCGTGTTCACGTGTTTTTTAGAAAATCAACTGAAAACACTAAGCTGAACTACACGTGTATTTTATTCACGAACTACACGCGAAGTTGTTTAAGTTCGTATTCACGTGATTTTGCATTCACTGAAACGTTATTTATATTATTCACGTCATTTATAGTATTCACGTTTATTTCTGAGAACAAAAGATTGCTTTGGAATTTGGAAGACTTCTAGCTGCTCGCATAGGAATCTTTTATGTTAAGGAACACAAAAGAAAAATTTGCGATTGTTAATGCCCTAAATACGTAAAGATTTTTCACGTGAGTTCAAAACCACATGAATACGAACTTTAATTTCTTCACTTATAATTTGTGTAGTTCAGGAAATGCATGCTTTCAAGTTCGCTTCAAGTTCGCTTTTATATAACTACACGTGAGGACTTAAGTGAACAAGTCTAGTTCGAAAAAAGTGTTTGAACTGAAACTCTAGTTCAACGTTTCCCATTTTAAGTATTCACAATTTAACGAGAATTCTAATTTCTATAGATGTTAATTATCATTGAAACTGTTTTGAGCTACCTGTACAACTAAGACTCGAATGAAGGATTCTTTGGATAAGAGAATTCAATAGAGTAGTCAGCTCAAGATTGCGTCATCAGGACTTTTTGGGGCAATATACGTGAACTCAATAAGCTGGGCTTTTTACAGTTTTCAGATGGTTCATGAGGTCATGGAGCCCTTTATAGGTTTCATGGACCCCTTGACTAAAAATCATTGATTATATGGCACTAATTAGGAGCACTGAGATTATCACATGTTATATGCGAGTCATTTAGACAGTTACGAATCCAATGAAAATTTTTGACAAAAAAATGGGTGATTTGATCACTAAGTGGATGCACTGATAACCAGGTGGGCTATGTATCGTAGTTTGATGATACTGATATAGTTACTTTTGTCAAATTTACAAAAAGCACATAGAATATAGACGCATCATCATTATAACCAATAACAATCCGCAGGAAATCTGCCAATCGAATACCTATAATAGACTCAGCAATATCTGACTACAAATAATTAAGATTATCTATTAGTTGTTAAATATCAAGAGCACCCTATAATAAGCTTCGCATAAGTCCAACGTGCAAACTAAGCAAGTCAAAACATCAAGCAAAAGTTGTGCTTGTTCAAAACATATTTTGCTTTGATCCTATGATATTTTAGGGGTTAATTAGTAATAATTTGCACTCAATGGCTACCCGACTGTATAGTTCATAGATGGTTTTGGACAATGGTTACTTAAGACAGGCAACTTTGGTGACTTTCTGTAAGATGGATATCTTACTGTTTTCCTAAACCTGTTTAAGATAGGTTTACTGCCTAATTACAAAGGCTTAAGAAGTTTATTGTTTCATTTCACTGCAAGCGCGCCATTTACTAAACGCCGGAACACATAGAAAGCATTTATGCATCAATGCTTTTTGAAACACATAGCAAGCATTCAAAGCATATGTTGTCGGGCAAAATTGGTTTGTTTGTTGTTTGTTTGGTTTGTTGTTTACCTGTCAATGCCTTGATGCTTGAAGAAATTTGAAAGTTTCTCAACTTCAAGAATGCATATTGATACTTCATGAGCGCATGCTTTGTATGAGCTTCATCCCCTAAGCTTACTTGTTTTTAACTTAAAAGTCAGATGCTTTATTGCGTGCATACCTTCTATGTGTTCCGGCCTTAAGTGTTGTATACGTTCAACTCACGCCATAGCAATACAAAATATCAAACATACGTTGATGTTGTGCAAAGCATATTTTGCTTTGATACCGCAATGTTTAAGGGGCCAATAAGTCGTCGTTTGCACTCAAAGACAAATCGACTCTATAGTTCACAGATGGTTTTGGACAATATGAAATTAAGACAGATCACTTTTAAGTGAAAAATGGAATGGTGTAGCTTGTAGTATGAGCTGTCAAAAGTTAAAATGTACTAAATGCAATAAATCGCCCAGATTACATTGAACGTCTATGGCTCGTAGTGGTAGTTGTAGCCAAGATGTTTTTAAGAAGGTGGAAGAAGTAGGTTGACGTCTATTAAATCGAAATCGTAACACTGCGAAATTGCATTGCAGTGATGCCACTTTCTTCTAAATTTTCTTTTGTGTGGGCCAAATATTTTGAGAGGAAGTTTTGCAATCGGATAAAGAAGAAAAGTTCATAATCATTATAAGCAGACAAACTATAGGGTTATTTTTGAGATGTATAGTTAAGCAAGCATGTTCAGCTGCAAGCCACAACAGTCGATCCATTTTCTTCTTCGAAAGTCGTTCTTTGGAACTTTGAAGAATGATATATTCTCCTTATTCTAGGTAGTATGGCAGATAGCACAGCTTTTTGACATATTTTTTCTATAAAAGGTTATCACACAAGTCACTAGAAAAATAAAAAAAAAAAATCACACAAGACGCGTCTTGTTTCATCGAAGCAAAAGTGGCAAGACATTGGATTTTTTTATTGGATTATCGCACAAAATATAGCATCACTTTTGTGATATTTTGATTTTGACAGAGCAAACGGTGTTATTGACGGCACCTAAGTAGTTCTTCCATTTCCTTTATGGAATTACTACAGATACATCGCATTCTGTTTTTCGAGTTATCGCTTTTTGCAACATGAACAACTGTATCCCCAAACCTCTTTCAAGTAGGTGACAGCGTCTAGGTCTTGGAATTTTCCAAAGGCTTCTATAGAAATGTATTCTTTAATTTCATGGGAAGCACCCGTCTTTAATGAGCTGCGCCTACTGCCGACGGACTCTGTAGCAATACTTTACAACATTAATAAGTTCTTGTGGTCCAAAACACGCTTTTATCTGGTGATGCGATGTGGAAGAGGTCAATTAGTTATAATTTGTACTCAATGGTAAAGCGACTCCTATACTTCACAGATGGTTTTGGACAAAATGTTTTAAAGACAAGGGATGTCAGTAAGGGCAGCATTTTGGCAACGGAATCAACTCTTTCTACAAGAGTTGTGTAGGTAAGTTTCTAGCTCTAGGACAAGCTGAAGCTAAATAAACGAACATCAGGACTATGCCAACTGTCGAGTGAGTAGGTTTGCGTCGCATGCTTTCTTGAAATTGTTCTCGTGTTTCAGCAAATTTGCGTGTTTATTTTCTTTCAGTCACATATATATTTCGTTGAAATACGAAAAATTAGTATCGTTGTGTGAGTTTGGCAATCACTGCTCTAGAAGTACCCAACTCTTTGCTTTTTTGCCAAGATTGAAAAAAAATAGGAATGAGGTTGACATGGTGCTAGTGAGATACCTTCTGCTGTATCATATCTACTGGGGTACAGGACTTTAGAGATCATTTTCGAGCCTTCAACTTCCTGCAACAAACAGGGAACTCTTGAACACTACAATCAGTTTTAATCCAGCATTTTTAGAAAATGATGGCATGGATAAGTTCCGCGATGTAAATGAGCAAGATGCTGATGGGAGCTTATTCAGGGCTTAAAGAAAATATAGGGAAATAAGGTTTTGCTCAAAGGCTCATAGTAATTTTAAATTTAATAATTAATAAGAAATTCTTTGAAAATCTCTGTGCCGCTGTATAGTTTAAAAGGAAAAATAAATACGTCCACATTTCATTTTTTTTTTTTTTTTTCTATGAAATTGCTTAGACAATAGCTTAGTTTATCAAAAACTGACATTAAACCTTTTTGCTTCATTAAGAAATTTAAAGCTGCTTCCCAACAACACTTTCATGAACTTCAAAATTTTAAAGAAACTCGCAGCTAGGGGTAAACCAAATATTAAAAATATGTAAACAGTAGGAAAAAAAATAAAAAACAAAATCAAAATTAAACAAACACAAACATGCATCAATTTTGATCAATGTCAGTCAGTCAGTCAACCTTAAGCTAAGCCAAACGAACGTTAACCCAGTCACTCACATTTGGACGTGGAAATGAAAACTCAAAATTCCATACACACATCAGGACATAATCTTATGACCTGAATAAATAATTCAATCAAAGGAACGAACGTACGATACGACAACCGCAGCATGTAGCGTGGCAGGCAGTAACAACAACAACAACAACAGCAACAGCAGCGGTAACGGCAAATGTTTAAGCATAGTTTTAGGCGCATGAGATGAGCACACGTGGTGCGGCAAAGTGTGTGGTTAAACCATTAGAGCCAAAGTCGTAGAGGAAATACGAGGGCGCTATGGTTAACATCATCATGGTAATGAGAACCAAGTGTATGAGATGTAAATGTAGACGACGGAGCTAAATAGGTGCATGTTAAATTGAAGCTAAGTGAGGTTAGACATTTATTTTTACTTCAATTTTTATTTAGAAGGAATTTTGATTTACACATGGGGAGAGGGGGAGGGGGGGGGGCTATGAAATGTGAGGAATGCACATAAAAAACAAGTAGGAAAGGTTTTTGATGAGATTTTGTCTATTTAGATATATGTTCAGATTTTGAGCTAAAGTAAAGGTGACATTTTTTTAAGGTGACTGACACATGCTGGCAATACGTTCTTTTTTTACTTTAAAGCCAAATGAGATCAACAAATTATTAAATGAAATAAAATTGTTACGTTTAGAAACCTAAAAAGTGCAGGTTGAAATAATTTAAAGGAAATGAACCCTAAAAGTATGCAACATTTATTGGATTTTGATTTTAATTGTCAATTGATACTTGAATGCAAAAGAGAAGAGTTTAAACGCTGTGAGCTCTAAAAGTATGCAACTTTTTTCTGGGTTTTGATATAAATTCTTGGATGGTGTCACTCACATACGTACATTTAATAGAAAAATGAAAATCTTTTGAGCCCAAAAAGCATGCAGCACTTTCTTGATATTGAAGTATTGATATTCAATTTAATTTTTTTAGAATATAACGAACAATCTATGAATCAAGAATGATTCAAAATTTATGCAAAATTAAGGTTAAAAACTTTTTTATTAAATTTTGATCGATTTGATTAACCAAAATATGATAATTTTTCAACATCACTAAATGTATTAATATCTCTAAATGCTTCTTTCACATAACAAAGATATTATAGCATCGATATATGGATTTAATATGATTTCATACGATCACATAACTTTTTTCTTTAATCTATCAATCTTTTCAATCAATTTTGAATTGAATTTCTAGACATTTACGAATAGTTTTTTTTTCAGTTTTATCTTATTTTATTCCAGTTATAAACTATTTATCTGCGACACGAAATGAAATCATTTTCATAGCAAATCAAAAAAACTTTGAAATCCCTAAAAATATGCAAAAGAAATAAACTTAAATGTATCACTTGACGGTCAGATACAAGTATGATGTTAAAATATACTATGTAACTGTGTTATTTTTAAAAATTTTTCTTACGTGTGTGAACTTTATATTTCCAAATATTTGAAGCCTTAAAAAAAAAAAACTTATTGTCAAACAAAAAGTTAAGCAGCAAAGACACTTCAAAAAATGTTGATTAACTTCAAGACTCCATTTCTTCAAGAAATAAGCTAAAAGTATAAAGGAAGCTTATTAAGAACACAAAAATGTAATCAGAATTTGCTGACTCTTTTTTTTAGCCCTTAAAATATGCAATAAAAATTCGTTTAAATGTGTAATGAAAAGTATTAAGATTTTACTTGATATACATACTTCAAGCCCATGAAAATAAATAAATTAATATAGATTATAGATTTCAACCCTAAAAATATGCAACAATAATTAATTTTGAGTTATAGGAAACTTTAAAATTTTCCAAATGATTTCCAAAGTTTCGAATCAGATTGAGCATGCAATTCCAAAAACTAATGAAATGAAGTACATAACCAAAAATTTCTAGTATTAGCTGATTTTTATATCAACCCTTAAAGTATGCAACATAAAATCAAAGTTTAATATTGGAATATTAGAATATTGAAAGAAGACATATTGGAAACATTTAAAAATAAACTGTAATTTCTTGCAATCTTAAACATATACAATATATTGAAAACAATTTTGAGCTTCAGCTCAAGTATGTTGACAACAAGACAACATGAAGACAAAGAAATCAACAACATCGGCTCTGTACAGAGCAAATCACACAGCTTGACTATACAGACTGTTTCATTGGCCGCTACACCAACTCATCAGTAGTCTTTGCATGACTTCTTCAGTGTAATCCACTCAAGTTCTACTTATACTGCCAATTATGCCGAGAAAGTTACCCGGAATTTATTTTGACAAAGAGAACGCTTAGTAGTGAGTGAGTTCTTATCTAATTCGATGCAAAATATAGAATACAATATATTTTAAATTTATAGCCATTAGTGGGTATTTAATATTATGTTCACACAGAGAGTTTAGTTTGAGTTTCTAGTACAAAGTTGGGTTTTGTCATTGAATTCAAAATAAAATCTTGAGTTTCCAGTACAATTATGCAGGATTTCACTCAACCTAAACTCAATATGCTTTCTGAGTTTAGAAGAACTCATTTTGATAAATGCCTAAAAGTATGCTAATGTTCCGCTGAAAAGGTGCGTTCAGTTGCAACTTTTTAGATGACAAGGTACGCTCAGAGTATTGAACGATTTTATGCAGGATAAAACTCAGCCTAAACTCAAGTTGCTTTCTGAGTTTTTTAGAACTCAATTTGAAAATGCCTAAAAGTATGTTATTGCTACGCTGAAAATGTACATTCACATGAAACTTTTTAGATGACAACGTACGTTCAGAGTATTGAACGATTTTATGCAGGATAAAACTCAACCTAAAGTCAAGTTGCTTTCTGAGTTTCGCAGAACTCAATTTGAGAAATGCCTAAAAGTATGCTAAGATTCCGCTAAAAAGGTACGTTCAGTTGCAACTTTTTATATGACAAGGTACGTTCAGAGTATTGAACGAGTTTGTGCTGAGAAATATCAAAAACAACTGTATCTAAAATTGTGCAATTTACTTTTTGCAAAAAATTAACGAAGAACCGAACAAAAGACTTTGGGCAAGTGCAGAAGATGAGGTCTTCATATCGGCTTCATATAAAAATTCCAACTCCTCAAGTAGAATTAACGTCACGGTAGTGGAGGTGCAAATTTATGAAAACACATACAGTGATGTGCGTTGAAATAGAGCCAAGCACTTGCTGATGATATTACTTAATTAATATTTTTTGTTACAACTTGGCATGCAGTGAACCATTTGTAGTTTAAAAACCACTTCTCCTATGAATATTGTACAGTTGTTTTTGAGTACAATTGCGCATTTATTTTTCGCTAATCTGTGAAACTGTGATATTGTTGCGTTAATAAAGTGTGAGTTAAAATAGAGCCAACCAATGTAACTAAAAATTTTTTAATTTGAAAAGATCTTTTTTAATAAAATTTTACTACAGAACGTGAGTAAGAGTTCTCAATTTTATGATTTCAGTATTTCAAACAATTAGGTCTAAAAATGGGAAGAGCCAAGCACTGCAGTTCTGAAAACCGAAAAATTATAAAAAATTTGCGTTAACAAGACAAGAGCCAAAGGATAATAGCCAGTATAGTTGGCTGCTCAAAGAAAATGGTTGAGAACGCATTAAATTTTACACAAAAAAGAAACACCAGAGGAAAACAACCCAAAATAAGCAACAGTTTGCAAAGACGAATCCTACGTCACATAAAAAAAGATCCGTTTGTGACCTCTTCCGCTTTTAAGAAACAATATTCCTTGGAAATGGACACTTTAACGATTCGAAAACTTTTAATTAAAAACGGATTGAAGCTAAAGCTGCTCGGAAGGTACCATTCCAGACCAAATTTAAAGTCCGCAAGCGATATCAATTCGCAAAGAATCATGCTAATAGGCCACCGAGCAAATGGCGAAACATGCTTTGGTCAGATGAAACCAAAATTAATTTATTTTATTCAGACCGAGGCAGCATTTCTATGAGAAGACCCCCCCAATACTGAATTCCTCCCTCAACACACTATAAAAACCTGTTAAACATGGCGGTGGGAGTATAATGGTTTGGGGGTGTTTCTCATATAATGGCACATGTCCCTTATTTCGCTTCGAGGGAAAGATGGATGCTTTATAATACACCAGGATTTTGAGTGAAACCATGATGCCGTACGCAGAGTTAAATATGCCTCTTTGATGGATGTTTCAGCAGGATAACGACCCGAAACACACATCGAAGCAGGCAAAAGAATGGTTTAGACAAAACAACCTCGAAGTTTTAAGCTGGCCGCCACAGTCGCCAGACCTTAATCCTATCGAAAATATATGGCGAGAGGTTAAAATGTCTCTTAAAGACAAACATCCAATTAACAAAGATGATCTTTGGAGGTTAATCAAGAACTCATGGGAGAAAATTTCAGCCACAAAGTGCTACAAACTAGTGGATCCGATGCCTAGGCGTTGCTCAGCAGTTATCAGAAATAATGGATACTCCACCAAATATTGAGGTAGAAATAATTATATTTCAATAATTTCTATTGATTATATCATGAAATTTTAAATTTTCTAATCACAAGTCATGACTTAAATGAAGTAACTGTTTCTGGCTCTATTTCAAGTCACAGCCAAAAGAGGACATATCATTGAATTAGGAATTTTTTCGTTTATGATTCACACTTAGTTAATTAATTAATTTGCTAATATTAATTAAATGAATTATTCTTTTGTACCTATTAAAAGAAAAAAGTAAAAATGCAAAGTTTCCTACGATATTTTGATTTAAATAATTTTTATAGCACTGGCCCTATTTCATCGCACATCAGTGTAAGTAAACTAAGAAATGTCACAATTAGCTCAATGCTGACGACAAATCTCTTTGTGAACAGCTTCGTTTAAACTCGAACTAAACTCTCTATGTAGGCATATCATAAGATTCGATGAATTTCTCTAAACCCTAAAAATATGCAATAAAATTTTGTTTTATTAATATTCTAATTTTTAATTAATAAATATATTTTCTTATGAACAAATATATTCTCATTGTTATTTTGTTCTGAATTTTTCTCGGTCTTTAAATTTTTTGCGAAATTAACTGAATTTTATTGTAGACTTGAACACAATGATAGTGAGTTTATTTCAATAAATATGTATATGAAAGCATAAAGAATTGGGATAATTTTCTCAGTCTGTTAAATATGAACTATAAGTTATGTTGAAACATTTTGGAATATTAAGTTACTTTAAGCATTAACGTTAAAAAAAAAAATCAAAAATTCTGACATATAAAACCTGGTTTATTTTAGTTGTTAAACGTTTGAACTAAAGTCTTGAAGAGAACACACAGTTTGTTCACTCTCCAAAAATATGCAACATTTTTAAGACACTTTTTATACTCCCGCCAAAATTAACAAAAAATGAGAGAGATTGTCACATTAAATTTTTGAGGAGAATTCAATGTAAACTTTGAAGAAACTCTAAAAAAAAAAAACCATATGTGCCTTTCGGACATTTGGTACATTTGACATTTCTTCTTACTAACAAGAAAAGGTCCCCAATTGTCAGACACGAATTTGAATGATTTTCAGATATGTGTGAGAGGATGAAATTATAAGGTTGGGTTGACGTATTTTTTACATGTGCTCAATCGAATGTTTGGGGTTTCAAAATGGCGTTTCAAGATCAGCAAAAATGTGGTTTTTTTACCATAACTCTGATATTTGCCATAAAAACACATCAAACGAAAGGTATTAAAAAGACGCAAATAACGGTATCCAATTTAATTTGTTGATCTAATAGTTGTTACAATTTTGTTGTTGCAATTTTCAACAGTTTTTAGTCGATATCATGGGTAGCACTTAGACGAAATTATTTCATATTAATTTATGTTTTAGCACAAGCAATTTTGAAAGTTACCTTTTTTTATTTTTTAAATTTTTAAGTTTTTGTAATGATTTTTTTTTCTTAAAATGTTTAAAAATTCAAAAATCTAAATTTTTGGTTTTTAACGATCTATTCGAATATATAGATAAATTATCATAAAAGCTAAATAATTAGTAGGGTTTCCATATAAAATGTGTGCTTTTACTTGTTTGCCCCATGCCACAGTTAAACCCAATTTTTATAAATACTATATACATACATATTAAAACTTTTTGCAATGAGCGAGCGCTTTTGCATACATTTTCAATCCTAAAGATATGCCCATAATTTTTTTCGTTTACTGAAAGAATAAAAAGGAAGATTCATATTTCAGCGGTCTTATAAAATAAAATGTACCTGAAATATTCACATCAGATCAATTAACAAATATTTAAATTTTGAAAGCTCAAGGTATCATTTCAAATCACACCAAGAAATCACTCCAAATTCAATTTGAATTGCGTTGTATTTACAACCTAAAACTATGCAAGAAAATTGTTGCTCACCGAGAGTAGGTAACATTAACAAACTTCAAGTCTCTGTATTAAAAGTAATTTCACTCAATGTGATATTTTTGAATACCCTAAAAGTATGCTACATTAAATATATAAAGACCTCAAAGTATGCAACATTAAAATATTAAGCCCTAAAAGTATGCAGCATTAAAAATATGTATTTAAAAAAAATGCATATAGAGATGAAAAAATAACTAAATCACTAGACCATTAAAAATTAAAACTAATTCTTAGACTAAAAAGTATGCAAAATGAACACAATTTCTGTCATGGTATATATGATGTGAAAATAATTAACTCATTTTTGATTTATTTTCAGGCTTTAATGATGTCTTTGGGAGACTAGATGCTCATCTGAATACGTTGAAGTAATGAAATCTGAAGAATTTTTCGGTCGATATAACTATGTTTCAACTTTTATTTAATGTTTGCAAGACTAGAGAAATCTATTAAAAATAAACTTTTCAGAAAAGTCTCATATATTAAATCTACATTATATATTTATCATATCTTATATATGTATATTAAAAAATGATATTCTTCTGAGCTTTAATACAATAGTTTCAACATTAAAAAAAAACGGAAAAAAATTGCAGCGGTAAGAAATGATCAACAAGGATTTTTTACTCTGAAAATAGTGTCTGAAGACAGATATTTATCGGCTTTAGAAAAAAATCAAGGAAAGTTAAGATTTCTGTTGAAAAAAAAACAATTTAGTTTTTTATTCTTTCAAAAATTATATAAAACATACATGTTATAAACAAAAAAAAGCCACTCAATCAACATTTTTAATATAACTTATTGTTAATTATTTCAGTTAAGATATCAAATCAAATTAAATAAAAAAAAAAAAAAAAATCAACAAAATTGCTATAGAACCAAAAATACTTTCTTAAGTAAACAGCTAAACGTTGACGATTTTAAAAACTCAGGCAAAGGTTCCAAGAATTGTTGCGAAAATTTTTATTTATATTTGAGAGGATTTAAGTTATAAGCTCAAAATAATCTAATGTGTGCGGATTTAAGTTATAGCTAAAAATAAGCTCAAACGAATTTCCGCAAACCACTTAAAATGCATTGGAAGAATTTAACCATTCACTACAGTGCAGACCCTAAAAGTATGCAACATTTTTTGTTCACATGTAGTACAAATTAATTTAACGGCTAACGGATAGATACCCCCGTTAAACGTGTTAAAAAATGTTACCCTCATTAAGCTTAGCCCTCAAATGGATGATTTTTGAGTGCGAAACGCTCACTTTTACAATTACAACGGACATTAATTACAAAATGCGCTGAGGTAGGAAAAAAATTCCGGTACAGAATATGTTACCCGAAGTGTATAGAATCGATATACATAATCAATGATTTGACTTCTGAATTTGGAAAAAAGGTTTTCAGTTCTAAATTTTAATACAAACGTAAGTGTGCCTAAATGCACTGTTATGCAGTAGAGGATTAAAGCGACTTAGATATTTGGCTGCCTATTAGAAGCATTGGATGTGGACATATTTTCCAACTACTGAAAAATATTTATAAAGCTTTGATAAAACTCCAATTAATCCACATTAAACTTCTGAGTTATTGATAATAAAATATTTGTTAAGGCCTTAAAATATGCAACATTGTTTAATATTAAAAAATAAATCGTAAGATTCAACATATTTGATAAAATATTCTTTAAAATTGAAGTTGTGAGCAATCGCTTAAAAACTTTTTTGTGAAGTCCTAAATGTATGCAACATTTTTTAACTGTCATAATCAAATCGTAAGATTCAACATTATTGATAAGATATTTTTCAAAATTAAAGTTGTAAATAATCGATTAAAACATTTTTTGTGAAGTCCTAAAAGTATGCAACATTTTTTTAATTTTCATAAATAAATCGTAAGATCCAACATAATTTATAAAATATTCTTCAAAATTAAAGTTATGAGTAATCGGTTAAACTATTTTTGTGAAATCCTAAATGTATGCAACATTTTTTTTTTAATTTTACTTGAATGAGAAAATAAATCATACAATTCAACATGATAGCTCTGTTTTATTCGTACTGGTTTAACTAAAAATGTTCTTAATTACATGCAGAACACTTACAAAAAGATGAATCTGCTTAGTAGCTGGATCATCTTGTTAAACTATTTTTCGTTTCGCTACGGCTGCATAGATGTCATTGTTTTTTTGTTATTGTTTTCATTGATTTATAGTCACCTTTTGCTGTCAGAGGAAACAGCTGTGCTTATTTCTTTGCAATGGATAAATACAAATGGACGCCAAAATATCGTAAGTTTATTGCTCGAAGTTCCAATGCCCCAAGCGGTCAGGAGCAAAACTTAAAAGAGTTTAACTAATGCGATCTATTTGTTCATCAGATTTAACCAGAACGAAAAAAGGGGCCAATATCATCGCATAGAAAATCTTGCACATGTTTCGCTTGACTACACCTTTCTCCCCACTATTCTATCACCACAATTTTCGAACCAAGACAATCTTGACTAAACAGGTATAACACCTAAAATACTTAGTCCCAAAAGTATGCAACATTTTTCTATTAATATTTACTTGCATGTGGAAATAAGTCATTAGATTCACGAGAAATCCTAGGATTCATAAGATATATGCTATTTTTATGTTGCTTAAGTTTTTAATTTATTCCTCAATTCATCACAGATGCTTCTTTGATAAACAGTTGTATGCAGAACTTTCTTTTAAAGACCCAAACGGATGTAATACTTTTTTAAGTTTCCACTTCTATAAGGAAACTAATCATAACATAAGTTTTTTCGTAATTATTTTGTGAGTAATTGGTTAAAACATTTGTATGTAGTCCTAAAATTATGCAACATTTTTTTCAATTTTCATGAATAATTAATAAAATTCAACATAACTGTTAAACTATTCTTCCAAATTAAAGTTTGAGTAACACATTTTTTGTGAAGTCCTAAATGTATGCAACATTTTTTTTTAATTTTCACTTGTGTGAAGTAATAAATCATTACATTCAACATAATATCAACGCTTAGAACATCCTGCACATGTTTCGCTTGATTACACCTTTCTCCCCACTATTCTATCACCAAAATTTTCAAACCAAGGCAATCTTGACTGAACAGATATAACACCTAAAATACTGAGTTCAAAGGCAAAAAAAAACATAAAAAAAAGAATTTTTTTGTAAATTTAATAGATTTCATTTTAATATTGTTTAAATTGTGAGTAATCGGTAAAAACAAATTCTGAAGTCCTTAAAGAATGCATATTTTTTTTCAAATTTTCACTTGAATGAAGAACTAAAGCATACGATTCAACAAAATATGCCTATAAAATAAGTTCCTTAACATATCAGTTGTGAGTAAAAGGTAAAAAATTTTGTGAAGTCCTAAAAGTATGCAACATTTTTTTTTCTAGTTTCACTTGTATAAGGAAATAAAGCATTAGATTCATGAGAAATCATGATATTCAAGAGAAATATGCTATTTTTACATTAATGGAGTTTTTTATTCATTACTCATTTCATCCCAGATACATCTGTTTGATAAACAGTTGCCTACAGATCTGCAAACAATTTTTTTTTTACTACTTTGATTATTCTTATATTTTGTCAACTTTAACTAAAATTCATTTAAAATAAATTTAACTGCTTCACACAAGGTCGCTGAGCAGATTCCAAATGTTCATGTTTTTAAAATTTTACCATTAAGCCAAGTTGTTAACCACCATATATCCTGGATGTGAAGATCCTGTTGCCGGAATTAACTCAAACATATTACACATATTATTAAAGCAGCAAGCTTTCATACACTCACACCTATGTCGATGCGTAAATTTTAGCTAAAAGCTTTATAAAAAACTTGCTTTTGGACATTTTTATAATTTAAATATATTTTTTTTTTTTGCCAAAATTTTCACTCACTAACACACTAAACTAAAAAAAAAAATCAAATAACCATACGATCGTCATAGCAAGGAACTTTCAATAAATTCGAAAAATTAAAAACAACATTGCCAGCTAAGCCTACCAAAAGCACGGAACCGCAAAATTCCACGACCAACGAGACAGCAACTTGTCTTAAATTAAGCAAAAACGTAAGCTCACAACGTAAGCCAACCAAATAACGTAGCATATGTAGGCTAGGTCAGGAGAGCAAATTTTTTTTTAATTGCTGATTTTTTTGAAAAATTTTAATAATTCATACAACTTTAAATTGTGATTTTTTTTTTAATTTTTATTGATTATTATTTATTAATTTTTAATTAATTTTTTTTATTATCAACCCGCACTTTTTTCACTTTATTATATTTTGCAAGTTTTACACTTTGCATAGCTTAACACACAGATTTTACACAGAAAATTAGAACGTGCGACCGCGCCAGTGCTTTACATATCCTTACATCCTGGCAAATCCCGAAATTGCACTAACTTGTCCCAAAACACGAAACCAAGGCAAAGGCCTTCGAAGCAAAAAAAAATAGAAAAAAAAAATTGGGTAAAACATGCTGCTGTGAAGGAATGTTCGGCTGTGTGGTGAAAACGAAGTTGGTCGAATAGTTTGCAGAATAACACATGCACACATACACACACACTTGGTGTGTAAGTGATAGAGAGAGGGAGAGCTCCCAAAAAGAGAGCTTAAAAGTTCAACAGAACTGTAGCGTGTTGAATATAATGAAGATAAGAGCAAAATATTAGAATTCTGCAATTTGGTGAATTTGTTGAATATGAAGAATGTTTCTATTTGCTGAATGAATAGTTTTATTTACTTTGGTGAATTTGGTGAATGTTTTTATTTACTGAGAGGACAATACAGGAGTTGCATTTTTAAAGATGATGATGAAAGCTTTTGGTGCTGAATTAATTTTGGTGAATAGGTAGATAGGTGAAAATAGTAGGAAAATGACAATAAAATGTAACAAATAATATTTTGAAATTTTTCTTTAAGTCCAGGGAAAAGGTTTTACTTTCGTGATAATCTATATTTTATCTTAATATGGGTGAATAAAATAAAACAGTAAAAATAGCCACTGAAAAGGTTAAGGTGTCAAATGAAAAAAATAAATTCGAACTTAAGATCAAAATAATATAGTTTCCGATAAGAAAATAACTAGCATTTCCCATTCAAAGAGAGCGCACCTGAGATACGGTCAAATTTTTTTTTTTGTTTTTTTGAAGTGAAACTTCTTTAGCCGCGATGGGGAGTAAAACCGATGAATCAATTCGCCGATGAAACACTTCGCCATGTTTTTCACATAGTGTTACGTTTACAGTACAGTACAGTAGTTTTTCAACTGCTGTACTAAATCTATACTAACAGCCCGATTCTGCGTACTTGATAAATTCACCTTATTGAATATTTATAAAATATTGACTATTTATAAAGATTGGGTATTCTGTAATAGAAAAAAAAGCTCTTTAATTGATAAATTTGTCAATATCTCATTTGCTATTGATAAATTTATCAAGAGAGTTGTGGTTGTTCGTAGCAGGCAATATCAAGGTTAATATTAACATAATAATATTAATAATAATAATTATTTTCTACAAATTAAAACACTTTTGTGGAACATAAGGAAAATGAAAGCAGAATCGTTTTAATTATTGCTGCTGTTGTTGTTCGTATATCGAGTGTTGCTGCTTTTCACACTCCTCTCTTTGCTTTTCATACACCTCAAGCTGCTTCTCACGCTCTGCTCTCTGTGGTTTGCTATTAATGAGAACAATTAGCTGTTAACAGGAATTCACCTCCTCTGGTGAATTACGAAAACTTTTTATTTATCAAGGTTGCTGTAGAATACTAAAAAGCTTTCGCTTGATAAAATTCTTTACAAATTTTATTGATAAATTACTTATCAAGAAAAAGCAGAATAGGGCGGTAAATTTATCATACGGTTTGTGCCTGCACTTAAAATAATACAAAGCTTTCAGGCCTTGCTTTGCTTTCAAAGACAAATATGCCGAGGAAATCATATTGCAACAGCAAAGTTCAGCTAGATCATTGGTGGGCATTCTTACATAGCCGCAATCTTGGCGTTTATGTGTACTTGTGCATTCAAAAGCTTTCCAATGTTAAAAAAGTGTGTAAAAAGCTCTAACAGCGTACGTGTGAAGCTCTAGCAGCGTACGTGTGGCGGCAGAGAAAGGTCTTTGCCCGACATTGAGCTAGATCTAAAAATCAGCTCTTCAAATTGCAAACGATAACAAACCATAATTAATTTCATATTTTCCAAGTGAATAGTAAGTAGTTCAGTTGTTTTATTGTGATTTAAGCATGAAAGCTGCATATATATAACCTATGATTTTATGTTTGTCTTATCGTTTAAAGTTGATGTTTTTTATATGAATATTTACCCTTTGTAGAACCACAAAAGGGCAGATTGTAGTACTGCTTATTTAAAATACAGTGTGTTCACCAAGAAATAAAGTGTTCAAATGGGAAATGGAAATGAAAAAAATTTGCCGCATATGGAGCGTGTCTTTGATATTCATATCAAAAACATTAACCTTAAGCGAAAACACAAACACTGACTGCTGCTAATTAACAGAGTTATGCTGTACAAAATTTGAAAGTATATTTTAAACTTAAGTGCAGTGATTTCAAATCAAACCTGAAATCATATCGATACAACATTCGGCTGGTTCTCAAAAGAGTTTGTACAGAATTAACTGATCATGCAAACTTTTTTATAACAGCAGGTCAGATTGCAGTGCTGTCTGTTTAAAATACAGTGTGTTTACCAAAAAATGAAGACTATACAGAGTATATTTCTGTATAGCATTTATTTTCCTTATATCTTTATGTTTTTGATATAAAATTCTACATATCATATAGTTTTATGACACAGTATGACGGCATTGACTGATAGTATAGTATGCTATGGTATTTTATGGTACGTATGGTATGGTATGATGGGTTCGGTGTGATTGTTTTGGTGCGATTGTTTGGGTTAAAGTTTCTCTTCGACCGTGCGTGGCGGCCACACACATTTTATTTTTTTTTTCAAAAATCGCCCTATGAAAAGTGCTTTCAAGAGAATTCCGGTTTTATTAAAGAATTCCGGTTACTTTTCCGATCAGATGGTATGTTCATAACCGTGGTTACAGTAGAAACAGTTCTTAAAATCAATACGAATATTTGACGAAATTTTGATATTACAGTAGAGATTCACAAAAGTTGTGACTCGCAAAAGTTAAAATATACGGAAAAGTTAACTAGGCTTCTATCACCACAGGAAATTCTAAAAAGCTAACTTTTCCGTCAACTTTTCTGAGTTCTTGTTTTATCACCCTTTGTTTTTTTTTTATATATATATGAAGAATAAACTTTACAAATAGACCAACGTAAAAGAAACTGTCCAATCAGTAGCTCTAAAAGCGAATGCGAAAGATATCTTTACAGAAATCTGCCCAAATAAAAAAGCGAATGATTTTATAACAAGTCACGGTTCGTTTTTAAATTTCAGGCACCGGTCTTAAGGCATATGGAGAGATTCTATTTAGCAGGACTTCAGCATATATGTTTTAAGATATACCGCTGTCTTCATATTTCATTTATATTTATTCAAATACATATAGTTTTAAATTTCACTATTGTCCTTAAAAAATTAATAAGTCACAAAAATTGACAGGCCCAAAAACAAACGGATTAACTTTAGTGAGTCTCTACTGTATTTCTATAAATAACAGGCTTAATTTAAAGTTTTTTGCTCTTTTTCCACAACTTGATATAGTAGCTGTTGTCTTGTTAGTAATAAAAAAACCTTCAAGAAATTCAAATTATAAAAATATGAATTTTTTTTATCTAAAAAGAGAATATTTCTCTTGAATCTTATGATTTCTCATGTATCTAATGATTTATTTCCTTCTACAAGTGAAAATAAAAAATATTGCATACTTTTGGGATTTCACAAAATTTTGTTTTTTCCTATTACTCACAACTTACATATATGTTGCAGAACTTATTTTATAGGTATATCTTGTTAATCCCTAATTTTTTCACGCCTTACAAAAATTATGATTATTTCGATCATAACTTTAAAAAAGTTAATTGGATTCTGTCTAGGGTAAGATTAGATATGGAACCTTTAATGTTAGTGGATAGGCTATGTTAAGTTATAGACATGTCGAGGTGGATTTGTGAAAGTTAACAGCAGTACGTTACTCAACCACTGCACAAAATTCACCACAACCTAAGAACACACCAAGTCAACTCACCAGAATATTTCATATTATATATACTCACCTTTGAATTCGCCCTGCAATGAAATTCGCTCTGCAAGATTCGAATAAATTCGAACATCAACTAGATAGCGAACAACAACAGGTGACACAGGTGAGTAAATAACTCAGAACTCAAACCCAAATACACCACCACCACTAAAGCAGCATTGAGAGCATAACATTGAGTTTAACAATCAAATTCACCACAAAGGTGAACATTTACAAACGCTCTTAACCAAGAGCATTCGCAAAAGGAGGTGGGTGCCAAGAATTAAATGCCAACGCATGCTCCTAAAAAGCTGCAAAGTAAATTGTGCCAACTCACCACCACCACCACCACAGCGAAACGAAAAACAACGACGACCAACAACAGCTCTAAAGCATGGCAAGGACGCTTTTTGGCTTGGTGTTGATGCCGAAGAAGACGATATTTCTACATTGGCTGAACCAGCCAGCTCGCTTCAAGTAGCATTGACTTTGACCGTCAGTCAGTTTCAACTCGTTCACCAGCGAGTGAAGTGTGCGAAAAAGTGTTCGCAAGCGTTAAGTGAAGCATGAGAAAAAAAAAACAAAAAGCGAACTTGAACAAAAAACGTAGCATCATTTTTGGCGCGCTGACGAACTTCTTTTCGTGTTTATTTGTTGCTTAAAACGTATAAAAAGCTAAGAGGAGAAAAAAACCTTTTATAAGTGACAATGACAAGCGTGACAGTGAATGTTTGCTTAATAGAACCAAAAAAAAAAAAAAAACAAAAATTAATGCTTGTGACGCGCATAAAAACCTAGCTGGACGAACATATGTAATGCACTGGCACAAAAACCACCCACACACACTCACACACACAGTGACAGCCATGAGGGCTAATAGCGTAAATAGATATGTTGGTGTGAGTGTGCATGTGCGTGTGTGTTTGAGTGTGTGCGGGTGTTTGATTAACGCGTAAAGCCTGCAGGGACATTTAATATAATGTGAACGTGTTGTTATTGTTGACGTTCGTTGTTGTAACTCTTCTTATTGTTGCTGTTGTTTCTACTGTTGTTTGTGTTGTTGCTCATTTTGCAGTCAACAAAAAAAGTGTTGTAAATTGTTTGGACGTGTTTGAGCAAATAATGCCAACAAACGGCAAAAATAGCTTCAACACAAAAACAAACAAAAGAAAACAACAGAAAAAAAAAAAACAAAACACACAAAAACTGAAAAAAACTATAATTTGCACATACTAACGGGGGGACGCGAAAATATGTCATTGTGTATTGTTTCTGATTTTATTTTTTTTTTTTTGCTGTCCTTTGTCTGTGTAGCTGCATGTTTCGAGGCGGCATTTATAAGCCACCGCTTTGTGATGACTTTGAAAAGTACAACTTGTCTCAAATGTTTTGGTAAGTGAGGGCGATAAAAACATTACTTATATATAAATAAGGGACTTCACGATGTGGAGTATTCTGCAATCAAGCGTATTTGTGTTATATTGTTCCAGAGAATAAAGCATAAGTTTTAGACTGTGAACATGTGCCTAGAAAATTGTTATTAATTTGAAATTTTAACTATCAGAAACTATCAAAATATAACAAAGCTTATAACGGGTATAATTATATTTTTTTGTTGCATATTTGATAAGATTTTACTTTTTTTTTAACTCAACGTTTTTTTTTAATCTGAATTTCAAAAATTTACAAAATATGCAACATTTTTAAAAAATAAACAATGAAAGACACATACACCTCATCGTGAATACCCCTCGTAAAAAAATGATTTGATTAATTCTTTTAATATAAGAAAATATTCTTCTTCAAGAATTCTGTTCGGTTCAAAATGTAAACAAAAAAATTAAGTTTGAATGTAAATTAAAGAAATTTTCGTATTTATTTCGGAAACTATCAGTTCAGCTCGTTGATACATTTGTGTTACCATGTCATTGCAAATTCATTATGAATTATGAAGGATTGATTCTAGGATGATGAAATACGAGGGTAAAGTATTTAAACAATATCGACATTTTGGAGCAATTCTCAAAATTTTCGCGAAAGTTGGTACCTTGTTGAACAGACTGCTGCTAAAAAAGATGCACAATAGATGCTGTTAATAAAGGGTTTTCCATTAAGAACTTGACAACTTTTTTTTTAAATAAAACGCAAACCATTTGAGATATTTCAAAAACTTTGTTATCGGCTTGAAGTACAATCAAAACATTTATGAATAGAACTCGACTTCGTTCATATGGCCACCGCGGGCACGTATGCAGCGGTCGATTCGTTGGACCAAATGTTCAATGACTCGGCCACACATTTCGGCCGAAACGGCCTCTATTTCCCGTTCAATGGGGCTCTTAGCTCTTCCAACGTCGTCAGGTTGTTGGCATAGACCAATGACTTGACGTAGCCCCAAAGAAAATAGTGTAGAGGCGTTAAATCGCACGAACGAGGCGGCCAATCCACTGGCCCATTTCTTGAAATAACACGCTAATCAAACTTACTCTTCAATAAATTGATTGTAACGTGTGCTGTGTGACTTGTAGCACCGTCCTGTTGGAAACACATGTCGTTCAAGTCCATATCTTCCCAATCGGGCCAAAAATAATCGGTGATTATGGCGCGATAACGAAAGTTACGATCGTTATTGTTGACCAAAAAAAATGGTCCAATGACGCCGCCGGCATGCAACCGCACCAAACAGTTATTTTTTGTGGATGAAATGGTGATTCATGAAGCACATGTGGATTTTCACCCCACCAATAATGCATATTTTGCTTATTGACGAACCCATTGAGCCAAAAATGAGCTTCGTCACTAAAGATGATTTTGCGATGAAATTTATCATCCTGGCGCATCTTTTCCAGAGCCCTATCGGAGAATATACGTCACTTCAAATGGTATATCGGCTTCAATTCTTGAGTCAGCTTGATCTTGTATGGGTGTAAACCAAGATCCTTACGCAAAATTCACCATAAAGTGGTCTGGGCGATGCGCAATTCTTGAAAAAGCCGTGGAATTACTGTTTTATATCGTTTACTACGAACGCCTGAACGGCAGCGATATTTTCGGCACTTCAACCAACCCGTTGTCTCACTGGCACGGCAGTATCACACAACGAATATGTAGACTCAAATTTTTGCACAAAACTTGTTATTGTCTGTGTACTAGGGCGAGAATTACGACAGAAAATTGCAGTTAACGCTCTTAAAGTTGCGATCATCGACTCCGAATTTCGGTAGTAAGCGTTTTTAATTTGCAGAAGTTGTTCGTTCGTGTACTTTACCATGATGAAAATTTTGAGTTTACTGAATAAATTGACAGTAACAGTTCGATGATTAGTGAAAAGGTGCGTTCAGAAATTAAATTCAAAGTTGTCAAGTCCCTATTGGAAAACCCTGAATTATGCAAGGTGGCGCAAAGTAAATCATCCAATTTTGTTTTTGAATAACTTTTCTACTAAATAAAAAAAAAAAAAATATTATGAGTGACTTTTACAATTTTTTCTGATAAGTGGAAAAGATGATATCCGTCAAGTGGCTGCAACCAGTGTTGATACACAATTCTTTCCGTTTTATCGCATTTTCCATAAGATTCCGCAAGATTTCCGGTGATAACTGTTCGCATTCCTGTCGAATATGCTCCTTAAAGTCTTCGATGGCCTGCGGCTTGTTGGCATAAGCCCGCGACTTCAAGTAGCCTCAAAGGAAGAAGTCTGGGATGGTTAAATCGGGCGATCTTGCTAGCCATACCAAATCGCCCTCTTCGTTGTGGAGATTGAGGATGGCTTGACAGTAATTCACACGCGACTGACGGTCAGCAGGCATTAGCAGTTTGCACGGGAACATGTGTAAGTCTTTTACTAAAATTCGCGGTAGGGTCCGTCCGGTGATGCCCAATTGCGTGGTCCGCCGGCTGGTTGCTGTTTCATCATTCTCAGCGACATCAGCAGCCACAGCCGCGATATTCTCAGCCGTACGACCAGTCCGCTGGTGGCCATGCCTTGAAGATCTCGTGTGGTTCCAATCTGTTCGAGTCGAGCAGCTAAGCGTCGGCGGCCTCGGTAGTCGAGTTGGTAGCGTGCTCGACTGCCACCCCAGAGGTCACGGGTTCGATTCCCGGCCAGGCCATGGTCCTTCGCTTTAAAAACCTTTCTAAAAATTTTCTATCGTCATTTCTAATCAACTGTAATTAAAAATTCATCAATATTTACAACTTGAAGTTGTAGTTGATGGTAGAGAAGTTTGTGGATGAGATTGCCTTATAACTTGAATTGACTGAGGTAAAGGCATAACACTTGCCTCTGATTCCAATTCACATGTTTCTTTGGCTTTCCACCACGCTAAGAACATTCTACACGTGTTTCAATTGATTGCCCTTTCCTTCCCACTAATCTATCACCCCATTTTCGAACCAAGGCAGACTTGACTGAATAGGTATTCCACCTGAAATCCTTGGTTCAAAGCTAAAAAAAAAAAAAAAATAGCGCTACATTGTTTGTCTGTTTGTATACTACAGCTGTGGAGTTGACAACTGTCACAAATGATTGAAAAATTATAACATCTTCTGATAGGGTGATTAACTTTGGTTGCCACCTTGTTTAAAAAATAAGCACTAATATATAGGCCCTAACAAATCTCAATCTGATAACAAATGTTCCAAAATACATATAAATCAAACATAAGATATAAGAAACAATCTCCAACATTAAGAAGAAATATGAACTGCCAAGCAAACAATTATCTTTGATATGAAAAGAAATCAAAAAGCAACTTACAAAAGGAAATTTTTCTTCAGCCTCTAATACATGGGGTTTGATATGTTTTATTGGAGTAAAATTATAAGATTGCAAAATATTCCAAATTTTCAAAAAAAAAAAAAAAAAATAAAAAAGAAATATATATAATATTCCAAAATATTAGAAGCTATCCATAAAATATTAACAGAAAATAAGATATTTGAGCAAAATTTTGAATGATAATTTTTGGACAATACCGTGTATTTGGTTCTTTTCAAGTTAATTTTTATGCATACACTAGCGATACCCAGCAACTATATTGGAAAATAGTATGTGTATTGATAACATTATTAGACCCTTAGTTTGAAACCACACTCATTGTCAAAGGCCCATTGCAATTGCCGAGTAGCAGGACATCAGGAAATATTAACTTCATTCTGAGTTCCAATATTCTGTAACTCTTACTTTTGCTATTCGATTACAAATATTCTTCTTATTTGGGCGCAGACACACCCCCTTCTCAAATAACCGTCCCAGTTTTCTTGTAGAGGGACATCACCAAGTGGTGATACTATTCTGAGTTTAAATGGTATATGACTCTTACTTTGATAGCTATCTTTAAGGGCTTTACGAGAGTTCCTTTTGCAAAACGAAGTGCTCCGTCAATATTCCCATCTACAATGTAATTTAAACATAACATGTCATTGGAAGGGAGCACTACAGCTCCATTGATGCTTCAAACAATAGTGAAAGTATAGCACTCAATACTGTGCTCTGAACTGCAGTAAAAGTATAGCACTCAATAGCTCCTAAAACTCTCCAAAGCGTTATGTAGCAGGATCACTTGGCCTTTTTCTGTTTCTTTTCCTGGCTTCATACAAAAAGAGCTCAGAAAAGAATGCTGTTGTTAGAAGAACTCCGATTTCGGTCCGTTGGAATGAAGCCAACGTTACCGTCAATGGTGTACCGGCAAATGATATGAGCAAATGATATGAGACTCCAACTCCAGCAGGACGGTGCAACAAGCCATACAGCGCGTGAAACCATCACTTTATTGGGAGGAACTTTTAGTTATGAAATCATATCTAGAAATGGGCCTGTCAATTGGTCACATAGGTCATATGATTTGACTCCGTTAGACTACTTTTTGTGGATGTACATTAAGTCATTGGTCTAAGCTAATAAACCAGCTACGTCTGACCAGTTGGAAACCAACAGCCGGCGCGTTATTGGTGAGATAAGGCCGAGATGAGACTATTCTGGAAAAAGTGGTGCAAAATTGGACCGACAAAATGGTCTGCATAAGACGCAATCGCGATGGTCATATGACCGAAATTTCAAAATATATATATTTCACTAGTTTTTTTAGTGTTTTATTTGAAAGAAAATTTCTATACCATTAAAAAAACACCCTTTACAACCTTTAATTTTGTTGAAAGTAAAAAAACACAACCTTTACAAAAAAGGTAAAGTACCCTCCTGAAAGACTCGATTTAAGTGGTTGGACTATGTAGTCAATACTCTTTTGTAATAGCTACATCACATCAGGTCTTGGGGATTTTCATGGGCTGGTTTACATAGTCTGTGAACACTTTTCAAACTTTTAATCAATATTTCAGGTCTTACACCTACTCAGTCAAGTCTGACTTGGTTCGAAATGGGTGATGTATATATCTTTTCAAGGGCCTGGTAAACATAGTCTGTGCACACTTTTTAAACTTTTAACCAAAAATTGAAAAATATTTCTGTTGTTTCAGCTGGGGTTTGAACCTGGTCTCGTATTGGCATCATCAAAAAAACACACTTCTGTGTGAGTGGTAGGACTATGCAGTCTATAATTTGTTCTAGTAGGTAAATTCCATTACGACTTAGGGATTGACATGGGTGTGGTTGGCTTCTGGTCTTTTCACATATTTTAAACTTTTAACCAAGGATTTCAGGTGTTTCACCTATTCAGTTAAGTATGCCTTGGTTCGAAATGGATGATATATTTATTATTGGGAACGAAGCGGAAGACAAGTGAAACATGTATAGGATGTTCAAAGCGTGATGGGAATCCGTAGAAACATGTGAATTAGAATCTAAGGCAAATGACTTTACTTCAGTCAATTCAACCCTACTAACAACTTGAACTTTTCAGACGTTAAAATTTATGAATTCTAATTTCTCCTGATTAGAAATGAGGAAAGAACTGCAGAAAAGTTAAAGCGTCGGAGCATGGCTTAGCCGGGATTCGAACCCGGAACCCTTAGGGTGGCAGTTAAGCTCACTACCACGCAACTAGCAATACCGTCTACCGAAATAACTATGAATCGATGTTATTAAAAGTTGCAAGCCAATGCTACTACATAATTTTCTAAGAAAAAGAAAAATAGTTTCGATTCTAGATTACAGCCTAGCTTACTTTGTAGGCTACTTTGTAAGGGGTCAGAATCTTATAAATATATAAAAGGGACTGATGTAACTCGAGAACGGAACGTTAGATTTTAACAATTTTGAGCTTGATGGATTCGTATTGGCCCCAAAGAAGGACACTATGTAGAAACACATCCTTTAATGTTTGCCACACCTCCTTTTACCGCCCACAAATCAATAAAAATGGTATATTTCCGACGGTTATGGTCGTATTAGACTACAATTTGGTAATTAAGGTTCTATGCTCACTGTCGGCAACTATACTAAAACTGGGTTGCCACACCCCCTTTTTACCGCCCACAAATCAATAAAAATTCTATATATCAGAAGATTTTGGTGGTATTATACTAAAATTTGGTAATTAATTTTGTTTGCTTTCTGTCGGAAACTGTACTAAATATAGATTGGCACACCCCTTTTACCGCCCACAAATTAATACAAATTCTATATCTCGGAAGTTTTTGGTGGTATTAGACTAAAATTTGGCAATTTATGCTCACTGTTGGCAATTGTACTAAAAAAGGGTTGCCACACCCCCTTTTACTACCCACAAATCAATAAAAATGCTATATTTCGGATGGTTTTGGCCGTATTAGGCTGCAATTTGGTAATTTATTTTGTATGCTCATTGTAGGCAACTGTACTAAAACTGGATAATTTCCATCTACTAGAAAACTGGGATGGGCATTTTATAAGGGAGTGTGGATCCGCCCATACAATTAAAATTTGAAATATCACATAGCTTCGGAAATAAAAGTAACAGTACTTACCGGGAAAAAGCTAGTTTTTCACAATTAATGCGTGCAAAGGCAGTATTTGTTTTGGATAGAGTATGAAGAGATATAAAAATACATTCTAAAAAATTACCTCAAAGAAAATGTTGCAAAAAATTATACCCACCAACAATGTTGCCACACATTAAGCCTTAAATGCAGCATTGTCAATAAAAACCATCTCAAACAAACGACATAAATCAACATTTTTACCTTCAGTCAAACAAAACATGTATAAAATTCGATGATTTTAAGTGTAATAATAAAGCAATTAATAAAATTTTGCATATTTTATTTGCAGATTTTATGTGACACGCCAAAGTCACACAACAACTACAACATCAGCTAATAAAAGTCAACAAAGCACATAAATGCGGTTCAACGTGAATTACAAATGACAGCAGAAGCTAGGGTTGCCAGCGTTACATACATACCAACAAAAAAAAAAAAAAAACAACAATGAAAAAGAGAAAAGATAAAAGACAAACCGAAAAAACCAACAGAAATGCACTTATAAATAAATTAAACCAATACAAATAATAATAATAATAATAGAACGAACATTTAAAAAAAAAAGAAAATAAAAAGTAGAACAGTTATAACAAAAATTATTGCAAAAAATGGGATAACCAATTGCTCAACAAAGTGTAAAGCGAACAAAGTGCCCGCTCGCAAATAAAGCCAATTTATGAAAGGCGCAAAAAATGCAACACTGTCAACGGACAACAACATAAAAACAGATGGAAGCGTAAAATAAAAAAGGCTAAAACACACACAAACACACATTTATATAAATAATGTTAACCAAGAGACGACGTTTAACTCAAACGCAACATTTGCCGCAGGAAGCACACGGACAGCCGCTTGATGACCATATGATGGGTGGCAGAGTCCAGGCAGGCGGCATCTGGCCGAAACACCATGGCTCGCCTGAGGGTGACAACAACCATGACTGTCAAAATGATGATAAGCAAAAAAAGTAGAAGCGCACAGAATGGAGGAGCAGCTATGTCTATTTTTTTTTTCTATGCAAACCTACTCAAGTCAAAGACGATGGATGTTGAACGCAACCAGGTATGTTGAGCAAACCATATTTTTTATGGGTGGGGGGGGGGGGGGTGTGTGTGTGTGTTGGTCAAACTTTGTTCATGCTATTTGCTTGTTGAGTGTTATTTTGAATGCGGTTTTGCAGCAGCTTTGCCGAAAGTTTTGGTCGACTTTTGCTTTGCTGCAGTGGGCGGGCTGAGGGGGTAGTGAAAACTTTTTGCTTTGCTTAGAATTTCATTCTTTCCTTTTTGTTTTCTGGATAATTCAGGCGGTTTTTTAAGTCCATTTTTTTCGATGCACTAACTATTTTTGGCACTAGTTTTTTCACCTAACAAGAAAAAAATTCTTTTTTTTCAAACTCACCCGCTTCGCTTTATTTTCGCTTCAACTTAAAAGCGTAACAATGCACCAACCGACAATGGCGTTGCATGCCACTCACAGCTTGCCAAAATACAAAAAACAAAGTTATGTGCGGGTGTGATAAACGCAAAAATTACACCCGCTGGACACATAAAATAATTTAAGTATTCACCAAAAAATTGGCCGAAAAGTTTTGCCCGTTTTTCTGTGTAGCTGCTGTTTTGTCTTTATTTGAAGTATTCTTTTTTTTTTTAGTGTTTTATGTGTACTCGTATAATTTTTTAACGCCATTTTTGACAAGCAAATGCATTTATGTTGCACAGTGTTGCGCATATGAATTTTTAATATTAATAAAAGCACATGGAAATTTAAAAAGCTCAAGTTAAGCTTTTTTTTTTTATATTGCAATAAAATTGTGTAAAACACCTTTTTTCGTTGGAGTGCATTGAGTAGATTGAGAGTGGGCAGGGAAGCGGAGTGGGTTGAAGGCGTTGCTGTTACACTTAAGTGCTGTCGAGCTAGCTGACAATATTGGTGAAATATTTAGAAAAGAATCTAAAGGCGTTAGAAACAGACTTGTGAGTTAGAAAGGATGAACATAGGACTTATTAAAATCAGAGGCTTTCCTTCAAATAATTTTCTTATAAATTCTAAAAATGCAAGTTATTCTTAAGGGTAATTTAGAGCAAAAGATAAGTCATGTCATATCATATGTCACGTCATGCCATATGTCATGTCATGTCATGTCATATGTCATGTCATATGTCATGTCATATGTCATGTCATATGTCATGTCATATGTCATGTCATATGTCATGTCATATGTCATGTCATATGTCATGTCATATGTCATGTCATATGTCATGTCATATGTCATGTCATATGTCATGTCATATGTCATGTCATATGTCATGTCATATGTCATGTCATATTTCATGTCATGTCATGTCATGTCATGTCATATGTCATGTCATATGTCATGTCATATGTCATGTCAAACTTAATTTTTTAGTTCAGACCGAGGCAGCCTTTCTAGGAGAAGACCCCCAATACCTAATTCCTCCCCCAATACCTAATTCCTCCCCCAATACCTAATTTAAGGCGAAAGATTAAAGTGTCTCTTAAAGACAAACATCCAGTCAACAAAGATGATCTTTAGAGGTTAATGAAGGACTCCTGGGAGAAAATTCCAGCTACTAAGTGCTAAAAACAAGTGGATTCGATGCCTATTCGCTGCTCAGCAGTTATCAGAAATAATGGATACTCCACCAAATATTGAGGTAGAAATAATTATATTTCAATCATTGCTATAAATTATATCATGAAATTTCAAATTTTCTAATGACAAGAAATGGCTAAAATTAAGTAACTATTTCTGGCTCTATTTCAAGACACAGCCGAAAAGGACATATCATTGAATTTTTAATTTTTTCGTTGATGTTTCACACTAAAGTTAATTAATAATACGTCATGTCATATCGTCGCTCATATGACTAACTGACGTATCTGAATTTTCTTAATTATTCAGGAGAGCACTTTTTACTTTTCGTTTCTGTGTTTTTACGTGTAATATGTTAGATATGACTCAAAGTAACTTGCGTTTTTTGCCAAACCGTGTGATTTATAGCTATAATATTTTCTGACATGATACAGTAGGGCTAAAGAAGTATATTGGCATCTCTAACTCAATTTCGCAAAAAATGTTAGTTACGTCAGTTAGTCATACGAGCGACGATATGTCATATCATATGTCATGCCATATGTCATATCATATGTCAAGTTATACGTCATGTCATATGTCATGTCATATGCCATAAGTCACACGCCATATGTCGTATGTCATATGTTATATGACATGCCATATGTCAAGTCATATGTCATGTCATATGTCAAGTCATATGTTATGTCATATGTTATGTCATATGTTATGTCATATGTGGTAAAGGTTGAATTTGTTTTATTCATTTCAACAGAGGTAAAGGTTGTAAAGGGTGTTTTTTTATAAACATAGAATCATCATAAAATTATAGTTTTCTTTCAAATAAAACACAAAAATCAAATGAAATGGCAAATATTTTGACCTTATTAATTCGCAAATTTTATGGCATTTAGTGTTTGGAAACAATTTCGCGTATATAGCCATCGCGACCATATGCAGGCGACCATATGCAGATCATTCCGTCGCACAGTGGGGTATTGTATGCCAAAAGTGACGATTAATTGACAGGGGCCACTTATCGAGACAAAAATTGTACTTTGGGGGTTTTTGGGGTCGCTGATCATGAATCTGAAGTCAAAAATCTGAAATTCAAAATGGCGGCTTCAAAATGGCGGCCATGAACAAGCTAACTTCTACAAAAAACGTTTAATGGAGGTAAAATTTTATATACAGGGGTTTGTGGGGTCGCTGATCACGAATCTTAAGTTAAAAATTCAAATTCAAAATGGCGGCTTTAAAATGGCGGCCACGAACAAGCTAACTTCTACAAAACACGTTTAATGGTGGTAAAATTTTGTATACAGGAGCTTGTGGGGTCGCTGATTATGAATCTGAAGTCAAAAATTTGAAATTCAAAATGGCGGCTTTAAAATCGTGGCCATGAACAAGATATGTTCTGCAAAAAAAGTTTAATAGAGGTAAAATTTTGTATACAGGGGTTTGTGGAGTCGCTGACTACGAATCCGAAGTCAAAAATTTGAAATTCTAAATGGCGGCTTCAAAATGTAATCATTAGCTATGTACCCTTTACCGAATTGCATAGTATAGAGAACATCACTTTCGTTATTACTACAAATTTCACAAAACAAGCTTTGAACGACACTTTATACAAAAACAAAGGATTGCAATAACAATAGTTAATAAACATAAACAATGATGTTGATTTCACATGTACCCTGCAAACTGCAGGGCAAACAATTTATGTCTTACTTATAGCAAAATCAGAAAATAAGTGTTAAAATCGAACAACTATAATTTAATTTAATATCTTAACACATTCATCTGCTTCTTTTAATATATAAAAAGCTGGTTTTTGAAAGAAACATCAACTATCTACCTTGATTGGGGAAAGGTGCACTGAATATGACGCTTTCTATAATGTAGGGTAAAAAATAGCGGATAAAAAAAAGAGGAGAAGAGAACTGGTAAACAACAAAAAAAAAAAAACAAAAAAACAGCAAAATCTGTTTAGTATTTAGATTTATTTTGTACTTTATTTTCATTTATTTTAATTTTTCGAAATAAAATTGTAAATTCGTGACATGTAAGTTAAAGTAAAAAAATCGAAATAACGCGAAAGTGCGTAGCATTGACGCAACTTTTTTTTTTATAGAATATAGCTTGAATGTTTATAGCTTACGAAAATCAAAACAGTTTTTCTTAATTCCACTCAACACATAACTATATCTCTAGTTATATATCGAAAAATTTAACTTTTTAAGGTTAAATTAAAATAAATAAATTAATATATATATATAAACACTATTTCATAAAAAAAATTAAATTTTGTATTGCTTAAATATCTGAACAAGAAGGTTCCATCGTAATTATTTGTAATTTTTAACAAATAATACACAAAAAAAAACTTTAAAAATTTCTAATAAACACGTTTGTCACTGTGCTCACTCAAAGAGAAAAAAAATGATGACTTTCAAACTGCATTGCGGGTAAACGGTAGAATATTTTTCAACTATTCTTTCAACTTGTGATGCAGAATTTTATCTTCTTTCATCGGGTACCTAACATCACTATGTACCTTGAACGTTTTTTTTTTCAATTAATCGTCACTTTTGGTATAAAATACCCCATTGTGCGTCGGTCCAATTTTGCACGACTATTTAGAGCATAGTCGTTCAGCTTAATCTCGCCAATAATGCGCCGAATGTTGATTTCCAACTGGTCAGTCGTAGCTGGTTTATCAGCATGGAGTAGTGATCTGACGTATCCCCACAAAATGTTGCCTGACAGAGTCAAATCACATGACCTAGATGGGCAATTTACAGGCCCATTTCTTGATGTGATTCGGTCATGGGTCAAAAATTCGTTGAAATTATGTGATGGTTTGACGCGCTGTATGGCTTGTTGTACATTTCTGCTGGAACTATTTAGCACTTAGACGATTAATATGACGTGGAGAACGAAAAAGTCGCGAATTATTTGCCTGTAAGTCGCTCACCATGAACCATTAACTAGTTTTGAAAATGTATTTACTAATGATGCCTCTAGCACGAAAACCCTACCTGACATTAACTTTTTCTGAATGTAAGGGAGCCTGAAGAGTCTCTTCAGGATTGTTCTCATTCTAAATGTGGCAAATTTGCTTATTTGTGTACCCGTTAAACCAGAAATGTGTCTCATCTGAAGATGTTTGACAGTAAAAATGCAGTTCAACTCCCAATTGATTTGCAGCCCATTCATCAAACGTACGACGCCCACGATGGTCTGATGGCTTCAATTCCTGCATCAGTTGGATTTAATACAGGTGTAGGCCAAGTTCGTTCCTCAAAATGTTTCTTTTCCCGTCCACTATCAAAAGCTGACTTGTTGAGAACGGCGTCGAATCGATAACTTTGGGTCCTCAGTCACACTCAACTCTAAAGCTGGTTGCTTCTTCGGTATGGCTTTCGTATGGCTTCAATGGTGGCTTCTTCGGTATGCATAGTATGAGCTCATATTGAACGAACTTGTCGATAAGAGTAAACGTAGACATAAATTGATTCATCGTATTGCGTATAAATTGTTGAGATGAATGATAATGCGCATGAAATGTGTGTGAAGTGCTGTCATTTGTCATGACATGACATATAACTTGACATATGGCATGACATGACATGACTTATCTTTTGCTGTAATTTACCGTTAAGAATAACTTGTCATGTCATATGTCATGTCAAGTCATATGTCATGTCATGTCATGTCATATGTCATGTCATATGTCACGACATATGTCATGTCATAATTCATGTCATATTTCATGTCATGTGTCTTTTCATATGTCATGTCATGCATAAAAATAAAAATAAATTGGCCATTTCAGCCCTTGAAAGGACTTTGACCAACCTTTTTGTAATCAAATTGTGTTATTTATTTATTTATTTATTTATTTATTTATTTATTTATTAACTATTAACAATATTGTTTAACAGTCAGCATATACACAAAAATTGTAAAATTAAATTAGATTGTTACAAACATAATAATGATTTTTAAACAATTTTTATTACAGATTGCTTGAACGCCATTCTGTTCTGAGTGAAATCTATTTCAGCGCTCACGGAATTAAATGCGGAGCATATATTATAAATTGGGTCACTTTGGCCGTAATTAGTTCTATGATGCGGTACATGAAAGAAATCCCTTTGCCTAAAATGTCTTCCAGGCGCATATATATTAAAAAGTTGTAGAAGTGGCGCACAGTTAATATGGAACATTATTACGTCTCGAGCGAAAACAATAAGGAAATACTTTCGCCTAGACTCTAAAGTACTTAGTCCTAGAAGAGCACATCTTGAAGAATAATTTGGCATAAAATCCCAGTGTAGTTTTCCCATAACAAACCGTGTTAAACGTTTCTGTATCTTCTCAAGTCTTGCACTGTGTATAGCATAGAATGGATCCCAAACTACACATCCATATTCTAAAATTGATCTTATAAGAGATATAAATAGAGTTTTAAGCGTATATGGATCGCTGAATTCTTTTGAGTTGCGTCTTAAAAATCCCATCATGGCATTGGCTTTGCTAATAATTGTGTCATAATGGCTAGCAAAAGTGATTTTTCTATCAAATAACACTCCCAAGTCCAGTTTGGAGTCAACTCTTGAAAGATCATTGCTTTTTATTGAGTAATTAAAAAATGATGGTGTTAGTTTCATGTAGAATGACATAATGTTGCATTTGTTGATATTTAAATGCAATTTATTCACTGAGCACCAATTCTGAAAGTTATTTAAATCAGATTGCAAGAGCAGGTGGTCTGCAATAGACTTGACAACCTTAAATAGCTTTACATCATCAGCATACATCAGGCATTTTGAGTAATTTAAGAAATTGGGAAGATCATTTATAAATAAAACAAACAGAAGTGGCCCAAGGTGGCTTCCTTGGGGTACGCCCGAGAAGTTCGATACGGATTTTGAAAACTTATTTCCAATGCGGACAGATTGGGATCGACCTAAGAGATAATCTTCTAGCCAAGATAACAGAGACGAATGAAATCCCATAAGTCTTAATTTTGTCACAAGGATTGAATGCTGCACCCTATCAAAGGCTTTAGCGAAATCTGTGAAAACGACATCGATTTGGTTGCCGTTTTCCATTTCATTTTTGATGAAATGAGTAAATAATGTAAGATTTGTGGTTGTGGACTTCGCAGAAACAAAACCATGCTGATATTCAGATATGGAGTTCTTAACTGCGGCATATAAATGTCTTTTAACTATTGCCTCAAACACTTTTGGAATTAACGGAAGTTTAGATATTGGTCGATAATTGGAAACATTCTGTCTAGAACCAGATTTATGAATAGGAGTTATAACAGAATGCTTCCAAGCATCCAAGAACTGTCCCTTTTTGAGTGATAGATTAAATATTAGTGCTAGTGGTTGGGCTAAAACATTTGCACAATTTTTGAGAAAAATTGGGGGGATATTATCTGGACCAATACCTTTGTTAGTATCAATAGACAATAACTCTTGTAGCACAACCCCATCGGAAAGAAACAGATAACCCATATCTGTGATGAGGTCACCTTTGTAGTACTGTGTATCGTCAATGCTAACATCCTCCAAAACAAAATTAGATTGGAAAAAATCTGCGAAAAGGTTGCAAACCTCTTCGATGTTATTCGATTTTTTGTCATTAAAAAACATGTTTTTAGGGTATCCTTTTATATTCCGCTTTTTGTTAACAAAATTCCAGAAGGTTTTTGGATTACATCTTATATCTAATTCTAAGTCAGATACATACTTTCTATAAAGAGATTTCTTCAGTGAATTATAATTTTTGCGCACTTGTAAATAATTTTGCCGATAAGATATGTCAACTTTACTCTTTTTAAACAATTTGTTCATTTGATTCTTTAATTTAGACAGATTTTTACTGAACCATTCCGGCTTCGTATTATTGTTTATTTTTTTTATGGGAACGAAACGAATAAATGCTTGATTTATAACATTTATAAAAAATTCATAATTTTCCAATAAGTTGTCGCCAAAAACTGAGCACCAATTCACACTAGACAAAAAGTTAGAGATGCCAATGTAGTCAGCTTTTTTAAAAGCAAACGCAAAGGTGTCTTCTTCTAAGGCATGTATATCGAAAGTTAGAAAATCTAATTTCACCAATAACGCTTTGTGATGAAAACTATTATTAGACAAAGGGAATTCCGCTTCAAAGCACATTGCATTCAATTCTTGATAAGAGAAAACCAGATCCAAAATTTTGCTTAAATTATTTTTCACAGAGTTTATTTGTTGTAACCCCAATGAGAAAATAGAGTCAAGAAAATCAGATTCCACTATATTACTCATTGAATTAGGAATCAAGCTCGAAAGATCATCAGAATAACACCAGTTAATTTTCCCTAAGTTAAAGTCACCTAGTACTAGTGGGTATTCATTGTCTTTAAGTTTATCAACGATATTAAGTATATTACTGAAGTGCAGCGAATAGATTTCACCAGAAGAGCATGGTGGAATATAAGATAAAATTAGATAAATACTTATAAACGACGGCACAGCATATGCACCGAAGAAAACTGGAACGTCAATTCGAACGCATAATTGCTCAATGATTTCAGGAGTATTTTGTAGCTTTATTTCTTGAGAAACATAAGATGCGCGGACGGCGATTAGTACTCCACCACCTCGGGTTAAACCCGTTGATGACAAGCAGCGATCACGTCTGAAAACTTTAAACTGATCTGTTGTATGTGTTATTAAATGTTTGAACATAATTGATCGAGAACTGGACCCACTAGTTTCATGCCAACTCTGAACGGCTAATGCGCGTGTTTTCAAGAAGCTTTACATGGCATTATTTACTCTCTGAAGTTTGCCATTGTCTTCATAGTGGTAACGGCCGAACAGAAAAATTAATTCAATTGCATATGTCATATGGCACGGCATGTATCATGTCATATGTCATTTCATATGTCATGTCATATGTCATGTCATATGTCATGTCATATGTCATGTCATATGTTATGTCATATGTTATTTCATTTGTCATGTCGTATGTCATGTCATGTCATGTCATGTCATTTGTCATGTCATTTATCATGTCATTTGTCATGTCATATATTATGTCATATGTCATGTCATATGTTATGTCATATGTCATGTCAAATGGCACATCATATGTCATGTCATATGTCATGTCATATGTCATGTCATATTTCATGTCATATGTCATGTCATATGTCATGCCATATGTCATGTCATATGTCATGCCATATGTCATGTCATATGTCATGTCATATGTCATGTCATATGTCATGTCATATGTCATGTCATATGTCATGTCATATGTCATGTCACATGCCATATCATATGTCTTGTCATAATGTGATGTTACATCCCCTTTCAAACCAGCTTTTGACATAAAGTAAGAAATTATTTGCCTTTCGGTCATTATTACGAATAAGCATAACTGCAACGACCACTAAAACAAGAGCCCCAATTATTTTTTCTTTCAGCAACATAATCGCAATTTTCACCAAAAAGTGCTAACTCATAGAAAGGAGACCATTTAAATTTTCACCAGATCATTAAAATTAAGACATAAGAACGACAGCCAACTGACCAACATACAAAAATTTTTCTAGTTGACATTAAAATAAAAAAGAGAACTTATTTTCAAACTGTCATAACCTGCCAAAAACATGAGCTTTATCGGTTGCTGGCAATGCTGCCAGCAAAAACTAAATGTTCCAATAATCAGCTAGCTCAAAAGTGGGCAACCATGAAATATAAATGTTAACAGCAGCCAGCAGCGCCGTTTAAAATAAAAAGCCTCAAATGGCTGAATGAACACATTAGAAAAGTAAAGAAAATGACGCTTAAAATTATGCAATGGTTTTTAAAAGCATTCAAAATAAATGCATGTATTTATAGCGACTATTGGGTCAAACGAGGTATGGGTGAAGGCAGATAGAGGGGGGGGGATGTCGAGAAGAAAGCAATGCCAAAAAACTGCAAACAGCCTTATATCGCGCACGAAGTGTGCCAATGAATAAGGAGTTTTAAATACGCAAGCATGGAATAATATTGAAACTTGTGTCGGCTATTTTTATAGCTGCGTGTTTAAACAGCGAAAGTGTGGCCAAGTGGTTCGAAAAAAAACAAACTATTTGTTGCCATACTTTTTGAAGAGCCTCTAGAAGTTTTATTAATTTGCGCGGTTTTCGGTTTAAAATTAAATTGCTTTTTAATATGGTGGCGGTGACGACAAAGCCGACCTAACTGTTGTTGTTGATAGGCGTTAGAGTGTGTGCATGTTAATGGGCGTGTGCATGTGTGAGTGTGTGTGTGCGCGGGTTTAATAATATTTCATTAGATGGCGGCTGCGGTTAGCAGATTTTTATTTTTGGCCATCATGGCGACAGGCTGGGATAATATAATGTTTAGGTGTTGCAACGCCATTGAATAATAAATAATCTTCTAAAAATAGGCAACCTTTTTGTTCAAAAAACATATCAGAAGCACGATAAAGTTATTGAAAGCATCGATAATTTTAGTTTAGTTAGTTAAAAAATATGCCGCAGTATTGGTAGTTATAAGACCACTAAAAGCAAACGATAATTTTTTTCTTTTAAAATATAAGACATATAAGGCAGCGTTTTTTCGACTCAATAAGAAGCTTTTGATTTGAATAATTTTAAGGCTTTTGTGGCACTTCGTTAAATAAAGTCTCCCCAAAGTAGGCTACATTTTTTGAAAAATATTACGGATGCTTTAAAGTCCCACAAATGTATTAATAATTTTATTGGAGATAGTTTAGAAGTTGCCGCTTAAGTTTTTAAATTTAAGACTCCTAAAAGTAGGCAAGGTTTTTTAACAACTCATATCAAATGTTAAAAAAAGACAACAAATAATAAAAATTCAAATATTGTACAACTTTTACAGCAATAAAAAAATAACGAATCTCCAAAAAGTAGGCAATATTTTGCGACTTCATATTACAAAGGCTTTAAAATGTCACAAAAAGTTTAAATATTAATTCAAATAATTTAGATTTTTTTTTGGCAGTTTGCTTTACAAAGTTTCCTTAAAGTAGGCAACATTATTTTGAAAATATTTCAGAAGCTTTAATAGCCATAAAAATTTGTTCAGTTTATAAATTACTAAACTTTTGCGGCATTTGGTAGCATAAACACTCCTGAAAATAGGCAACATTTTTAAAAGAATATATTTCAGAAGCCTTAGAGCTCTATTCTAACAAAGTCACAAAAGCCACCTCAGTAGCAATTAATACAGAAGTCACAATTGATTCCTATTCTGAGCACTTTTAAAAAGCTCTTTTTGTATCTATAGTGATCAAAATAGTGACAAGCAGCTAAGAAGGTCACAAGCGAAAAATTCATACAAATAAAATTTTATAAAAAACAAAAGCATTCTTATCAAAATGGGGGAGGAATATTTACCCATGTACATCACAGAACTAACAAAAAGAATGGAATATAATAAGAAGACGGCGTCTAGGGCCTTTTTACAAACTCATTTCGACAGCCGAATGCAGTGTTTGGAATTTAATTGAGGAACTCCAACCACATGATGAGCGAAGGTCTTCCATACCATTTGCCTTGAGATTTTTGGCAACTCTTTATTTTTATGCTAATGACCGGGTATGGGCACCACTACATTTAAAGCTTCTGTGTTGTTTCTGTGTTCGTCTTCTGTCTTTAATTTGTTGTTGCGTTTTGTGTAGATACATAAGCCTTTGCTCTCAATTCTTGCTCTCAGCGCTCCAAGAGCGCTCTCTCCATAGCTGCTAATGACTCTTATCTTAACTAGGTCGGCAATCATTTTTCGACCTCAATGAGCCAATCATCGGTATCACGGTCAATTCAGCATATCTCACAGCTCATTGTTACACAAAAATGGATCGACATTTATTTTCGATCAGTGACAACTTGATGAGCAAGTTGATATAAAAAGAAGGTTCAACCAATTCAAAAAGCTTTACAACATGATGTGGTGAATTTTTAAAGCTTTTTGCTTGTTACAGTTCAACCTGAATACGAATCAATAGAGACGGAATCAAAATGATCACAATTTTTCAGTATCAATTGATTGGGACGATTATACCAGAAGAGGGCTGTTAACCTCCTGGTACCCTGGGTATCATAATTGATACTTGAAATAAAAGCTTCGCGATAACGCCATCTATTGAGTAATAGTGTAGCTTTCTTGTTGAAGGTTTAGAATATCACCTCTGGTGATAAATAATTACAGCTTTCTTCATTTAATTTAACTAATTTTTACTAATAATTAAATAAATTGCTAACATTGAAATAGAATATTATTTTCCCTTCTGTGACCCAAAGTATCATACATGATACCGCCTGAAAATCCTGAAGCAGAAACTTAATTCATATTTAATCGATAAATTGTATTATTGTAACATCAAATTACTCAATTGTTCGAAAAAAAACTGCTTGGATTCTAAAATTTCTTGCTCGTGTCCCAGGAGGTTAAGAGGCTACAAAAGCATCAATAATTTTATTTCAAGACCACTGATGAATTGGTGTAGCAGCCAACAAAACAGTCTGTCTAGTCTACTGTTGTTGTTGTTGTTGTTAGTGGTTTTCTTCATTTATATACTTGGCCTTGAGCTCAACAATAAGTCTCAACATAATTGAATGAGAAGGTCACATTAATTTACATTTAATTTTATTTGAGACATCTTTGAGTTAAGATGTCAACAAAATTTTTACGTTTTCGACTCCTAAAAGTATGCAAGAAATTGTTAATTATATAGTCAGAATCTTTAGAGCGAGAGACAATAATGTATCAATTAATTTTCTTTTAACTATTTAACAGTTTTCAAGTGTTTTATATTTTTATTACTCCGAAAAGTGTGCAATATTTTTACAATTTATTATTTTTTAAGTAAATAACAAAAACGCCATTAAAAATTTAAATAAGCACGTATTAAAAAATAACAACTTTTGCTAAATTTTTTTATTACAAATCTAGTTAAAGTATGCAGTGTTTTGTAAATAAAAAAAAGTAAAATATTTATATATTTGAAAAAAAAAACTTAGTCATTAACTGTGTGTAAGATGGTTAAGCCACTTTCGCAGAATTTTTTTGTTGTTTGACTTCAATAAGAATGCAATATTTTTCAAAAATTAATATAAGAAACCTAAAATATACCATTAAGCATAAAAAATAATTTTTTAAAATCATTTGAAAGCTTCTGCAGGCACTTAATAACTTACATGCTCCAAAAAGAAGGCAATATTTTATAAAAAAATTGATATAAGAAACCTAAAAAACGCCATTAAGCATAAAAAAATAGTTTTTTTAATCATTTGAAAGGTTGTGCAGTCATTTTATATTTTACATTCTCCAAAAAGTAGGCAATATTTTTTTTAAAAATTGATAAAAGAAACCTAAAATATAGCATTAAGCTTGACAAATAGTTTTTTTAATTATTTGAAAGCTTGTGCAGGCACTTAATATCTTACATGCTCCAAAAAGTAGGCAATAAATTTTTAAAAAATTGATATAAGGAACCTAAAATATACCGTTAGCATCAAAAAAAGTTTTTTTAATCATTTGAAAGCTTGTGCAGGCACTTAATATCTTACATTCTCCAAAAAGTAGGCAACATTTTTTCAATTTAATATTTCAAGTAAAAAAATTTGGATAAAATTGATCTGAATAATGCTGCATTTTGTTATTGAAAGTTCCCTGAAAGTATGCAAGATTTGTCTTTTGAAAGAATTTCTCAGAGCTTTAAGAAGCTCTACAAAAGTACCAAAAATTTAATTAAAGATAGGTTAGAAGATGCCACTAAAACTTTTAGGTTTAAAACACCTAGAAGTAGGCGGCTTTTTTTAACAATATACATATATCAGAAACTTAAAATAGACAGTAATGTATCAAAGAATATTACTTTAAATTATTTTACAGCTTTTGCAGTGTGTTATCTATTCAATTCTCCAAAAAGTTTTGTTTTTTCGATTAATTTAAGCTTTAAAAAGCCATGAAAAGTTTCAGTAAATGTGTTTTGAATAAATCAAGAACCTTTGCTGCTTTTGTCTTCAAAAATCTCCTAAAAGTATGCAAAATTTTGAGAAAATTGTTAACTACAAAAGGTATTAACGGCTAGAAAATGATAAATAATTTTATGCGAGATAGTTAAGCAGATGTCTTATGTGAGATAGTTAAGCACATGTCTTATGTGAGATAGTCAAGCAGTTGTCGTATATTTTTTTTTATTCCTAAAAGTAGGCTATAAGTATCTATTAATACTTATACAAGAAACCAAAGAGATGTTTGAAATTGTCAACAAATAATAATCATTTTAAATTCCTGTTTAAGTGACTAGCTTTTAATTTCTTACATTCGCCAAAAAGTAGGCAACATTTTTTTGGTATAATATGGAAAATTTAAAATTTCAAAGAATTTCATTTATATAATTCTGATATACTTGGCATATTTTGCTATAAAAATTCTCCTAAAAGTAGGCAACATTATTTGAAAAGTTAAAAATTCTTTAAAATATAAAAAGCATAAATATTTTCATCTTACACAGTTTACAGTTGTCGTACGAGGTTTAGCATTTTTTAACCCCTTAAAGTAGGCAATGAAGCATCATATAAAAATCATGATGATGACTAAACAATTTTTTGATTTAATATTTAAGAAGCTTACAATAAAGATTCCAATGAATTTGGTTTATTTCGGGCATCATTTGTGACTTTATTTGCATTTGTTATTGAAAGTAGGCAATAAAGCTGGTAACATTTAGAAACAAAAAAGCAAAAAAAAAAAAATTAAACAAAAATAAAAAAAAAAAAATAAAAAAAAAAATAAAAAAAATATAACAAAAAATATATAAAACAGAAGTTAAGCTAAAACAAAAATAAAAATAAATTTGACTGAAATAATATTGGAACTATTTGCAGCTATTTTTAGCATTTGTTTTCCTAAAAGGTGACAACAGTATTTCACTGTTTCATTGGTTAGTAGCTTTCAGAATTCAATAAATAAAAATCCATTAGTTTTGTTCGAAAGTAATTTTCACGAAATTTTGTAAGAATTATTTAAGTTTTTTCTTTTTTTAGCTCACAGTCGACTTAAAGAAGGCTACACTTTTTGAAAATTATTTCAGAAGATTTTAAAAAATAGTGTTTAATACATGGTTTTTAATAATTCTAACGAATTTGTGAGCATTTTATCATTTAAAGGCTCCAAAATGTAGGCAACATTTTTTGTGAGCACATTTTATTTCAAAGGCTCCAAAAAGTAGGCAACATTTTTTGTCACAATTTTAGAAGTCTTTTAAAATGACAATAAGAGCTAGTTTAAAATAAAACAAAATAACATTTTATTTACTAAGAATGAAATAAGCTAAGAATAAATTAGTTAAAGTTGAATGAATTGTATTGAAGCCTTAAACTATGCAGCATATTAAAATTGGTTTCTTATAAACATTTTCTAAATAATAAAGATTTGGCACCTGATTGAAGAATTAAATAAGCTTAGAATGAATGAGTTAAAGTTGAGTGAATAGTATTGAAGCCTTAAAGTATGCAGCATATTTAAGATGGTTTCTTACAAATATTATCTAAATAATAAAAAATTGGCACCAGATTGCCACTAATCATGTCACAAGGCAACTTAAGCTATGAAAACATGTAAATTTGCTCCTAAAATTACTCCAAAGCATTTTTTCATGAATGGGGTGACAGGAGCCAGCTTCCAAGAGCTAGAAAGAAGAGAAGTAGTAAAGGTGAGGTTTATTTTGTCAGAAGTTTTGTAATATAAAAGCTGACTCTTAACTCTCATGACAAAAATAGACAAAAAAATTTATGACGTCATCAAATTCATGACGAAAGTGCATCAATCATGCTACAGCGTTGCATTGTATTATTGCTCTAAGAGTATATGTGGCACGGTAAATGTTATAAGACAGAAATTAAGGATTTATTCTTGGCGTAATGACAAAAATAAAATATAAATTATTAAGTTCGCGAAGGTAGCAGTTTCGCGAAGGTAGTAGTTTGTGCAACAAAAATGCAATATTGTTGCATAGAATTATAACGCTGAGTAGAAGTGTTACGAAAAATTTTACTTAACGACAGGACAAACTAGCTCTTTGACCTCATAACATTAAAGAAATGTTTAGAGCAACGACACTACGGAGGCAAATGCGGAAAGCAGTAAAAATGCAACAACAATAAAATAACGTTGCATGAAATTACAACTCCCTGACTATTGTTGCTACTGTAAATTTTATGGACTGACACTTAAATGAGATTTTCGATCTCGTCATAAAATAAAAAAAATAAAAATAAAAAATAATGGCCTCTCTGGGAACGTCCTTAAATAACATAAATGCTCCAGATACAACAAAAGTAAAAATAAAAATAAATAAAAAATCAAATTAAAATAAGGACAAGCCTTAGTTTTCTCATTTACGAGATGTTAATAATAATAACACACTGCTTCCTAACACATTGTTTAAGAAATAAAAATCATTTAGTTTATTGCAAAATATTTTCAATAAACCAGATCGAAGATGATTTTATGTATTTATAGAAGAATTTTTTTTTAAAAATATCTTTGAAAACTTATAATTTTTTCGTTAAATTTATTCGCGTGAGAATCTCTTTACTTCCAAAGCAATTCAGAGCAAAGCAGCTGAGTGCCGCCTCGTTGCACTTCGCTGCAACTCAACATTAGTTCTTTAAACTCATAAATTTCCTTAAAATGCACTTAAATTTACTCCTAAATGCATGCTTTAAATTAATATCCTAACTTTGGTGTTGTTGTTGTTCTTTATCGTTCAACTCCTGGCGCTATAAGTTCATTAATTAATATATATATTTATATCTAGATTTATGCAAATATGCTGTTGTTGGAAAATAGTTGCGCCATAAAGTAGACTAAATTAAGTCGTTGTGCATAGAGCACAGAAGCATGTGTGCAGCTTAAGTTATTATGTGAAGAAATTTACTTTATTATTTAGAGCTAGCTAATACAACAAACAACTCAACATTGAGTTCTGAATAAATATGTTTTGCAATAAAAGACTTAATGCTGTAGAAAATTTATCACATGCTTCATCATGCATTAGTATTAAGTAAAATGTATGCTTTTAATATGAAATAAATTATTTACTCAAATCATATTTTTTAAGCTCAAACCATTATTGCAGATGTTGTTGCAGTTGATGCTTAATTGTTGCAAGCTGTTCAAGCTTTCAAAAGTAGTTATTAGGGAATTTCGGTTTAAAAAGAAAAAATATGAAAAACTTTGCAGCTAAAATAAGATTATTGCAAAGCTTTAAGAGAATTTTTTTTTATAAAATTAATCAGCTTTGAAGAATCATTAGATTGCCAATCAGCAAACATTATTATTCTATTAATTTGCTTCTAACCTAAAAGTATGCAGTTCTATTTCAAGTATTATTGCTAGCTGACCCGCAAAATGTTCCCTGCAAACATTTTCTGAGTGTTTCAAAAATATGACTCTAAAAAGAGTATATATAATGCGTGTTTTATGAGTAAGCAATAAAAAGACTCCTCAATGAGTCTTTGGCATGATTGTAAAATGATTGCTCAGAAATAAGACTCTAAAAAGAGCATTTTTTATGCGTGTTTTATGAGTACACAATAAAAAGACTCCTAAAGGAGTCTTTGATATGATTGTTAAATGACTGCTCAAAAATAGGATCCTCAAAAGAGTCAATATTATACTTGCTTCATGAGTTCTCATAAAAAGAACTCATTAAGAAGTCCTAAATAAGACGGTATGATTGTTCATAACAGACTCACAAAAGGATTATACTTATATTGCATGATAAATGCGTAATTATAAAAAGGCCTCATAAAGAGTCTTATAAACAATATAAGACTTATATAAAAAGGGTGTTTTTTTAGGGGTTTGTTTTTCGAATAGAGATAAAACTGGCATTTTGTGGTCAAATCTGGTAACTCTAATGTCATTTATGTTCAGTTTGGTTTGCCATTTCATCATGAACAGATTGACAAAAGAACAACGCTTGCAAATGGGCCGAAAATGAGATTGATCTCGATGCTGATTTTCATCGCAAAATTTTGTTCAGTGATGAGGCTCATTTTTGGTTGAATGGCTACGTCAACAAGCAAAATTGCCGCATTTGGAGTGAAGAGAATCCACATGAGATCCTTGAGACGCCATTACATCCACAAAAACTGACTGTTTGGTGTGCTCTATGGGCTGGTGGAGTAATTGGGCCATACTTCTTCCGAAATAATGCTGGAGAGTCAGTTACCGTTAATGCAGACCGGTATAGAGCCATGATAACCGACTATTTTGTTCCCGAATGGGATGGCATGAATGTGGATGAGTTGTGGTTCCAACAAGACGGTGCTACATGCGACACAGCGCACGTCACAATCGATTTATTGAAGGAAACATTCGATGAGCGCATAATTTCGCGGAATGGACCTGTCAATTGGCCACCAAGATCGTGTGATTTGACACCATTGGATTATTTTCTTTGGGGATATGTGAAGTCGCTCGTCTACGCTAACAAACCAGAAACGTTAGGGGACTTGGAGGCGAACATTCGTGGCGTTATTGCCGACATACGGCCCCATATGGTCGAAAAAGTGGTTGAAAATTGGACCTGTAGAATTGGCTTTATGCGAGCCAGCCGCGGCGGCCACATGCCCGAACTCATATTTAAACATTAATGGCATAAAATTACCCTTCCAATAAAGCCAAATTGATGGACATTAAAACGATTTTCTTGTGTTTTATCTCTATTCGAAAAACAAACCCCTAAAAAAAACACCCTATCTATCTTATATATGTATATATAAGAGTTCTGAGAGTATTTTATACACTTTGAAGTTATATTTTAATCTTTTTAATATATAAAAACGTGTGGCTTATATTGTGGCGTCCGTGGCTTAGTTGGTTAAAGTGCGTGGCCGCTATGTCAACGAACCTGGAGACCCAGGTTCGAACCCCAGCAGCGACAGAAAATTATTTGAATTAAAATAATTTTTCTGTACGGCCGCCACCTCTCTGCAGACAATGGCAAACGTCAGAGAGTAATAAAAATGCCATGTAAAGCTACTTGAGAATAAGAACATTTCGTTCATCGCCGTTCGGAGTCGGCGTTAAGCCTGTAGGTCCATTTCTTGGTCAATTGTGTACAAACTTAGTAACACGCACAACACAATTGATCATAAGAAGCTAGGTCAAAGTCCTTTCAAGGGCTGAAATGACCAGTTATTTATTTTTTTTTTTTTTTTTTTTTTAATATATAAAAACTTTGGTACATATGTATGTCTGACCATCACGTCAGTAAATGCAATCTGTAATTTTTAATGTGATGGTAATTTTGAGAATGTGAATATTTTTTTCGAAGTGAATGCTCCAACACGTCATAATTTAATTTTTTTATTTAATTAATTTAATTAAATTTTTCTACAATTACTTTTTATTTTAAATGTTTACAAAAAAATATTTTCGTCCTCTTTTTTTTTGTTATTTTTCAATTATAGAGATTTTAAATAATTTTAAATCTAAAAATATATTTCAAACTACAGGGATCAGTGTTACTTCTATGAATTCTGAAAGGGTCCTCATTATGAGTCTTTAAAGATTTCATTACATGGTTTTTAGGAGTATAAAATATATCTTTTAAAAGAGTCTCAATTTTGAGTCCAAAAGACTAATTTATATGAGTTCTAAAAGAGTATTTCAAAAGTCTATATTATGAGTCTTAAAAGAGTATTAAATATGAGTCTTAAAAGAGTCTCAATTTTGAGTCCAAAAGAGCAATTTATATGAGTTCTAAAAGAGTATTTATTAGAAGTATATATAGAGTCTTATTATGAGTCTTAAAAGAGTATTTAATATGAGTCTTAAAAGAGTCTTAATTTTGAGTATAAAAAGACTAATTGATATGAGTTCTAATACGTCTTTATTATGAGTCTTTAAAGAGTCTTTATTATTAGTTTTAAAAGAGAATTGAATATGAGTCTTAAAAGAGTGCTAATTTGGAGTCAAAAATGAGCCATAAAGCAGTCATTATTATGAATCACATTTTGACATAACCTAGAAGATTCTTTTAAAAGTCTAAGAACGCATTATGACGATTAAAACTCATTTATATGAGTCTTAAAAGAGCCCGTTAAGAGTCATAATGTTTGCTGGTTTATTGTTGAGCTTGTCATGTGAACATGTGTTCATAGACATTATATGAGATATGTGCTAGTTTTTATTCCATAGATGTATTTCGGCCAAAGTGTACCACAACATTGTACCCAACTTGTTCCCAACTATTCTGCTAATGTTCCATCAAAATCCCCTAAAGCTGAAGTTGTTTTCAAGGTTATCTATGTCCTGTAATATGGACTTTAATTTACCAATAAAACTGATAGATTTTGACTGCAAACTTTCCAATGTTCATGGACCTTATGATGTCAATATTTTATTTATTTTTATCATGAGGACTATGATCCAGCCTTTACTGAAATGTTTAATTTTTTACCGTTGCATCTATACATAGCGCGTTAACCTTGTAACAAATTTACAATTTCCTTGTTTATGCTGCTCCCTTCGCGTCCCGTTAACGTATTTAATTTTTTATGCAATTCAATTTTTTGTGACATTAAGTCAAAGAATTAACCTCTACTGTTGGATCATTACATTTATCATAACATTTAAACTAACAGAATAACAAGTGCATGCAAAGCTGGTCAATTTTAGAAGAATGCTTTTTTCAACTTTTTTATAAAATATGCGCGGTAAAACGTAACGTCACATTGAAAGTAACAACGAAGTGTTATATCTGATAAACAGTATATGTGTATCTAAAGTATATGTGCTTTCATTATTATTTTCGATGTGACAACGTAACGTTTTACCGCGCAGATTTAAAAAAAAATTGAAAAGGCATTCTTCTAAAATTTAAACCTATCAACTTGTTATAAAAACATTTCATATTTACACCTATGCGCACATTATTTTCAAACTATAGATAATAGAAGATATTCTGCTATTGCTGTATAGCTCATTTGTTTTTTACTTTCATCACATTAGCATTTTTATTATTTTGTCCTAACCGAGGTATCATCACTCATAAAAAAGAGGCATAAAAATGGATCTTGATAAGTGCAACGTTTTATCAAAGCTACTATCCTTGTAATGTCACCTTAGCAACACTGCTAATAAAAGCTTTTTATCAGCTGCTTGACACAGAGATGGTAGCACATCTACTATTGCTATGGCAGCACTGCTCGACTTGTGATGTGTTTCTTGCCATTAAATGCATTTATATTTACTATTATCGCCTGTGATCGAAATTCGATGATATAAAAATCGATTTCTGTTTTCTTTTTTTCTTTTTTTTTTATAATTTTTCTTTTTTTATTTAATTTTTATTAAAAAACGTTTGGCAGAGTTAGAACCATTAAATTAAAAAATAAGTACTTTAGGGTAATACAATGAATGAAATTAAAATTAATTGTTATTGAAGTGGATCAAGGATTAGTATGATTTATTTTGTAGAGATTAGATTGAAAAAAATTAATTGGCATCCATGCATTGTGAACTGTTTATGTTTAGGTTTTACAGTCTTTTAGATTGGTAACAATAAACTCTCCAGAAGACTTCGATTTCATTTGAAATTTTAATTGTACTGAAATAAAATTCGATACAAAATTAATGTGGAAAACATATCTGTTCCATTAAAATATTGGACTTTTCTAATGAATTCACAATATCACTTTTACTTTCCTAATGAATTCGCCACCAGTTCTCCCGCTCAGAATAGAGCACAATGTGAGCGGCAAGCTGAAAATAGAAAAAGGGTCTCTTTTGAGATCAAGTGCCAAGATTTCTTTGTTTTCACTTTGTGTGGATCGTTTATATGGAACTTTCTTTTTGAGTTCGTTCTGTGGCCATCATATATAAAACAGAAAATCGTTCGTCTGACCCGGTTTACTCACGTCAAGAGATGACGGCAAATTCTTTCATATTCCCTATTAAACTGGACGCTTCAGTTTACACTCATCAAGAGTTGACGGTGAATTTTTCTTTGGTGACGCCGAAATAAAATGCAAAATAACGGAAGAACGAACGAAACGTATGTTCATAAGCGCATATGAACCTACAATGGGCAATCCTTATACATCATTCCACCCATTCAAAGTAGGTATATATTTAGCAAAAATATTCGGTACACTCATTCTTCAAAACACTGTAAACAACACGATTAGCGCACATACAATAAAACATTGTAAGTTTATGCTAGAAAATGTCAAATTTTCGAATGCTACTGTCAAAATTCATCTAGCAAAGCTTAATGTTGCCGCGGCGCAAGACGTAAAAGGTAACCCTCGTATTAATTGTTGTTGTTTTTTTTTATTCTATTATATTTCTTTCTTTTATATTTTATATTTTTTTTTTATATTTATTTAATTTTTTTTAAGTTTAAATTCTTAATTAATTTAAATTTTTTTTTCCAAACTTTGAAATAATTTTTTAAAAAACTAAAAAAATATTTCATGGGTTTTTTATTGTTAAAAATATTATTGAATTATTGTTAATTTTTCTAAGTTCAATTTTTTTATTTTTTTTTTAATCTCTTTTATAATTTATATTTTCGTTTTTTTTTTAAATAAAAATATTTTTACAATATTTAATCTTAATATTTGTATATTAATATTATTGTGTCTTGTTGTCAACATGCTTGGCCCAGAGATCGAAAAGTTCGTTTTCAATATTTTACAATATTTATTTTTAAGTTTTAATTATAATTTGTTCATATAAATATAATTTTATTTTTAATTTCTTTATTTTGAATATTTTACATATAAAAAGCTTTCATGTTTTTTTTTCACAAAAATTATTTTGCTTTTTTTTTGTTCTATTTAATTTTTATAAATTTTTTATATATTTTAGTTTTTTGAAATCTTGTTCATTCTTTGATTTTACAGTATTAATAATATTTTAATTTTTAGTTTTAATTCTAAATTAATTTTTTTTTATTAAAAGTTTTTGTGTTTTTTTGTTTTTTTTTAGGTTTTTTTTTTTAGAATTTTTTAGACATTTATTTTCCATTTTTATTTTTAAAGAAAAAATAATTTGTTTTTTCTATATTGAAAATTTATAAATTTTTTATATTTTTAATTTTAGTTTTTTAAAAATCTTTTTTATTTCTCTTTGAGTTTTCGGGGTTTTTAATTATTTATTATTTTTTAATTTTTATTTTTAATAATAATTTTTTATTTAAGTGTTTATTTATTATGATGTTATTGTATTTTATTTTTATTATTTTTTAGTTTAAATTTTTTAGAGACTTTAATTTTTATTTTTTGTTTTAGAAAAAAATTTTTTTTTTTTTTATTAATTTTTTATATTTCTTATTTTTCTTATAATCTTTTCTTTTATACTTTGAGTTAACTCTTATTTCATTATTAATTATTATTTAAATTTTATTTTTACTTATTATGTATATTATTTTCAAATATATAATTTTTAGATAATTTTAATTATTTAAATGAAACAAAAGAAGTGTTAAATATTTTTTTATAAATTTTAAATTTTTTTTTATATATATTTATATTTTACAATTTTTTATATTACTTAATGATTTTTTTTTTTGTGTTTTTTAGTTTAATTTTTTCGCAATCTTTTTTTATTTATTTGTTAGTAGTAATAGTAGATGAGGTTTTTTCTTTTTACCTTTCGGGCGGTTATTTTTGCATAAGTCGGTACAATTTTTTAAGAATTTGGTTTTCATAGTTTTGTATTGTTTTTATTTTTTTTTTTTTTTATTTTAACTAACCAATTCTTTACTGAGAAATTTGTTAATTTTTCTTAAATAAATATAGCTGCTATGTTTTAAAAAATATATATAAATCGATACCCCAAAAAAAATGAATGAACGCTCTGCCTGCTTAGATAATTCATCAAAATGTCAGGCAACGTAAAATGCTTAATTCTGGTAAAGGGGCATCATCTAAGGCAGCCATACAGAAGCAATTTTGCCAGCAAGAAATGATGAACATTGAAAAAAAAAAAAATAAAATAAACTAATTGTTATAAACAACTGGCCACTTTAGGCAAAATCAGGGCACATTCAAGCTAAAAACGAACAAACAGAGAAAAAGTCACGCAAGCCCGCATCAAATAAACTTTCAAACAAATGTGGAAGCAAACGTTCAAACATACATAAAACTAATGAAGGAATCAGAGGCTTAACTAATAAAAGTTAAGTTAGAGTGAAAAATGATTTCTTAGACTACAAATGCAGCATACTTTTAGGGCCACAACAAAACAAACTTTTAACATTTGTTCAGGAAGATTGAAAAAATGAAAAAAAAAAAACAATTTCATATAAATTTACAGGATCATTCAGCATAACTGTGAAACTTTCTGCTTTCACTCTTATCAGTGACGACGGAAACGCACGCAGCAGTTTAAGAAGTTTAATTCTAAAGAAACTTCAACAAAGCCCGCATATTTGTCAGCAAACAGTATGTATGCTTGAAAATTAAGCAACAGAAATTTATTAAAAAAAAAAACTAAATATACAGATACACACCCACATATAAATATATATATATATATATATATAAATGTTTAAAAGACGTTGTAAAAAAAAACTGAAATTGCCAGCGTTTGAGTAGAGAGAGAGAGAGAGAGACATGGAGTAGCTTTCGATAGCAATATCCTTCCTATCCTGGCTTATCCGGGTTGACATTAACTGTCATGTATGAATGTATCTATCTGTTGCTGCTAAATTAAGTTGGAATTATTGAGTGATATAGATGACAACGACAACGACAACGACAATGATGACAATGAAGAGGATAAAGAAAACCACTTGAGATATGCAATCAAAAGTGCTGAAAGTTGTTAGAACGAGTAGATGTTTTTCTGTGTGTGTGTGTGTGTGTGTGTGTGTGTGTGCGCGCGTCAAACTTAAGTAATACAAGTAAAAGCTGATAATTCTTATTGTGTGAACAACGACATTGATAGGAAACAAAACACACAACAACAAAAAATAGTGTTTAGCAAGTAATGCCTTAAGGAACAGTTTGTAATTGAAATCAACACTTTAGCTGAACATACTTTTAGGCACTAATCTAAGCTATTGAAAGAATAGAATAGAAGAGAATAAGATAGCATAGAATAGAACAATAGAGGGAGGGAAAACCATAGAGCGGGAAGCTTTTTTTTTGTCGTTGATTGCAATTTTTGATGACGCGCTAAGTTTTTGAAGCCTAGTTTTAGGCACTAAGGATGAGATAAAGATGTTTACGATGCGTAGATGGGGATGATGAGAGTGTTTCTAGCTGAATGTATTCTTTTGAATTGGATGCTTCATAAGCATCTAAATTTTCTTTGACAGAATAATAAAATTTATATCCCTAAAGATAATTTACGATTGAATGGTGTTGTTTTCCAGTGAAGAGTGTCACTTCAATTCACAAGAAAAATTAAAAAATAATCAAAAATCAGTAATGTTGAAAAAATTCATATAAACTAAATAGGTACGAGGGTTGTTATTCATATTTCTGGCCTAGGCAAAAGTAAGTGGCAACACTTACTATATGACGTTTCCATTGTAAGCTTGACATTGTTGAACATACCCCGCTTTAGAACATTTTTACATTTTAGCGCAATTCGTGGTTTTTAAAGTAACCTAAAAAATTCATCTCAAAATGCAATTTAAAATTTAATTAACTCGTGAACATTTTTGTGTGATTATTTTTCATTTATTATCAAAAAGAGAATGCATAGATTAACTAAATTCTTCATATGTCGATAAAGCAACCTCCTATAGCTTTGCAAAAAACTAGTAAAACGTGAAGATCGAACGTGACTTCTGTGAAGCTCGTCCAAAATCGGTTGCTGTACCAGAAACCATCAATGCTGTGTGTACACTGATTAAGCAAGATCATCGTGCAGAATACCGTGAGATTGAGGCATCTTTGGGTATTACGTAGGCTACCAATACTTGCGCCTTGGCAACACTAAACAATGCCAGATAAAATTTGACAGTTCCATTTGAAAATTTGACATTTTCTATCATAAGCGTACACACAGAGTATTGGTGTATGTGCGATCTTTGTGTTATTTACAGTGGTTTGAAAATTGTATTTCACCAAAAAATAAAAATGAACACGTGAATATTTTCGGAAAATTTTCTACGTGGATTGACAAGAGAAGAATACATTAATCAACTTAGTTCAATTTTGGTGATGAAGCACTACAACCAGCTACTGTAAGACACAGATATTAATGAGTTCGAGCGTGGTCGTTATTCTTTCCAATACGAATTTCATGAAGGTTGTCCAAAAACGCCTGTTGTGGCAGATAACGTAGATGTTCTGCGTAAACTGTTGGAAGCAAAGCGACATGTGACATACTGTTAGATGGTGTTAACCTTAAACATTAGTGGGACTAGCATACATTCGATTTTACATGAGCGTTTAGGTGTCAGGAAGATTTGTTATGTATCCATAATTTGACAGTTGCTCAAAAGAAGGCGGTTGCTCTTGTCAATTGGTGCAAGGAAATGCTCAAAACATACAGCGGGGGTGTTACAAAAGACGTCTACGATATAACCACGAGTGACGAATCATGGATCTATGCCTTCGAGCCCGAAACAAAGCAGCAATCCACTGTTTGGGTCTTTCAAAGTGAGCAAAACCCGACATAAGTTGTCCGCGAACGGAACACATCCAAGCAAATGGTTGCAATTTTTTTTCAGAAAAACCGGTCATGTTACGACTGCACCACTTGAGCAACAGAGAACTGTTAATGCTGAATGGTACACAGCGAGTTGTTTGCCTGAAGTCTTCGCAGAATTGATTCAAGCCAACCGCCGAAGGAAGGATGATCCTTCATCACGGCAATGCGAGTTCCCAAACATCAGCTCAAACAATAGAGTTTGTGAGTTCTCAAAACGTGGAATTTATGGGTCATTCGCCTTAAAGTGCCAACTTGGCATCCAATCACTTCTTCCTGTTCTCTCACATTAAGAACAAAATGCGTGCCGAGCGTTTTTCTACGCCAAATCAGACCGTTGAGGCCTTCAAAAACCAGGTTTCGCAGGTATCAACTTCAGAGTAGCAAAACGGTTTTTAAAATTGGTTCAAACAAATCCAAAAGTGTATTGATTATCTTGGTGAATACTTTGAAAACCAATTAATGCACTTTGACTGATTAGCCAGTGTTTTTTCGTGGTTAGGCGCAAGACTTAAATGTGGCGCAAGGCAACCACCGTAGTAGTGACAGGCATCTATCAGATATTTCATTATCATTTGGGCTTTCAAAATGATTTCACACAATCTGACAATCTGATCACAAAATCGATCTCATGTCGATTGGTGCAAGGAAATCTATATATTAGTACGCAAACATCGAATGTTGCGGTACACTTTTTTAATATTTATAATAAAAAAAAGAGAATGAAACTGATATCATTGGAAAGGCATTGTGCCACAGATGTGCCGAAAAATAAAAATAGCAAAAATTTAAATAATTATGTGATAATTACATTTTCAAATAAAAGCATGCATTCTCATACCCATGGCTGTAGTGTAATCTCTCTCCATTTCAAGTTTTGCAATTAGTTGTTGCTACTCTCTCTGTCTACTCTCTCTCACTCTCTCTCTCTCTCTCTCTCTCTCTCTCTCTTTCTCTCTCTCTCTCTCTCTTTGCTTATCGCATTCCACATTATATTAAAAAATAAATAAATAACTGGCCATTTCAGCCCTTGAAAGGACTTTGACCTAGCTTCTTATGATCAATTGTGTTGTGCGTGTTATTAAGTTTGTACACAATTGACTGAGAAATGGACCTACAGGCTTAACGCCGACTCCGAACGGCGATGAACGTAATGTTCTTATTCTCAAGAAGCTTTACATGGCATTTTTATTACTCTCTGAGGTTTGCCATTGTCTGCAGAGAGGTGGCGGCCGTACAGAAAAATTATTTTAATTCAAATAATTTTCTGTCGCTGCTGGGTTTCGAACCTGGGTCTCCAGGTTCTTTGACATAGCGGCCACGCACTTTAACCAACTACGCCACGGGCGTATTGCCAAACAAAAATTGTAGCTGAGTGGCATTATTAGTGTGGTTTCTTTTTCAAAATATTCATGAGACCGTGGATCCAAGCTACAAGATCCAAGACGAATTAATCATGCAATGGATTTGCATAGAATTGCTACTTGGAGTATATAAGCGGCACGATAAATGTGATTAAATAAGAATTAAGAATTTTTACATAATCTTACGACAATAAAAAAAAAAAACAAACACAACAAAAAATTTAGTTATGCAACATTGTTGCATGGAGTTCTGAGTAGAAGTTCTAAGAAAAATTTTATTTTGCAACAAAAAAAAGCAAACCCTTAAAGTAACCTGAGAACTACAAATGCAATAGCAAAACCAAAAAAAAAAAAAAAAAAAAAAAAAAAAAATTTTTATTCAAATTATATTAGGACAAGGGATGAGATTGGCAAGGATTTGAACAAAGATTGGGACCAGGAATAAGATAACGAGTAGGACAAAAATTTCAACACTAATTAAAGTAAGGAATTGGACAAGGATTAGAAGAAGAATTGGGAAGATTACTTCGACAAGGATTGAGACAAGGGTAAGAAAAAAGTTTGAGACATATCCAAAACAATATTTGGGATTACAATCACAAAAGAAATGGGACAAGATTAAGGAAAGGATTCGATCAAGAATAAGGTCAGAAATTTGGTAATGAATTAAAACAACAGTTTGGACAGGAAGAAGGACAATTATTAGAACAAATATAATAATAAGAGTGAAGAAGTTTGGGTACAAAAAAAGGATAGGAACAAGAATAAAGCAACACTGCCACGTCAAAATCTACGGATGTGTCCACGATACAGCAAACTTATTTTTACTTTACTTTGCCAAGCGTTTCCCAATAAAAATAAAAAAAAAAAAATGAGAAAAATCGATTTTGATATGGTCGAAGTTCGAAAACAGGCGATACTAGTATTAAGGGGGAAATATACCCAGAGGCCGAAAAAAAAGGTCATGTTTGTGCATTTTTTTAAGGAAACCTAAGAAATATTTTTAAATGAGGGTTTTTCTACCTTTAAATATACTCATACAAAAGTATGTTAAGTATTTTAAAAAAAAAAAAAATTTAATATTATGGTAGATACAGCATTTTTTGTAGAACGCTCTGAAAATGCTGTGACCAAGATTGGTCCTCCTAAATTCAACTGAAATAAAAAAAAATTAAAAATATTATTCAACTAGATACTTAAAACTCGTACTTGTCATAGCCGATTTTGAAAATATTGATTTTTCACAAAATGGCGGACCTCCGAACGTAAATTAACGATTTTCGACCGAAAATTCGTCATTATTTTGCCCATACAAAATGGACGAAGCTACGAAATAAAAGAATCCTATGACAAGTACGAGATTATCTATATCTATATCTATATCTATATCTATATCTATATCTATATCTATATCTATATCTATATCTATATCTATATCTATATCTATATCTATATCTATATCTATATCTATATCTATATCTATATCTATATCTATATCAATACTTCTATATCTATATCTATATCTATATCTATATCTATACTATTATATCAAATGAAAGTGAACATTTTTTGTGTCCGCAAAACTCCAAAAGTACTGGTCCGATTTTTTTGAAATAAGTTTTAAAATATCACATTTGTGCTACAAAAGGTTCATTGGTTATTTTCTTTTCGAAATTTCAATAATAAGTATCTTTAATTAAAGTGTTAAGTTTTTTAAAAAATCATCCACAATGCCATGCATTGCTTGGTCGTTAGCTTTCATGCGTTTGTGCTACGAGAGCCTCGATAAACTGCATGTTGCTCTCTACTATACTCTTTTTGTTCTCAGCAAGCACAAAACAACAAAACAAACAAACAAATACATATACATACATACTTTGCTGCGCTTAAAGCTAACTGGATCGAAGTACATTCTAATATGTCCAAAGAAGTTTTGATGCGTAGATTTAATCTAACACAGTTTTGTTAAAAGGGGATTCACTGGCCACCTTTAGCATGTTGAGGATTTTTTTGATGAGAATGATATATGTATGTATGTTTGTATTTATGTTTGTATGTACGTATGTTTATTTGTTTCGCTGCATGCAACTTTTCTACACATGTTTTGACGGTGGTTTTCCGTAATTTATAAATGAACAAAAGGAACAAACGGCTGACTTTTTACTTAATAGAATTGACATTGTGTGATTCAATAAGTTTTTTTATAAATAAACAAGAGAACTGGGACGGGCATAGGAAAAGGGGTTATGGCTTCGACCACACAAGTCAAATTTTTGATATTGAATAGTTTTGGAACTAAACGTCGCATGACAATAAAACTCAGTATGGAGTTACTAATTGCCAAAGTCTTTCTACTGGAAAACTGGTTTGTGCATTGGAAAAGGCGGTGTGGGCTGATTCTCTATACAGAATAGCTATGGAAGCTTAAATCACAGGACATTGAAACTCATAATGGAATTGTCATCTGGGAGTGATGTTCTGCTACTGGGAAACTGTAACGGGCAGTGGAACATGAGCGTGGTGTCAGACTAAGGGACTAATAAAAGTTTTGAATTTACTTATCATTTCCAATATACTTGCTGCGTGCAGCAACGCGCGCCGGGTATCGCTAGTTATAAATAAAAAAGAGTTGGCTGTGCCGTGGACACACCCGTAGGTTTTGACGTGACGAAGTTTCTTGTTGTTGTTGTTAATGTTGATGTTGGTGTTGATGCTGATGTTGATGTTGATGTTGATGTTGATGTTGATGTTGATGTTGATGTTGATGTTGATGTTGATGTTGATGTTGATGTTGATGTTGATGTTGATGTTGGTGTTGATGCTGATGTTGATGTTGATGTTGATATTGATGTTGATGTTGATGTTGATGTTGATGTTGATGTTGATGTTGATGTTGATGTTGATGTTGATGTTGATGTTGATGTTGATGTTGATATTGATGTTGATGTTGATGTTGATGTTGATGTTGATGTTGGTGTTGGTGTTGTTGTTGGTATTGGTATTGGTGTTGATGTTGGTGTTGGTGTTGTTGTTGGTATTGGTATTGGTGTTGGTGTTGGTGTTGGTCTTGGTGTTGGTGCTGGTGTTGGTGTTGGTGTTGGTGTTGGTGTTGGTGTTGGTGTTGGTGTTGGTGTTGGTGTTGGTGTTGGTGTTGGTGTTGGTGTTGGTGTTGGTAATGGTGTTGGTGTTGGTGTTGGTGTTGGTGTTGGTGTTGGTGTTGGTGTTGGTGTTGGTGTTGGTGTTGGTGTTGGTGTTGGTGTTGGTGTTGGTGTTGGTGTTGGTGTTAGTGTTGGTGTTGGAGTTGGAGTTGTTGTGGGATTTGGAGTTGGTGCTTTTCTTTTAGCGTTTTTTTTTGTGGTTCTCCATTGGTTGTGCTCTAATTTCAATTAATCCAGCAAAAGTGATGCATATGCGTCACATTAGGCGGTTCCCTGAGGGTCTTTGACACGCCGTCAATTTTTTTTTATTTTTGTCATATGCCCGAAGACCTCAGCTTCGTTTTCGTTCCTTAAAATTTACCGTTGCAACAGTAGTCCCAGAGTTAAAAATCCATGCAACGTTTTTTCATGGCTGTAGCATTTTTACTGTATTATGTGATTGCATCCCTGAAATCATGACAACGAGAATTTTTTTTGTAATTTAGTTGTGAGCCGTTATAACATATCTATGCTGTCGTAAAACAAAATTTACCGTAGCACTCCTCCTGAGTGCGTTATAATTCCATGCAACGATATTACATTTCTGTTACATAAGCTGCTATATTCACGACCTGACTACGCCGGAATTTTTGTTTATATTTTTGTCGTAAAGCCATGTATAAACCTTCATTTTCTTTTTTAAACTTTTATCGTAGGTTATATACTCATTGAGTAAAAATTCAATGCAACGCCGCTGCATGAATGTTGCGTTATCGATCTTTGAGCGGCTCTCTCAGGGTCTCCATGGCGACAGAAATTTTTTGCTTAATTTTGTTGTGAGGGCTAACAGTAGGCCTTTATTGGCGTATCGTATTTTTAATCCTAGCTCTAATACTCAGCGAGTAATAATTCCATGTAACAAATTTTCAGTTGTTTTGTTTTTATAATGATGTCAAAGAATTAACCTTTACGGTCATACCATTTTTTTAATCACAGCTCTTATACTTAGCGAGTAACAATTCAATGCAACGCAGATGAATTTTTAAAAAATTAATTTTTCAACTTTTTTGGAAACCTGAGCGGTACAACGTAACTTCGTCACGTCAAAATAAGCCTGCAAAAAAATGAAAACGATCGGTGCACTGAGTTTCGAGAAATCTTTGTCACGGACTTTGAAAACATGGTTTCGAGAAAAACGTGTTTTGAAAATAAGGGCCATCACTGCTCTAGAAGTCAGTTCACTGACTATCGACTTGAAATTTTCACCACATATTTTTGAGACTTAAAGCTTTAAGAAAATATAAAAAAAATTTTTGAAAAAAAAAAGTTCTGGGTATATTCCCCCCCTTAATAAAAATACGATCAAGGTGCATCAAATGGTGCGTATAACATTTACACAGTTGACGAATCATGTGTTTATACACATAAGGTCGAAAAAAAAAACAGCAATCAACGGTATGGATCTTTCAAAACAAACTTAATTCAGCAAAAGTTGTTCGCGGAAGAAGCAAATCGAAGCAAATGGTTGCCTGTTTCTTCGGCATTACCGGTCATGTGGCTACAGTGACGTTAGAGCAACTTAGGATGGTCGATTCTAAATGATACACGACCATTTGTTTGTCACAAGTCATGGAAGGAATTCGGAAAAAGTCAAGGAAATAGGGAATTATTCTGCATCATGTCAGTGCGAGGCAAAATATAAACACAGTGTTTTTTTTTTAAATAAAAAAATAACTTTTCCATGGTGCTGCTTTTTTAGATAATGATGCAATATTGAAAACAAATTTGAGCTTTAGGCCAAGTATTTTGACAACAAGACAACATGAAGGCAACAATCAACAGAAACAACAACAACGGCTCTGTATAAAACAAATCACACAGCAGACTAGACAGACTGTTTCGTTGGCCGCTACACCAACTCATCAGTAATCTTGTATGACTTTTCCACTGTGATCCGCTCAAGCTACTTAACAAGGTCCTACTTATACTGTTAGTATGCCGAAAAAGTTACCCGGAAGTTTATTTTTGACAGAGAGAACACTTTTACATTAGTAACTGAGTTCTAATCTACTTCCATGCACTCTGTGTCAAGGTTAAACTTGATCGTGTCATACTTTTAGGCATAGCCTTAACTCATGTGCATCTTCGAAAATTCGATCACATTAGTTTACCACTGTCAGATTATGTTGAGGTTGTGTAATTTTGTTGTTAATTCCTCTCTTTTTCCACACTTCCGGTTCCACACTTTTAGGGTTCAGCTTTTTTACAGCTGAATTTAATTTAATTTGAGCCTAAAGCTGAAATTTGTTTTCAATATAAATAATGAAAGGTCATATTCAAATATAATGATATAATGTTGAAGCAAACAAAGAGAAAATGTTGCAAAATCATTTATATGTCATACTCCTAGGAATTTCACAGACACCCTTAAAACAAATCCAATAATATTATGTCTTCTTCTTCTTCTTCTGGTCTTTTTAGCAAAACGTTTGACGTAAAATGTTCCGACCAGAGCAAACTAATTGTCATATATTGTGAAAATTTTGTGAAAATTGCATACTTCTGGGCTGCCTCAAAAATAGCTTTATTTTGCAAAGCTTTCGAGTGCTACTTTGTTTGAGTTTCGAGAAAGTTTGTGAACAAAAAAAAACAACTTTTGTCTGCATTAAAATTGTTTGAATGCTTGTTAAATGATACGTGCTTTTATCCTTTTACATACACATATAAATATATGCATATATATCATATGTATATTTGTAATACAAATAAACTTAACTTGCTGCACTATTGTATGTCATAACTTACGTTGCATACTTTTTGGCCTGCACAAACACATTTGCAGCACTTTTTGCTGCTGTAGTTGTAAATGTGTGTGTGTTTTTTTTTTCTTTCTCTCTTTATTGTTCGTTCAAAAGATAATATTATTTCATGTAAAAATACTTTGCTTTGTTTGAAGTATCACCAGTTTTATGCATTTTTTGGAAATAATTATGGCCAACATTTTTATGGTACAATTATTGCATAATTTTCCATGCTGGCTACTTTCACCAGTTCAAACAGAGCACGAAGAAGTAAGTTTTGCTTACTTTGCTTTTTTTAATTTAAGAGTTGATATCAGGTTTTTTTTCTTTTTTCTATGATGAAAGTTACAAAGTTTCTGTTTTAATATGATAATGAGAATTTTTACTTTTTAAATTAATATTATTTTAAAATAGTGCACACCTTTGGGGGTTGCATTTGCTCATTTACTACCACTTTACTCGCCTGGGTACTGAAAATTGAACAACTTTATGGTTCTACCGTTGTCCTTCATCAAATTTGTTTTGATGAAATTTTTGTTCATTGACAAGTAGGCGTGCAATTTAATGTAAAAAAAATACAACGGTAGTCTTCTTTATTACTCCGCATCAAGTTCAATTGCGAATTTCTCGGTTTTTCGGAGGCTGTCCTATATTTTGCAATAGAAGAAATACTCGTTTTTGCAATTTTCTTTTTTAGTTTTTTGGATATAGTTGGATAATAAAAATAAAAAATAATAAATAACTGGCCATTTCAGCCCTTGAAAGGACTTTGACCTAGCTTCTTATGATCAATTGTGTTGTGTGTGTTATTAAGTTTGTACACAATTGACCGAGAACCGGACCTACATGCTTAACGCCGACTCCGAACGGCGATGAACGGAATGTTCTCGTTCTCAAGAAGCTTTACATGACATATTGATTACTCTCTGAGGTTTGCCATTGTCTGCAGAGAGGTGGCGTCCGTACAGAAAAATTATTTTAATTCAAATAATTTTCTGTCGCTGCTGGGGTTCGAACCTGGGTCTACAGGTTCGTTGACATAGCGGCCACGAACTTTAACCAACTTCGCCACGGACGCCACTAATAATGATAATGAGGTAATGAATTAATATTGAATCAAACTAGTATGTATTCTTCTCAACATAATCAACATTACCTCAATTTCCAAAAAGAAGACTTGAAAATATTCATAGACATTATGATCGGGAATGGGCACCACTACATTTACAGCTTCTGTGTTTGGCTTTTGTCTTTGATTTGTTGTTGCGTTTTGTGTTGCTACATAAGCCTTTGCTCTCAATTCTTGCGCTCAACGCTCCCAGAGCGCTCTCTGCCCATAGTTGATTATGATCTACAGTGGTTACCACTCACTCTATGCCCAGGGAGTTCATGTATTGTAGGGGTCAGTGATGTGATTCAGATTTAGTAAAAAATCCCGATCACATCCCGATCACATCCCGATTTAGACCTGTTTATCCCACAAAAATGACACGAAAAACCCACAAAAAATCCCACCCAAATATTTATACCAATAACGATTTTTTATCCAATTTTTTAAAACAAGTAATGATGGCCACCTGCTGAACAGGCCCACCTACTGAACAGGCCCACCTACTACTGAAAGCTGTGAGTTCTGACGTCTGTATGATGCGCCAATGTGTAAAGTATCGTAGTAACATCTCATTGAATGTTCACTTTTTATAAATCATTGAGTTGAATGCGTGTGCTGCTTTAGCCCCACGGCCGTTGAGAAATAAAATATTCGAATAAAACGAAACTGAGCAAAAGTAGTTCATCTCTATTTAGTGAATTTCAGAGTGTTTCTTATCGATAAAAAAAGGCAAATATGAGTAGAATTCTATAGCTAATGTTTATTTTTCACAATTCGATGACCAATCGAACAATATTGAAAAATGGGAAAAAAATATTTCACGTCATGTCATGATGGCGTGCCTGCCCTAAACCTACCTACTGAACAAAACGTTAGCCCACCTTCCGAAATGATTTTCAGTACAAAATTGTCATTTATATGATTGAAAATAGTGTTTGGAATTAGTTAAAATAGTTTTCGTGATTCTCGTCCACGGTTAGATAAAATTTTAGAGTGCCGTCGCCTCAAAAAAAGTGAAAAGAAGAACGAATATAAATTCTTATGCGATGGCTGCAGCCATCAAAGAAATTTAAATCTCTATTGTTGAAAGTTCAGTGAGTCATTGTGAACTATTGATAGAATAAACTTTTTATAAACTCTCAAAAACTAGCTTTTTTACTTCATTTTCTAATTTTTTTCAACGATTTGTTTTAGGTGTTCAGTAACTGGGCCGCTTTTTTAAGCGGCTGATTTCAGGACTTTTGCTAGATCGACTGCCAAAATTACAATTTTTGAAAATTTTCAATTCTGATTAAAATTCTTGTTAGTTATTGAACTTAGCTTCCAAATGAAACCAAGAGCTCTGAAAAATTATGTTTTAAACCAAAGGTATGGCCTCCAAGCAAAAGGTGTTTAGTAGGCGGGCATCCTCCCCTACATTTTTTTAACATTATAATAATTTTATAGTTTGATAATGTACATATACATAAAGTACAAAGTTTTTCGATAAATATAACAAATTTTATAAAAAAAAAAAAAAAATATGAAAAGTTAAACACTGCGTTTTTTATAAAAACTCTCTTAAGTGTATAAGTAATCGTAAATTTCTTTCGTTGCATCAAAATGAAACTGAGCTTATACTTTTGTTTTTAAATGAGGATCTTATTTTCATTAATTTAGCCTCTTGACTATACATATCCCTTTCTTACATATTTAGAATCAATGTGTCAAGAATTTACACTTTAAAAAATTATGACACAGTAGAAAATCCCACCTAAGCATCCGAAATCCCACACGTTCTCAAATAGGCCAAATATCCCAAAATGAGCCCGAAATCCCACCAAATCACATCACTGGTAGGGGTGGGCACAATTCTTGCCCGTGCTGCGACTGCGTGTAAGCAGCGGGCAAGCAGCGGGCAAGCAGCGTGCGAAATCAATTGCATGATGAATTTGGAGGTGAATCGGATTGCGGAACGGAAAATCCTCTCTGTAATCCTCTCACAATATGCAATCACAAGAGCGCACTTGAGATTGCGTTAGTACAGAAAAATATGTATTAATCTCACGTACAGAACGATCAAAGCTTCAGTGTTCAAGCGAACGTCAAGCAGGCAACATCTGCGCTGGCCTGTTGCTTGAATAGATGACGAAAAATTGAACACTGTACAAAATTTCATGCATGCAAATTTGTTGATGCTTCTGCATCAAACTGTAAAATTTTTTATTGCAGTAGTTTTTTGTTCATACATTTTTTTTTCAAATAAATATAAATTTTTATTTTAAATCATCTTCCCTGAAGTCCGATTTATTTTTTGTTAAAATCATTCAAGATCTATAACATTTCTTTCCCAACAAACATTGTGGCGAGTGGTGATTCGTTAACGAATCAGTTATGAATTGCTGTTTTAATTGTTTTCGAATAGTTTCGTTCCTACTGCATCAGAGATTGGCTTGATGCTTAAAGAAAGCACCGATTGAAATCATGACTTTGTTAAATTCCATTGAGGAAGCTTTTAGCATCGATTCGCTATCGAATCGCCTTTCAACATTTTTGTGGTTCGTTAGCGAATCAAGTCTTTAAATTTTAGCGCTTCGTTAGCAAATGGCTTCTCTCAAGCCAGACAGAGTTCTCTCTGTCATTCAGATAAGATAAGATAAGATTCGTTATCGAATTGCTTTTTTTAGTTTTGGAGACTCGTTAACGAATTGCTTTTTATATTTTTGGGGACTCGTTAACGAATTCCTTTTTTCGGATTTGACGATTCGTTAACGAAGGAGGAATTTCTCCCGCTCGCGATATTATAAGTGAATCGCTTCTAATAATTGCTAATGAATAAAATGTACGAGAATGCGATTCGTTAGCGATAACATTAGTGAATCAATTTGTTTGTTGGGTTGTTTCAAAAAATCAAATCTAACATTCTATGAAATTTTTTGTTATTTTTTTATTTTCATTTATCATTTTTCCATGAACCCATCGCCGTCCCATAATAAAATTTTGTGCACTTTTAGCCAAAATATACAAACCAAAAAATTTAAAATCGATTGTTTTCAGCTTTTTACATGTCCGTTTGCTTATCTGTATTTCACTTTAACCATGTCACTGTGTTTAATTTTTATAATCCGTCCACTACACATTTATTTCATTTCGCAGTATAAATAAGAGCAAAGAAAAAGTCTCAAATATCTATAAAATTTCCGCAAAAACCACTTTAGCACTACTTTGTTTTCAGTGTGCTTTATAAATAGAAACCGTAAGAGCGAGAGCATGCTGTTGTGAAAAATATGTGTTGCATATCTAATATATTAAGAGGATTGCTTATTAAAAGGCAGTATTTTTTTCTATAGCTATAAAATCGCTTTGCAAAAACAACTTGGCATATTTATAATGATTTTGCAAGAGCATGCAACCATTACAATTCTACATCTGCCTCCTAACATATTTTTAACTAATATTTTGTTAGAACTGAATCACATAATAAATTTATACTTTTATTTTGCACGTAACTACTTAAAAGCAAGTTTAGGACACAAGACGTTATCGAGGTATGATTGAATTCAACGTGATTGAATTCAATTAAATTCAAAATGTTAAATAGTAAAATTATAAAACGCCCTTTTTTTTGTATAAATGGCATGCAACATTGATTATGAACTGCTCTGAGCGCAATGAGCACAAGTATCATATCACTATCTATATTACGCTCTTCTTACGCTCTATCTCATTATATTTGTGCATGTCCCTCGTTTCCTTTACCTTCGAATTTATGAAGCAATGCTGTCGCCCGTGAAGCAAGCAGCAGGCAACCAAAATACACGTACGGGCAAAATGCCCATACGGGCAACTTTGCCCACCCCTAATGTATTGGAAATTAAATGAGAATACAAGAACCGCAATTTTGGCCACCATTCTTCGAAACAGTTCATAAGAGGAAAACCTGATCATTTTGGTTTTCATAACTGGATGCTGACGAGTAGTTGTGGCTACCTATATAACTTTGATACTTATTGTGGTGCAAAAAATGTAAACTCTGATGTGTTACAAAATTAATGCTGGCAAATTAATCTCTGGAATCTCGAGTTGTACTTGAGCTTCTAGAAAAAGTTCTATTTCCTTTTGACCACATTATATATTTTGACAACTATTTTACTTCTCATGGGCTTTTGTGATTGTTGAAGAGAAGGGCTTCAGAGCTACAAGGACAGCAAGAGAAAAACGAACAAAAAAGTTTCTATTGAAGCTGAAAATAGAATTCAAGAAGGAGAAAAGAGGGCATTTTAAGCACGTTTACGACGTAAACAATAATATTCTTTTTGTCAAATGGAGTGATAACAGTGCAGTTACTATGGGCAAAAATTTCGATACTATTAAGCCCATGCATTATGACATTGGTCATCAGTCGAACACAGAAAAGTTTTCATTCAGCAGCCGAACCCTATTGCGGATTATAACAATGATATGGGTGACGTTGACTTACACGACCAGAGTGTAAGTGCCAATGCCTATAAAATTAAAATTCGAGGCAGCAAGTGGTGGTGGTCGCTTTTTACTTCAATGCTAAGCTCTACATTAGTGAACGCTTGGAAACTATATAAACTGATATACGCAGCTGATTCCGAAGATGACTTGCTATCACTTTAAAGAGATATTACACGACATTATCTTAGAAGATATATAATTCTCAACCTTCGACATCAAAACGCTCTATATCTGCAAGCGTTGCTTTATCTGAAGGTCACCATTTTCCAAAACCACAAATTTGAAATTTTTGTTTTAAATGTCTTTGGTAAAAATTTTTTTGGAGCAGAAAGATTACTTTTTGGTAATTTTGGTATAGAGAAAATGAAAAGATAAGAGGTGAAGGATCTAAAAAAAATTCCATTTAAAATTATGACAATGACTTTCATTAAAAAATAAATAACTGAATTTTTTAAACAAAACAAAACATATAAAAAAAACCAAGGAAAATTGACATTTCAGAAAATAATACTTTTGATTTCTTCGCTAGATGCTCTAATATATTTCAAAACGGCAGGAGAATTATATTTCAGGAGAATCTATTCATTAATTTAATGAACGTGATCATTAATTAACGAACGTTCATTAATTTTGTTCATTAAACTTAAGGATCATGAATTGTGTTCATTAAAATTTAATGAACGTGTGCATTGGTTCAAAAAGAACGAATTTTTACATAAAATAAATGCACAAATTCATGAATTTTACGCACATTTTCTGTTCCGTGTAGAAGTACAGAAAATAATTGTAAAAAAACTTTTCAACACCCCCCTCGGTGGACATTTAATAAACTTACTCCCGAAGTACAAATTGGCGCGGGAAGAAGACTGTGTCGTCACTCAAAAGGCATGTTCTGGAAGGAAAAAAGGCATCTGTGACCAGGAAAAGTTGTGACCATGTTGAAGAAAAATACCAACATATCTGGCTCATTTTCAAAACTGTCTCAGAAGGTAGAAAGCTTGAAGTTTTTTGTAAGCAAGGTCAAAAAAGAAGCTGGCCTGAAGACTTTCAAAGTGCAAAAAGTACCAGACAGGAATGCTGGGAAGAATGCTGTATCACGGACAACGACGATATGCTGCCAGGCCAGGAGTTTTGCACTGCAAACTCGCAAGGCAATGCTGACGAAAGGTTAAAGTAAAAAAAAGGTCAAAATTTCCTCGAATATTCCTAGTATGGACAGTTTTCTGTAGTCAAGCAGCTGTTGTGAGAGTTGTTTGCAAGCAGCTGTAGTGAAAGTTGTTTGTAACCACAAGAAAGGGTTAATATGTATGACTGACCCCATTATTTTTACAAAAGGAACAGTTTTCTATTGATTGATTTGATTTCCAATTGATTTGTTGCAGATCTCTAGAGTGTATACACAAGAGGTGTTGGGTTATAAAGGCGTTTTATATAACAGCTGTTCGTTTGGTAGTTTTCAATTGTTGACATTTTTCATTAAAAAATTTGGTTTCTAAAGTATGAATTCTATCGCAGTTAGGATGCGCAAAATTCGACCAAATTTTCCTCATTATTATGTGCTTTCTGAGATAAGTGCCTGAGCAATATAATCAAAACATTTCAACAGAATGACTCAGATGTGAACACAATGGAATGACTTCACCCTGGAATTAAAACCAAAAATGGGCCGGAGGCGTCATAGAACCATACTTTTTCGAATATGACGAAAGAAGAACCGTTAATGGTGTCAATGGAGTGAGCTACAGAGAAACACCAAAAAATTTTTGGTGGTCCAACCATTACTTTCAACAGAACGGTGCTACGTGCCATACACGTCGCGAAGCAATTGAGATATTGCGCACGAAGTTCCCTGGTCGCGTTTTATAGAAAACAATTGGCTACCAAGATCTTGCGATTTATCACCGTTAGACTTCTTATGTTGGCATTATGTTAAGAGTGAGGTGTTACATTTATTGTTCGAAAGAAAGATTATTATGTGTATTTTTCAAAGATTTGTTTATTCATATTTGAAGGTTCTTTTCCGACTGCCCTTTATGCTATATTTTCATATGTATATAACTTAAATAGCACGTGAGCACAGACTCAATAAGGGCAGCTCTTGAAAATCTACAAGTGGAAGAAAAGATAACCAAGTCGATTGTTGAAATACTGAAAAGCAGAATCATCAACAAACAAATCGGTGGCAGTAAAATAAGGAAAACAACTTCAAGAGGAACACCTCAAGGTGGAGTCATATCTCCCTTGCTTTGGATCCTAGTTGTAAACGAACTGCTGACTACCCTCAGCGAAAAAAACTTTAAAGTGACAGCATACGCTGACGCCGTCGTGCTTCTGGTGGGAGGGAAACATCTCCCAACCATCAGCAACATGATAGAAACAGAACTTAAAGAAACTGTCTCGTGGGCAGTACCAAACGGCCAAACGGGGTCAACCCCGATAAAACCGAACTGGTGCTATTCACAAAAAGAAATAAAATTGAAAATTTTTGCCTCCCAAAAATAAATGGCAAAACCCCGCAGCTATCCAATAAAGCAAAATATCTCGGAGTAATCCTTGACTCAAAGCTCACTTGGAAAAGCAACACAGAAGAAAGAATTAAGAAAGCAACCAGTTCCTTTTACGCCTGCAAGAAAACCTTCGGCACCAAATGGGGAGTGAGACCCAATGTCATTCATTGGATGTATACGGCTATCGTCAGGCCCATACCAACCTATGGCTCGATTGTATGGTGGAAAGCCACTGAGAAGACAAGCTACCTCAACTCTCTCTCAAGAGTACAGAGATTGGCCTGACTAGGAATAACAGGTGCGCAACGATCAACGCCTCAGGCAGACCTGGTGGTCATATTGAACCTCCTCCCCCTGGACGAATTCATGAAAAACACTGCAACCAAAGCGGCGTTTCGACTTAAGAAAGCTAAACTTTGGAGGCACTGGACGCATGGACACGCCTCTATTCTCACAAAGTATAGTCCTGAGGATCTCGCCACCACCTCCCGGTGATTACATCACCCCGGAAATAGATTTTCGGCAGAACATGTGAACCTTTCCAAAAAGAGAAGAATGGGATTCGAACCACCCTTTTAGTGAACACTTTTATCCAGATCTTCACTGATGGATCAAAAATGGAGAATGGCACGGGAGCCGGAGTCTACTGTAATACACTACAAATATCCCTGTCATACAGACTTCCAGATTACTGTAGTGTCTTTCAAGCAGAAATTTTCGCGATCGAGAAAGCAGCTACGACAATCCAATCAAGGAACATCAATCCATCAAGAATTACAATTTTTTTGGACAGCCAGGCTGCGATAAAAGCACTCCGCAGCGAAACAACTAAATCGAAATCTGTACTGAGCTGCCGGCAAGCTCTCATCGGAATCAGTCCTCCCCACAAGATCAATATCTGCTGGGTCCCCGGTCATCGTGACAAAGAGGGAAACAAAATAGCAGACAGATTGGCTAGGGAGAGCTCTGAACTGGAAAGAAGTTCTGTGAATGGGTCGATCATGGCTCCAATCGGAGAATTCAAGAAGAAAATAAATGATAAAGCCAGAAAAAACACAAATAACTGTTGGTCAAATAGAGACGACTGTGTTATCTCTCGCCATATCTGGCCTAAACTCTGCGAAAAAAGGACCCAATCCCTACTTTCAATGAGTAAAAATGAAACTCGCATCTTAATAGGGGTCCTCAGGGGGCATTGCTGTATAGGCACAATGGCCTCGCGACAAGGAATCCCGCACCCAGACTTCTGCAGAAGCTGTGGAGATGTTGAGGAAACAGAAACCATCAAGCATCTACTTTGCGAGTGTCACAATCTCCAACAACGCCGGCTGCGCCACATGGGAAGCAGAGTGTACGGAGAACTGCAAGAGCTCGTGGACGTACCACTGATGGATCTTTTCAGATTTATACGGAGCACCGGTTAGTTCGACCAACCTTGCTCAAGTGACTAAGATTTTTATTTTGGTTTTGCCACATTTAGGTCCACAAACATAGGGAACCACAATGGACCAATAGGCCCCCGAGTAGGCAACATCGGGTTGCCCTTCCCTCTTAACCTCACCTATGGACTAATGAAGATTTTGAAAGAAAAACAATTTAGAGCAACTTGAACAGCTCGGGATAGTCGGCTAAAAAATGTCCTCTTCCTACCAATAAAGAATTTCAAAAGCAGAAAAGAGGAACTTTTAACCATCAGTTTGATGAGAAAAATGAATTGCTTTTTGCAAAATGGAAGGACAACAGCATCGTAACAATAGCCACCAACTGCGACCAGATCGAACCCTGTGAAAATGTCAAGAGGTGGAGCAAGGAGCAACAGAAAAAGTACATATTCCTCAGCCCATACTTTTTAAAAACTACAACATGAACATGGGTGGCGTTGATCTACATGACCAGTTTATCAATACATACTCCATTCAAATAAGAGGCAAAAAGTGGTGGTGGAACCTTTTCACAACTATGATTTCATCTACTACGTCCTATGTCTGGAAGCTCCACAAGCTAGTTAACAACTACAGAGGTGATTTACAAGAGTTCGCAAGAGCAATAACACTTCATTACCTCAGATTTCATACTGACAACCAAGGATATCTTAAACTTACTGTCAATAGAAGCATCGTGGAAAGCGCTGGATTGCACTTTTCCATGAAACTTCCTTATCAACATAGATGTCGCCAGTATCATTTAAGATCAAAGTGGTGCTGTGAAATGAGCAATGTTACTCTATGCATTGGGAACGAGTGCTTTACAAATTTTCACATTAAAAAAAATTAATATGGTATGCATGACCCCATTGTACTTAAAAAAGTACACCTTCATAACTCCTACACAAAAATATTTTATTTTATTTATTTTATTTGCTGGTGCTATATAAAAATAATAGCACCAGCATCAAAATTTATTTCTTTTAAGAAGTTAAAATTGAATAAATCGATGCAAACAACTTTTGAAGATATCAATAAATACAATTAACCTCAAAGAAAGTAGTTAAAAAGGAGTTGCAAAATTTATTAACTTTTTTTGGAAAATATTTCAGATTTTTCAATAAAACTTAAAAAATAGGCGGTAAAAAAAATAGCACTATTATTTCATTATGCATTTAAAAACTTAAAAAAACGTGACAAAATTAAAGAGTTTATTTAAGATCAAAGCTATTATGGAGAAAAAAGTGTAAAGAGCCAAAATTAATATTTCCTCGCATGTCATTTGTTGGCAATTACGGCTGCACAACGTCTTGTCATGGAATTGATCAAATCCTGGCACCTCTTAATTGGAATTTTGATCCAGGAGTCTTGAACTGCAGCCCAAAGGGTTTGATTGTTGGTCAGTTTTGCAATAGAAACTGCTTTTTTTACATCAGTCCAGAGGTTCTCAATTGGATCGAGGTCGGGCGACTGCGCTGGCCAAGCCATGACATTCACCGAATGATCCTCAAACCACTTTTTAGCTTTCTTGCTGGTATGCTTCGGGTCATTGTCCTGATGGAAAACCCACAATAACGGCATTTCTTCCTCTGCATAAGGCAGCATTACTTTATCCAATATATCAACGTATACGTGTTGTTCCATGATGGTCCTAATCCAATGTATGGGACCAACTCCATAATAGGAAAAACAAGCCCATATCATTATGCTTGAACCTCCGTGCTTAACTGTTTCAGCAGTAAATTTAGGGTTGTATTCTGCACTAGGAGGTCTCTTAACGTAAGAACGAAAACCCTTGCCACCATAAATTACAATTTTACTCTCGTCCGTCCATAAAATATTTCTCTATCTCTCTACTGGCCAGTTCAAATGTTGTTTTGCGAACTTCAAACGCTTTGTTGCATGCTTAGCAGTTAAGATAGGTACTTTTCTGGGACTACATGCCTTTAAATGATGATCTCTAAGACGGCTACGAACAGTTTCAACACATATTAAGTTCTGTTTTGAGCTCTGTTGCTGGCTTAAACGGCTCCTTCTACTTTGCCTGATTAATCGTTGGACGAGTAACGGCGACATAGCGTGCTTTCGTCCACGAGTTTCAAGTTTTGGTGCATATATTATGGCATTACGAACCAAATTATTAGAACAGCTAACTTCATGTCTAACTTCTGCATACGTTTTACCCTCTGCAAACATTCTTTGAATAATTTCACGTTTTTCGGCACTGCAATGCTTTCTGCGACCCATAGCTTCGTAAATAATTTAAGAATTTAATTTTTTTTGTATTAAAACCACTTCCACTAAAACAAACTGAAACACTTTGATGCTACCTTTTGATAAATTGAACACAAAATGGCTTTTTTCAACAGAAATGTAAACGCAGTGCTATTATTTTTACCGTACCAATTCGTACTCCTCTCTCAAAATTACTTAACATAAAAAGAACTGTTAGCCTTTTAATACTAATGATCTTGCTTTCAGAGAGTGAATACTCTCTAAAATATTATATAATAGTAGCATCTGAACAAGTTGCTTCAGATGAGGTTTTTTTTTAAATAATAGTTGAACTGTTGTCTCCAGTGCTATTTTTTTTTACCGGCACTGTATGTCTTAACATCCCAGCAGTTATTTTGGAGTCAATTGAAACAGTGAACTAGTTCATTTCTAGCGCAGTTCGCAGTAGTTCTGAAAAAGTACAAAAGGCGTTCAGTGTAGAACAGTTATTTTTGTTTTTGTTTTCAAAAGTTTTGCTGAAAAAAATAAACGCGTTCTGGCTACTTTTTAAAATTTGCTGCGCACAAGAAAAAATAATAAAAAAAAAGAAATGTTTATATACAAAATGTTTTCTGGAATGTGGATGGAAAAGATGGTACAAATGAGATCTTTAGGACCTTTCCGTTGCACTAAATTTTTACACTTTTAATATGTTCACTTTAAAACTAGTCAAAAAAGAACCACTTTCAGGCTACTGCGAAAGCAACCAGTTTAAAAATGTTCCTAATGCAACTAGTTCAAATATGGGGAAAAAGGAGTGTTTCTGGGGACAATTGTCTTTTCCTATGCCATCAACCCGCAAAAAGCGTTAGTTCGTTCAATGTTAAAGGGTATTGTAGTGGAACTAGTACTGGTCCTTTTTGGAACTAATTCAGAACTATTTCAAATTTGGTCCACTTTTCTGCTGGGATTGAACTCAATAAACTGAAAATACTATGAAAAATGAAAATATTTTATTTTAAATACCGCAGGGTGTTAATGGCTTAAGAGTGAGGTTAATGCTAACTATTAGCAAAGAATCTCTGACTTGAGCAAAGACTACTTCTGACTCTCAATGTGAACATTGAAATCTTTATCGCTGAAATAGAGCTCCAATTATGCGAAAGAATGATCGAACATTTTGTCTAGGTGGCTATTTCATAAGTACTGTATTTTATTCATAATCTTCATGTGTCTACTCTTTAATAAAAAACAAAAAAAAATAAATTAAGGAACATGCATGCAAATGTGCGTTATTTTTATTGTAATTCAAAAAAAAAAAAAAAAATCGTAAAATTCTTATTGATACATTTTTTGTATCCATTTGCTTGTTTGCATTTTTGGAACTTATGTTTAGCAAAGATATATAAATAAAATGAAAAATTAAAATTTTAAATTAAAACTTATCTGAAACTTCTTTCAGTGTAAGCTTATATACTTACATAAAAAAACAAGTATTATTAACAATAGAATAAAAGCTTTTTTTCATTCGTCAACTGTTGTTGAAGCAACATTTCGCAACAAGTTGATAAAGCAAAAAACACAACATTTTGTTGCATACTTTTAGGCAGATGCTTCACTAAGGAACTTATATTCATAATTCGTCTTTAGGGCTATTATCGCAGAAGTTTATTTTTTTTTAAGCATACTGCTGGGCACAGCTATTGCACAAAGTGAAAAACATATTAAAACCAGGATAAATATCTCTATGGATAGAGCTAAAGATCTATCCGTGCTTAGCTGGAATCATATATAAAAAAAAAAATAGCACCTTCAATAGCCAGCTTATAGAAAACATATTGAAATAGATTATAAAGATGAAACAAAGTCTTTAATGCTTTTATAATTGATACGACAACTGCAGAAAAAAATTATTTTTTTTTAAATAAATCAGCTTCTTATGCCGGCTGTTTCAACAACAGGCACTCGAAAAGCTAATTTTGGCAAAATAAACAAGTTGAAAAAAGTTACTGAATATTTAAATTATTTATTTATTTGGACAATTATTTTCCACGCATAAAGTATGCATAAATACTGCAAAAATAACAATAATATTGTTACGTACAGGTCTAGGCGGTCAAGCAAAAAAATGCCAACAAATAATACTAAATGGCATGAAACATGGCAATGAACAAAAACAACAAAAAGTACAACAACTTGAATAACAAGAGCAATAAAAGAAACAAAAAAAAAACCAACAACGATTTATTAACTGAATCATGATAAAGACCAGCTTTAGAAAATAGATAATAAATACATACATCATACAAAAAAAGCCTAAGAGTAGGCAATAAAAATAATAATGAAGCTCTTATGAGCTGAAATTGGCTCATTATGTATGCACAGCCGAAAAGTAGGCTTTTAATGATACTAAATGAAATGGTTTTTGGCATGAGGAAAGGGAAAGCCAAACAGGCGATAGGATAATTGGAAATTGATGATTTTAGAGTTATCGATGTTTAAGGTTAAAAATAATTAAGAAATTGGCTTTTAATCTAAAATTGTTTGAACTTTAATGCATTTTTGGTCGAGAACCCTTTGACCACGGAAAAAATAAAGAAAGTAAAAAAAAAAATAAAAAAAAAAAAAAAATAAAAAAAATAAAAATAAAAAAAAAAAAAAAAAATTATTCACGAGTTGAGTTGGTTTTCGCAAAATTGTGGGTACATATAATGATCAAATTAAATAAAAGCTGCAATCAGAAAACAGCAACATTAACAACAGCAACAAAAACTATAAAAATGAGACATCACTCAGCACAATGAAAACAACCAGCAACATAAATATTAACAAATGATAAAATTTATTCAAATAGATTTTGCTTTTTTTGTCTTTTCTTCCTTCCCAATGTTGCTGGTATTATTTGTAGCATGTTTTTTTGGCGATGTTTGATTTGAAATTTGTTGTTTGCTGGTAATCTTATGTAAATAAAAGCGAGATATGGCATATTTTCAGGCGCTCATTTCTTTTTTATTCCTTTCTCGCTACGCTCGCAAATTTGCCACGAAAACACAAGTATGGGCGTGTTGAATGAAAGAAACACCAAGAAGTGATAGAAGCAGGAGCAGCAACGTATTATTTTTAGTAATTTGAATTTTTTTTTTTTTTTGAGTGCGCTCGAGTTTTCGTGGGTTTTTTTTTTGCATTCTATGGCAGAGATATTTGTTGCTGATTTGTTGTTTGCTTAAATTTTGAAAATTTATTTTATTTTTTTATTTATGACAAGCTGAGGCTTTAAATTAAAACTATAAACCTAGTAACGAAGCTATTTGAAAATTTTTACCTTGAGTCATTTTTGAGATTTTTACCTTTTTTTTTAAATTTATTTATATTTTTTTTTTAAATTTTTTTTTTATATATTTTATTTTTTTGGTTTTTTTTAATTTTTGAATTTTTTTTTTATTTTAATTTTTTTTTTTTTTTTTTTTTTGCTATATTAAGTTAAGTTTTGAGTTTCATCAAGCTGTTGAGTGGAATGTTTACGAAATATTAACATTACTAACCAATTGTTTTAATTTGAGTTGCAAGATCTGATAATCTTATTAAGATTAGTATTAAGCTTGAAAATAATGCTCAAAATATTTATCTCAAGAAGTTTTTTTTAAGTAGGATTTATTTTGTAGTGCATGGCCTATTCTAAGAGGTTTTAGAAAATTTTTCAGCGAAATATTTTGTATTCGATTCTCATGGCTCAACATCAAACATAATTTGAGTTTAAGCTTCTATAAGCAAGCACTTCGATTTGAAAGCCTACTTTCAGGAAGGCTAAGGTGCATTACACATGCACCTAGAACGTTCGAAACCGTAATAAGGATGGTGCCTCTATCCAGCTGATAGATATTTTGAAAAGATATAAAGCTGATATCACTGCCATCTTGGAAATGCGACGGACGGAACAGGGTAGCTCACAGCAAACATCCTGTGATATCTACTAAAGCGGTCAAGCACAAGTTTGGATGCGAATTTGTGGTTCGCAAGAGAATACGACATCATGTTCTGCAATTCTTACCTGTGCAAGAACGTCTTGCCATAATCTGTTTCAAGGAAAACATTCTTTAATATAAGCCTAAAAAAGGGTGTTTTTAAATTAGCTGTTGGATTGCTTTTTCAATACACAAAAATTAACCAAATGACCAATGTTTTTGACTTTATTTTGAAGTATACGACATGACATTATTGTCTAAAATTGATTTACTTCAGATGACTACCTCGGCTGCGCTTGACTTTATCGTTCAACACTCGATTCACCCAATTTTTCGACACTTTTGCACACATTTCTGTCCAAATTCGAAATGACCATATTTGACTCGCTTAATCTTGCACTCAAGCTGGGCAATTGTTGCCAGCTTATTCGCATAGACCAGTGACTTGACTCCATTGATTGGTAGCCTCACAAGAACCAATCAATGGACGACAAATCGCACGACCACGGCGCACAGTGGTTGAAAGGTGGAAATAAATACCAAAATTCATGTTCTCTTTTTAAATTTTTTTTTTTTAATTAACATCGTTTAAGAATTGTTCAATTAGCATAAATCCAAAATATTTTTGAATAATATTCATTGGTTTTTTGTCTTGAGGCCCTCAAACTTGAACAATGCAAAAAACTGGAAAAATGATATAAAAAGTTGATATTTTTACAGACTCACTACTAAAAAACGTGAAGAGATATTCCCTCCTGTTTTTTTTATTTATTTAAGAAAATGTTCAAAAACAGTTCTGTGTATTTGAAATATGTGACCCGGTCTACGAAAAAAGAACCTTCGGTGTGAAAATATCATTTTTCACTTTTTTGGCGATTCGGATAGAATTGGCAATTAAACGTTTACAAACAGCTGTTTTCTCGAAAACTTGTTTTTACACCGAAGGTCCCTTTTCGTAGACCGGGTCACATATATTGTTTACCTCTATTTTCGAAAAAAAAACTCAAATTTAACGTGGATATGAAAAAAAACGTAAATTTATTTTTTAACAGAATGTTACTTTGTGAGCTCGAAGTTGCACCAAAAAATCTTGCAACGGAATGTATTTATTGATCTTTTACGTAAATTTTTCATATAATAAAAGAGAGCTCTTTTGAGCTTTTTTCACAAAATATGACAATAACTAAAACCGTTTTGAGAAAAATATAGAGTTGCTCAGTCTCAAGGCTTAGTAATTTAGCAATTATCCTTAGTATACTTTCAGGCTTGCCTTGTTAAGCCAAACTCTTCGTTCAAAAGTGTGACATACTTTACATTGTTTATTATGGTAACAGCAATATTGCACTGTCTTATTGACCATTTAAAGCTCACAAACGAATTTATATTTTTTTGCGACTATAAAAAATATAAAAAAAGATGAAAACATATCTGAAAGATTAGCATGTGTTTATACGCAGAAAAATCTACAACATGAACGAGGGATATGAAGATTGATAGCAGGTTTTACATCATCCCTAAAAGTATACCCAAGTAAATTTTGAAAGTTGCTATCATCGCTTATGCAATATTTATTAATTTGTTGCAGAATGCAAAAGGTTCATTCAAATTTTTTTTTAAATAATAGCAAAACGGGCAGCTTTATTTTGAAAATTTTTTTCATTGTCTTACAAAATAATTTTAAAATAATATCTTAAAGTAACATGAACATATTATTCTAACGGTTTAGATGATACATCATCTTAAAGTTTAAAATTTGGAAAACAAGTGAAGTGAAAAATTTTTTGGGGGAGGAGGGCATGGGGGAAAAATGGTTTTTTTTTAAACATTTTAATTTAAGATTTCTGTCAATGTGGTTTCATCATAGAATAAGCCATTGAAAAAATAAAGCGTTTTTAATTTTAATCTTATATTGGAGGCAGGCGTGGTTCTGGGCGGATATAAAAAAATTTTTGTTTTTATCTTGATACAGTCAAACTGAACTCATGTGCCTAATTTTATTGATTTACGACGACTACTTCTATTTTTTGACATTTTTTGTATGGGGCTCAACCACTGTGCGGCGCACGGCTTATTAACAGGTCCGGAACTTGACAATATTCACTGAGTCTCTTTCAGCAAATTGATTGTTTCAGTGGCTGTATGTGTGGATCAAGATCATGTGTGTCAGCAACCAGCCCTTAACCATTTCGCGATGGACCGTCGCGTACATCAACTCTGGCCTTACTTTAAAAAAAAAAAAAATACAGACCGATGATAAGAGCTTCTGAGCGCAATCCCCACCAAATTGTGAGCCGTTGCGGATGTAATAGAGTCCCTCGTGCGGCTTTTCATCGAACCAAATTCTACGGCAATTCTGCTTGTTTACGTTTCCATTTAGCCAGAAATGAGTCTCATCCGAAAATATGATTTTTTGATGAAAATCAGAATAATTTTCAATCGGTTATATTTAATGTAAAATTTAAATATTTGAGGACATTGCCCAGTTGTATATATTGGCATGATGAAATTTCAATGCTTACCGAAAAAAATAAAAAGGCGTCAGTCTATCAATACAGGCCGAAGCATTAAAAAAACTACAGCGAATTAAAAGAACACCCTTTATGCGCGCACCAGAGACCTGCATAAGCCGACTTGAAATCTATTTCAAGTACTTGCTTAAAATATGGGCTCAGGCTTGCTTGAGCTTGATCATTTTCAATCAAGAATAACTTGTAATTGAATATTAAGGTGGATCGTTTTGTCCAGATGTAAAAAAAAATTTTTTCGAAACTCATATTCTGGAAGCTGGATAGCGATTTTTGTGAAAAATACCCAACATTTTGACCGAAACCTGAACACGAAGAAACCGTTGATTTTTGACGAAAGAGTGATTTTTTTAAATCAAAACCGCTGGCAGACGGCTACACCGATTTCGATATCCTTTTGGATTTAAGATCTATTTGTGTTAGTGTTGCCAGATTTGTTTTCCAACAATACGGGACAAATGCAAAATATGTAAAAAAAAACGAGATTTTGGAAAATTTTACGGGACAATTTATAAATAGAAAGTTATTTTTTAAAAAAATGTATTTCAGTAAAAAACAATTTATTTAGGTTCTCAGAATAATTAATAATGTCAAATGTTGCTCTTCACACATATATATTTCGCACTCAGTGTTGCTTGAAATGTATGTACCATCTAATAGTTATATGCATATTATGGTCGGCTTACACTTCTTTTCTTAATGCCTCAGTGCATGTGAATGCGTATTTGAAATCATATACATTTTACAAAAATGTCGAAAATACGAGACAAATTTTGTCCCAGTGGGACACTTAAAAATGTATGCAAAATACGGGACATATGGCAACACTTATTTGTATCCAGCTCCCAAAATATGAGTGTCAAAAAAAAATTTGTCAAAAATCGATCCAGCTTATTGAATATACATACATAAGCTCACGGAAGCTTGCGACTTGCTTACAAGCGAATGACACGAAGTCTCAAGTAAAGGAAAAACTTGATGTGTTCGGGAAAAAAGTTGAAAGCACGTATCCAATTAAATTAAATATCCAAATAATTCAATAAAGCTTGAGCGTATTCGGACTTGTTAGGGTTCTGAGGACTCTTTGGACTAAAAGTTATGATTCTATAGCCAATAGCTGTACATTTTTATTTAAAAATTCAACAAAATGTTCCTTTTGCAAAAGTAATGGGGTCGGTCATATATATTAACTCTCTCCGTCATTCCCTTAAAGCCCACCAGTTCAGGTGTAGGGAATAAATATACAAAAGTCATACAGTTTGATTGGGAGTCCCCCTAAGTAGTGGTCAGAGGGAATACGTCCCGTAGGGAAAAATGTTCCTTTTACAAAAGTAACGGGGGTAGGTCATACATATTAACCCTCTCCTGTACTCCCTTAAAGCTCATCTGTTCAGGTGTACGGAATAAATATACAAAAATCATACAGTTTGTATGGGACTCCCCCTAAGGAGTGGTCAGAGGGAACAGGTCCTGTAGGGAAAAATGTTCCTTTTTCAAAAGTAATGGGGGTCGATCATACATATTAACCCTCTCCGGCAATCCATTAAAGCCCCCTTTTCAGGTGTAGAGAATAAAAAAACAACAACAACAACAACAACAAAAAACAAACAAACAAACATACTTCAATCCAATGCTTCAAAGTTAAACTGTTTTCTCAACTCGAGAAACGAGCTTTGCACTGCCGACACGAAGGTAATTCCACGAAGTTCGTCAACAGACTTGAACATAAAGGATGTGCAATTATGTAATTGCTTTTTTCTACATTTCAAGCTTTCTACATGTGGCGACTTGATTTTGCTGCCTATGATTTCCGCAAACTTATTGCTTGCCTGCCTTGATTTGCAGGGAATTGAAAAATGAAAGGAACTTGAAACAACAAATGAATCCATTCATGCAGATCTCTGGTCGGAAGCAGATCGTCATTTGACATACCGTATACGCAAAAGTATATTGATCCATCTTGGAGAAATCTTGGAGAAAACAATAAAAGTATTTTCACTGATTACTCAGTATTGTTTCATTGTAAGGCGCAAGACTTAAAAGGCAAGCCTCGAATTTCTGCAGAACTAATCCGTCTTTAAAGAATAACATTGATCAGCACCAGCGGCACAATTACAAACGGGAAGGATTTCCTCTCTGCTTTTGATACCAAGCGAGGTTTCAGACAAGATGATTCCTTATGGTGTGGCTTTTTCATTCTTTTAGTGATGGAGTGACTTTTATTGATGGAGAAGATCATGTGTGCTGCTGATCTGAGACGTAGTGGCACGATATTTTACAAGCGCTGTTAGCGTATGCTGACGATTTCGATATCATTGGCCATAACATGCGACCAAGGCTCTTTAAATTGCTCAGCTCAGAAGGTGAGCTGCTCAGAAAGTGACAGTGAGCTACTCAAAAAGTGAGCTGCTCAGAAAGTGAGCTGCTCAGAAAATGACCTGCTCAGAATGTGAGCGTGCTCAATTTTTCAAAAAAGTGAGCTATTCACAGCCTTGCATCCGACCATAACGAAGTCAGTGCATCAATCTCCAGATAAGCAAAAGAATCAAGTCAAATGGGTCTGGCTGTGACGAAATCAAGGTTGTTTTAACAAGAGGTACATTTTAAAGTTTACACCATTTTTCAAATGACAACAAACAACTGTTATTCGATGACTTTTGGCAAAGAAAAACTAGGAGATTTTTAGATATAGATCAATATACACTCGCAAAACGCACAGAAATAGTGAAAAAAAACCTATCCTTTGTTATAAGACCTTTTACCATGCGTCAACAAACAAACAGTTCCGGTCCCTTGGAAGCCTCGTCATTATTGACAAGACTTGCTTTGTGGTTGCTAAGGACTTCGTCTACCTGGTATCCAGCATAATTCCTACATCAATGTTAAATGCTTTCAGTTTAATGTTTACTATTTGAACTGCTCCTTCTTCAATACATAGTTCTTCTCCCAATACCAACTATATTGTAATAATGTTAAAATTGCATTTTTTATACAGCTCTCTGCACCAGCCTTGATTGAAAATTAATCCCTTTTAAAAATATATCTGAACAAAATTTCATGAAATATGCGCTTGAATTAAATAATACATGCGCGCTCAAAAATATGCAGCATTATTTATTTTTTTTTTTTACTCATATATTTATTTTTTAATATTTATTTGCTGAATTATTCAATTATTTATGTTAGCTGCTAACGTTTGTTGTCTTATTATTTGTGCTCCTAAAAGCATGTAATACTTTTTTTTTTTTGTTATTTCTATGGAACTTACTTTTATTATGAAATTGTATGCTGATGCAGCAAACTTTTATAGCGCTCTTAATTATGAATAAAAACAACAAAAAAAAAATAAAATAGAACAGGAAATGAAACAACCCACTAACAAGTTAAACTTTTTCACTTTTGTTGCATCCATTTCGACATTCTATGCGCGCTTTATTACTATTATTGTTACTGTAATTTTATATTTAGTTTGTTCTCTTTGTTTCTTTCTTTCTTTCTTTTTAGTTAAAGGTTTTCTATTAGTTTCATTTTTATGCAAAAGTTTTACGTTCTGCAAACATTTCATTAAAATAGCCACTCGTCCTTCAGTCTGACGGTCTGTCAGTCGGTTTGTCTATTGCACTGAATGCTTTATTTGTCAGTTTAACTACTTTCTTGTCTGACCAACGCTTAAACTATATTTTTTTTTTCGTTTTTAGCACCCTGTGCTTTATACTCTAGCTTTGCACTGATTCCTTGCTTAGTTTTGCTTGTGTGCGTGCGTGGGTCTTTTTGCAGTTAATTCGTGGATACGCAATAAAAACTTGTGGAAACCATATAAAAAGTGCGCAAACTTTAACGCGAAAAAGTCAAGAGTTGTTATTGTGTGAGGTATGTTTGTATTTGTGTGTGTGTGTGGGTGATATTTTTATTTTATTTTTTATTTATTTTTTTTTTGCTGCAAGCTTTCTGACTTGTTTACTTTTCTGCATAATAAACGCAAAACAATTACAAATAAATGCAATTTCTTTCATGTTTGCATTCGTTTTAATGTATTTCTTTGCGCTTGCCGTCAGCTATATGAAAATAGTCTAAAACAGCAAGAGCAAGCAGTTGCTAGAGCGCCTAAAAGTATGCTCACTATTATGTATGGCTAATTGTAAGCGTTCTTTTAGTATTCTAAATAGCAGGTTATGGTTGATGGTTTTCTGAGGGGCGAAAATAGAAAAATTTTAAATTTAATTGCATTACTTTAGGATAGTGGGGCCCAAGAAATTTTAAGCGCGGGCCAATGCTTGAAAAAAACAAAAAAAAAACACAAAATGTTCCTAAAAAAAAAACAAAAAAAAAAAACAATTAAAATGCAATAAGATCACATGTCATGAAAAATTACTCGACACATAAGTAACGGGACAATCAGCTTTAGCATCGACATCATCGAGTGTGCGTTTTTTTTATTTTGACTTTGCATGAATTTGTTTTTGTAAAGTTCGCTGAAAAATATGCTGAACACTGAACGAGTGCGGTTTGTGTTATTGTTTTTTGCAGGCGTTCTTTGATTTTGGCTCTTCGCAAAGACAAAATTAAGATAGAAAAACATTTGTATGAAGGGCCACGCGGGCCATACGCGCCACTACGTGGGCATGCTTGCTTTAGGAGCATGTCTAACTGACACATGAACTGCTATAATATTATGCAATTTTAATATTCAACAGCAAAAGCTTCCAATGAGCTTGCAACCAGAAGTTTACTAGTTTACGAAGACACAGTTGATACTATAGCTGTTGTTAAGTCTTTTAGAAGTTGCATTGAGAAGTTGTGAAAAAACTTAGAAGCTTCTAATAAGCTTACAAAACTGCATTTACGGAAGCTATTTAAAGCTTCACTTTCAAAAGAGATTCGGTAAAAAGAAGAGACGAAACTACTGCCTCTAAGTCTGCAAAGGATTTCAATAAAACTGTTTTAAAATTATCTGAACTGACCATCGCATGATAGTTTAATTCTTAGCGAAAATAGGAACTTTTAAAAAGCCCCTTTTTCTTACAAATTCTTTAATTATATTTTTTATTAAATAATTATTGCTATAAATTATATTTTTTGTATTAATATAGTTTTTATTTTTACATTTTTTTTAATTATTGTTCAACATTTGTTCAAGTTGCGCTATATCTCTTTATTTTTGTTTTTATAAATTTTTTATTTTATAAATTTCTGTTATGTTATTCAAATTTTTTATTTTTCTTGAGTACTCTATATTGAGTTCTTTCATTTCCATTACCATAGTATATCCGCAATCAATCACTTGGCATTTTTGTTGAAAAAGTTCAGTAGAAAAACAGTTTTAAATGTTCCAATATTTTCCAATTTTTTTGTTTCAAAACAAAAATTACAGTTTTGTGAATGCAATACTTACGCATATTAATTAACCCAAGGATTTAAAATGAATTCTGAAGTTGTTTTCATCATAGTCACAGAACAGTATTTTACAGGCACCATCATAGCTGAAAAGAGAAAAAAAAAGAACCATCAGTTACAATGATCAAGCATCACCTGCTCGGAAGAGTTAAGAGCAAATATTTTATAAACCAGTTAATAATATTAATGATGTCAATCATGGTTAATGAGCATGTTTATAGGTACTAGTATCGCCTGAGGTCGAAATAAGATCATATAAAAATAGATTAGTTGTTTTTGAAGTAAAACTTCTTTAGCTGCGATTGGGACCGATGAGTCAATTCGCCGTTGAAACACTTCGCCGTGAAACGCTTCGGCGTGTTTTTAACATAGTGTTACACAAAATTAAATAAATACATTATATTAGTATGGACAGTAGCTTTTTAAATCCATTGGACACAGTAGCTTTTCAACTGCATGGTTCATACATCGAGTAATTATAATATTGCCATAACAATTCGAAGCATATGGAGCATGTCTTTGATATTCATATTGAAAACATCAACCTTAAGCAAAAAGACAAACACTGGCTGCTGCTAAGTAACAGAGTTGTAATGTAACATACATTTTATAGCATACTAGCCTTTTCCCGGCGCGCGTTGCTGCACCCTGCAACTATATGGGAACATAATATGTGTATTCAAAACTTTTCTTAGACTCATAGTTTGACTGTTATTTTCCACTGCCCGTTACAGTTTCCCAGTAGCAGGAGATCACCAAAAAGTAACTCCATTTTGAGTTTATATGTAAGTATTGCTACTTTTACTTTCAAAGCTATTTGATAATACAAATTTTAACTGTATGGGCGGAGCCACAGCCTCTTACATATATAATGCTCATCCCAGTTTTCTAGTAGATGGACAATACCCAGTTTTAGTACAGTTACCGACAGACTAAATTACCAAAATGTAGCCCAATCGACGAAAACCGTAGGAAATATAGCATTTTTATTGATTTGTGGGTGGTAAAAGGGGGTGTGACAGAAATTAAAGCCATCTCGTACTTGAAAAAAATGTTCTGCCAAAAATTTCAGCTCTATCGGCTCAGTCATTTTGAAATTTCCAGCCCGACAGCGTTTTGCTTTTTGTATTTATATTTTGGATAAAGATTATAGGCTATAACTTTTGATTGGTAAGAGATACTAAGATAATTTTTTCTAATAAATCAATTTTTTAGCTTGTATATTTTTTCAAAAATATAAAACCACAATATTGGCAAAAAAAAAATTTTGTTCGAAAAAATCAAGTAGGCCTTGCTTTTTGAATCACATAAATGGTTTTTAATTTTTGCGTAAAATTGAAATAACTTTTGCTTATAAATGTTATAGCTTTTAAATAGAGTTAAAATTTGCATTTGAATTTGAATTTAAATTATTTTTACAACAAAAACAAATTTTGAACCTTTTTTTGAGGGAAAACTCCAAAATTTCAGACCTTTTTTGAAAAAAAAATTTAAAATATATTTACTCAACTAACGGTATTTTTGCAATAAGATTTTCATAGTATTTTGATGAAGCTTTAAGACAAAAAAAATTTTACACAATATATAAAAAAGCAGCGGAGATATTTGAATCGAAAGCCACAAAATTGAATATCTGATTGTTTTTTTCGTAATTTTGTGTAACTATGTTGGATTAAATACATCGTTGTAGTAAAATTTTTCATAGTTTTCAAGATATGTTCATGTTTTTGATATCAAAATAACGGAAATTTTTTTAATTTTACTAAATTTAAGAAATATTTTATATTTTGTAAATATTTGCACATGTAACCTAAGAAAACAACTAAAAATAGGCGATTTTGTAAAAAATTTGTACTACAGCACCATCTGGTGTCCGAGGTGGTTCAAAGAAGATAGTGCTAAAAAACTCATCGTACCCGAAAACTACTATATACCAATTTTTATTCTAATCGCATGAGCGGTTTGGGAGTTTTAGGTGGTTTTGTAAAAAATGTGTACTATAGCGCCCTCTGGTGTTCAAGATAGTTCGAAAACGATAGCAGCAGAACACTTAACGTACATGAAACCCACTGTATACCACTTTTCATTCTAATCGCATAGGCAGTTTATGAGTTTTACGCAGTTTTGTAAAAAAATTGTACTACAGTGCCCTCTGGTGTTCAAGGTAAATCAAAATTGATGGCCCACAAACACGCACCGTACCAAAAAACTTCTATACACAAATTTTCATGCTAATCGGATGAGTAGTTTAGGAGTCTATTGCGGCCTTACAAACATAAGCTCCTTTTTTATATATATAGATTTAAAACGTTTGGGAGTAACAAATGAGTACACAGAGTATATTTCTGTATTGCATTAATTTCCTTATATCTTTATATATCTTTATGTTTTTGATACAAAATTCTACATATCACATAGTTTTATGAAACATATTTACCCTCTCCAGCCTTCCTTAAAGACTCCTTGTTCAGATGTAGGGAATAAATATACAAAAATCATAAAATTTGTATGGGCGCCCCCTTAGTAGAGGTCGGAGGGAATATGTCCCCAAGGGAAAAATGTTCCTTTTGCAAAAGTAATGGGGGCCGGTCATACATATTAACCATCTCCGGCCCTCCCTTCAAGACTCCATGTTCAGGTGTAGGGAATAAATACACAAAAATCATAAAATTTGTATAGGAGCGCCACTAAGGAGTCGTCGGAGGGAATAGGTCCCGTAAGTAATAAGTTTTTTTTTGCAAAAGTAATGGGTCTGTTCAGGTGTAGAGAAGAAAAATTGACATGTGCTCGCAACAAATCTGTTTGGTGTTTTAGTTTTATGTTTGAGGAAAAAAAAATAAAACTGTACAAATGCTTTTTATTTTTAAGGGTAAAATAAAAATTGAGAAAAAAAGATACAGTAGTTTCGACTTTGTCGTAACACAAGACGTAGAATTATTCAATTCGCTTTTGATGACATCTTTTTTAAAATATATTTAGCAAAATATTTATTCCATACACCTGAGCATATGACCTTTAAGAGTGCCGGGGAGGGTTAATATGAATGACCGCCATTTCTTTTGCAAAAGGAATATTTTTGCATTTGACACCTATTCCATCCGACCACTCCTTAGGGGGGCTCCCATACAAATTTTATGGTTTTTGAATATTTATTCCATACACCTGAGCATATGACCTTTAAACGAGTGCCGGAAAGGGTTAGTATGTATCACCGACCCCCATTACTTTTGCAAAAGGAACATTTTTTCCTTTGACTTATATTCCCTTCGACCACTCCTTAGGGGGACTCACATACAAATTTTATGGTTTTTGTATATTTATTCCATACACCTGAGCATATGACCTTTAAGAGTGCCAGAAAGGGTTAATATGTATCATTGACTCCCATTACTTTTGCAAAAGAAACATTTTTGCCTTTGACATCTATTCCCTCCGACCACTCCTTAGGGGGGCTCCCATACAAATTTTATGGTTTTGTCGATAAAACCGGAAACCGTCGATAAATAGGTAGCAAACTTAAGCAAACAAAAACATTAAATATTGGCTTTATATTTCATGTAACTGTGTAAAATTTATATAAGTTAGAGAGTTCAAACATAAATTTTACTCCCAGTGAGGATCAAGCAGACCAACGAGTGCTAAGATCAGCATTGTACGATCAGTACTTTAGGCACACCAAAGGCTCAAATTGTGATATAAACACCGACACCTGGCTACTATCAACCACCCTACTTACCTTCGAGAATGACGTACATATACTACCTCAAAACTTTTATTTCTGAGCGAAAAAAATAAAAATCAAAAAATAACTTTTATTTCTGATCAAAACAATAAAAATCGCAAAATAATTTTTATTGTCGAGCAAAAAAATAAAAGTCTACAAATATTAATTAAACTTTTAGTTTTTGGATTTGCTTATAATAATTACGATCCCTGATTAATGCAGATTTAATTTACTCTTGCCATTTTTTTGAATGGGACCTTGTTTGGTAAGGCTATATTAAAGAAATCAATTAACCACTTAAAAATCAACTTTTTTGGGTGAAAGTTTCACTTTTACCGTGAGTGATGGCCACACACATATTTTTTTTAAAATTTTTTTTATTGAAAAAGGTTTGGCAGAGTTAGAAACATTAAATTGAGATATAAGTACTTTAAGATAATACATAGAATGAAATTAAAATTAATTGTTATTGAAGTGAAATCAAGGATAAGTTTGATTTATTTCGTAGAAATAATATTGAAGAATTAGTTGGCACGCATGCGTTGTGAAGTGTTGTTTATATTTAGGTTTCATAGTCTTCTGAATTGGTAATAATAAATTATCCAGAAGAATTCAACTTCATATGAAATTTTAATTGTATTGAAATAAAATTCGATAAAAAATTAATGCGAAAAAACAAATATCATAAAAACGTTGGCATCACTTTTACTTTCCTAATGAATTCGCCACCAGTTCTATTGCTCAGAAGAGAGCACAATGTGAGCGGGAAACTGAAAATTGAAAAATTCTATTCTGGCGTCATGTGGCGAGCTTTCTTTCTTTTTCACTTTGTATGGATCGTTTATATGGAACTTTCTTTGTGTGTTTGTTCTGTGGCCATCAAATATTAAACAGAAAATCGCACTTTACGCACGTCAAGAGTTGACGGTCAATTTTTCTTTGATGACGCCGAAATAAAGTCAAAAATAACGTAACAACAATCGAATACAAAACGAATTGCCCAAAAATTGATGGTAAGTTCAAGTTTGTTCTTTCCCCTAGCGACATGCATAAATCGCCATCAAACACAATAGTTGACCGTCAATTTTTCGTTTTTTTTTTGTTCTTTCGTTGCTGATGTGCGGGTATGGGCACCACCATGGTTGAATTAATAAGGTTGTCGCACAAGGGTGAGAGTGAGTGCCCATAAATGTCAAATCGAAGTTACAAAAATCATACAAAATCTGAAAGCGAAAATTGATAACATGTAAGGCCGATGAAGTTGTTGTTGTTGCTTTTAAGTGGTTTTGACAATTGTGGGTACTGAGAAGAGAGTACGATCAGCCCCGAGACAACTTTATTAATTCAACCATCGGTTCCCTTTACATTTGTGTTGTTTCTGTGTTTGTCTTTGCTTTGTTGCTGTGTTTTGTGTTGATACATAATCATTTGCTCTCAATTGCTCTCAGCGGGCTCTGAAGCTTGCTCCGTGATCATACCAGCTCATGTGCGAACGTAACCGAACTCACACACAACATTGTAAAGAAATAAAAAATCTACACTGAAAAAAAAAAGTTAGCTTAAGATTAAACACAATGTGTTCACAAAATGTGTTGTTAATTTGACTTTTTTTCATGTTTTTCAAAATTTTTAAATACATTTGCTCTTACTTTGACGAAATTTGTTTCAAGCTATTTTTTAAACACAAATATCGTCAAATTAATAACAACCGCTACACCAACTGACCAGTAGCCTTTGTATGACTTTGGTGTAGCGGCCAATGAAACAGTCTGTATAGTTAAGCTGTGTGATTTGCTCTATACAGAGCCGTTGTTGTTGTTGTTGGTTGTTGCCTTCTTTGTTCTTCATGTTGTCTTGTTGTCAACATGATGATTGGCCTAGAGGTCAAAAAAATTTGCTTTCAATTTAAATAATGAAAGGCCGTATTCAAATATTAAGAAAGTAATAAAAAAATTAATTATTAAAAAATTAATTAATATAATATTATGAATGAACAATGCAAAGAATCTTTAAAGTTAATATGCATATATTAATTATGTGAAACCTTAATATATTTAATATAAAATTTGCAGCTCAAAGCGACATAGATTTTTATAGGCTAACAGAGAGCTCAGTAAGCTGTGAGGTACTCTGTGCTGGAATATGAGTATTAGTATAAAAATGAATATGAGTATAAGTTTGCGTTTGAGTATTATGAGTATGAGAATGAGTATTAGTATGAGTATGAGAATGAGTATGAATATGAGTATGAGTATGAGTATGAGTATGAGTATGAGTATGAGTATGAGTATGAGTATGAGTATGAGTATGAGTATGAGTATAAGTATGAGTATGGCGTCCATGGCGTAAGTGGTGAAAGGGCGTGGGCTCTGTGTCAAAGAACCTGGAGACCCAGGTTCGAACCCCAGCAGCGACAGAAAATTATTTGAATTAAAATAATTTTTTTGTACGGTCGCCACCTCTCTGCAGACAAAGGCAAGCCTCAGAGAGTAATCAAAATGCCATGTAAGGCTTGTTGAGAATAAGAACATTCCATTCATCGCCGTTCGGAGTCAGTCAATTGTGCATTTCTCGGTCAATTGTGTAAAAACTTAATTACACGCACAGCACAATTGATCATAAGAAGCTAGGTCAAAGTCCTTTCAAGGGCTGAAATGGCCACTTATTTATTTTTTTTATGAGTATGAGTATGAGTATGAGTATGAGTAGGAGTATGAGTATGAGTATGAGCATGAGCATGAGTATGGGAATAAGTATAAGCGTGAGTATGAACAAGACTATTTATGTATGTTACAAGATGAATGTGAATATTTAGAGAGCTGGCAAGCCTCAAGGAATATTAAATCGTTCCTTCAGATCATTTGGTAGTTAAATTTACAATTTATTATTTCAAAAATTTTTAGAGTTAAAAGACATAACGTAGTGAATTGTTTATCGTCACAGTTTTTAGACAAAATGAGAGAAGTTTTGTGGTTGTGCAGTAATAAAATAAATTTTCTTTAATCCAATTAATTAACGCCCGCTGCAGTGTTCTTGCCAAAATGTAACGAAATATTGTCGCACTAGGGGAATAGGCGACAAATTTGTTGGGCCACGTAGAACGTTACAAGGCAAAACGTGTCAACATAACTTTAACTAGTTTAACTTTTTAAGACTTTCAAAATGCAGCTGAATGTGATGAGCACAAATTTTAAGTAGATTAAAAAATGTAAACCAAAAAAGCTTCAACTCACACGCATAAAACATTGCGACATACAACATCGAGACAAACAATTAAATGTTGCCAACTTCAAGTGAACAAAAAGACAATAAATATAAACAGTCACAAAAACCACAGCAAATCTTTTTTGGACACTAAAAGATTTGGATAGTAGAATAGACACACACCTTCACATGTACAACCAACACACACTCATGCAGAGCTAATAAATTAAATTAGTTGTGAGTTTTTTTTAATAACTTCTAATTCCAACTTTGGCATATTCTTCTATATCTCTCCCACTTTAGAACTACCACTTTATAACTCTCTTGTTCACTCTCTTTCTCTCTCTCTTTCTTTTTTCTGTTTCTTTTTTATTGCAGCTGCGGCCAGAAGTTGACAATTACTCGGTGCGTGTGTGTGGAATGCAGCATCAGGTGTTCTAACTGGGGAGTAAGTTTTGGGAAAAAAGCACGCCCTACATTTGCAAATAATTAAACACGTTTTTAGACTCAAAGCCAACATGCAGTAATTTTCACTACGTTGGCAACACTGCGCTGCAGCCAAAGGCGGATTAGGCAGACATTTATAAGTGGCGCATGTTTGAAAAGAATTATAATTCATTGTAATTAAATTTCAGCAATTTTTTTTTATTTTTTTTTTTTTTTCTCTTTGTAAGCTCTTTTAAAAGCTTTATTTTATTTTGGATTTATTATAGTATGAAATAAAAAGAGTTTAAATTAATTTTATCTGTGTTTTATTTAGAAAAATATAGAGAGAAAAAAAAGAAGACTTACTTTGCTGCTTACTAAGAGTAGCATAAGGTCAGTATTTCATAAGACTAGAGCAAGCGGCTTTCTTCATAGCTTGCCGAATATGTCAATATATATGAGAGACTCATGAAGCTGCTTAGCACGAGTGGCATAGAAGTACATCGCAGAATATAGACTTTGTTACAACGTAAGTATCTCATAGTTAGAACGTTAGTAGTTCATAAAGGTTGTCATGACTTCTTTTTTATAATTTTGAGTTGAAAATGTAGTAGCATCCGTAGAATACATAAACCAAATTCCAAATCAAAATCAAAATCATAATCGAAAAGAAAATCAAATCAAAATCAAAATCAAAATCAAAACCAAAGTAAAAATCAAAATCGAAATCAATATCAAAATCAAAATCAAAATCAAAATCAAAATCAAAATCAAAATCAAAATCAAAATTAAAATCAAATTCAAAATCAAAATCAAAATCAAAATCAAAGTTAAAATCAAAATGAAAATCAAAATCAAAGTTACAATCAAAATCAAAATCAAAATCAAAATCAAAGTTAAAATCAAAATCAAAATCAAAATCAAAATCAAAATCAAAACCAAAATCAAAATCAAAATCGAAATCAAAATCAAAATCAAAATCAAAATCCGCCGATTTTAAGCCACCCACGGTCGATGGAGGAACTTTTCTGCTCCTTAATATTCTTTTGACCTCGCCCCACATATATTCGATTGGGTTCAAGTCCGAGCTTCGGAAATAAAGCGACGCACTGATGTTACTAGGCGAAAAATAAGGATTCTTAAAAAATTGCTCGATGAGGCACCACATGTTTCCCGAATATACCGTTCAGCCGTTAAGGTAGTAGTCTGGTAACTTATGCCTATTTTCATGACTTCTTTGGTGGGTGGTTTTTTATAGGAAAATAAAAATGAATTGTCTTGAATATTTAGAGTGTTTTTATTTACATATTGAAAATATAAAAAAAAATTTATTTGACCAGATTTAATAGTTTATTACTATTATTATTGTCACTCGAAGTTGGAACATCAAAAAAATTCACGTGGGTGGCCCGGGTGATTTTGGCTCTTGATGTTATCTGAAATCAAATATTCTTGATTATTCTTAATCTATAGAAATGTAATTCTGGTGGGAACTACTGAAGTTAAATTTCAAGGGTAAATAACAAAATGGCGGACTTTGAAAAAAAACGTTCTTTTATTTTAGCAAAGAAAGGGTTGTAAAATAAAAAGTTAGGGGTGAAAAAAATTCTTGTTAGTACCGACGAGAACTATAAGTGTGTAGAACAGCCTGTTAAAATTTGAAAGCAATCGGTTTAGTAGAAAAAAAGTTAGGACCCGGGCCGACCAGAAAAACAATGTTTTGAGAAAAAGTTCAAAAACCTTAAAGGTTGGACTCCGAGGCGCTCTAGGAAACTCGTTATAACTCCCGAAATATTTCGAATTTCTGTCTGAAATTTTCACAGCATATTCTCGAGACATTGTACTTTCAAATTAAGCAAAATAAAATTTTCGATTTTTTGAACCAAGTTACCAGACTACTACCTTAAACAACTTCCCCTGCCTCTACCAGCTGTAAAAACCAGATCTGTTTTATCGTCATACGATATTCCATCCCACATCATACAAGTTACTCCTCCATACGCCACTGTTTCTCTATTGCTGTTATATAACGCTCACCAGCCTATAGACCTGACCTATAGACGCGTTTTCTTCTGTCACTGCCATGTCACATTCTGGACTCATCAGAGAAGAGAACTGAGCTCTATTACTCAAAGCTTCAATCTGCATGCTCTAGAGTATCCAAAAGTAAGACGGGATTATCGGTGCGCTGCAGTCAGTTGTGGGCCTATTGCCGGCCTTCTTGTGATGAGGGATGCTTCCTTGAGCCTTCTTCTCATAGTCGACTCACTAACAGCTACTCCACGCACTTGCAACCGCTTCTTCTGGATACTTTCACCGGTAGTATGACGATTTCTTAAGGTCTATGTGGGAGAAAATAGCATTTTAATGGACAAAATAAAGAGAGTCAGAATTTTATTGCTCGCCAGTGTACATGTCTGTATTATTTTTAAATCCCTTAAAAAATCTGTTCTTCAGCAACAGCTACTTATTAAAGTACCTGTATAAAAAGTACGACATACTTTTAGGCTTGTCTTTAACTGCTGTTCGTGGCTTTATTGTTGTTTTTTGCTAAGCAAGCTTTGCAAATATTCCTTTAAAGTTCTCACAAATCCCTTGAAAATTTGTTGTACTTGCATTCAGCCGAATACAAAGTAAAGATTACTCAGACAATATAAAAAAAAAACAACAAAAAAACAACAATATCAACAAACAATTGCCAACAAAATGGCTCAAGTTGCTTCAACCAGAAAATCCATTTATGTCAGGTATTTTTAAAATTATGTTCATGTTTACCAAGAAAAAAAAAACAGACCTCAGTAAGCACTTTATTGCCTGCGAAAACTTTTTTCTCCACACTTAAATCTCAGCTATAAAAAACATGAAAAAAGAAACCGTTAAGCCGTATAACAAACACATCATCAAGTGTACTATTTGACAAACGGAAACCAGCTAGCTGACAAGACTGACAAGACACGATGCCATGTTTTGCGAAGAACACGAAAAAAGGGAGCTTATTTATTTTTAACTTTATTCCCCTTTTTACTCAAAGTGGCAACTCTAAGCAAGTGCGAAGATTTGGTGCAAGTAAGCTTTTTTTCTTGACTTTCTTTTTTTCCTACTTTTAAAACGGCACAAAATTAGATGCCGAAAAGCCAAAATATTACAAAATACGGAAGTGCGAAAACATGACAAGAAACCATAAATTCTCAAAAACGGAAGCGGGTGACAACGACCAAGCAAAACGAAAAAAAAAATCAAATAAAATAAAATAAAACTTTGCAGAATTTGTTTGATGCTGTTGCTTGCATGTAAGTTACACATTTCTTGTTAAAGTTATGGAGTAGTTATTGGAGTTACATATTTTTTGTGTGTTTTTTTTTATTTTTTTTTTATCTCAATACGTTGTAAGGAAATAAAATGGTAAAAAATTTGACGTGGGTTCAATTGTTTTATGTTCTCGATATACATTTTTACGTTAAAGATTTTCAAAAAGCTGGTTCGTGTACTTGAGTGATTAGTCATAGTTGGTTTTGACATCTGACAAACACATTTTTCATTTTTTACCACACAAGGCTGTGGTAAAAAACGAAACATTAAAAACATTTATTAAAAAGTGTTGCCTACTTTTAGGTATCCGTTTACATTCGATAGTTAATGAAATAGTTAATGAACTCTTATGAAGCTAATGCTTTGTTCACACAGAGAGTTTAATTTGAGTTTCCAGAACCAAGTTGAGTTTTGCCATTGAACTCAAAATAAACTCTTGAGTTTCCAGTGCAATTATGCAGAATGAAAATCAATCTAAACTCAATTTGCTTTCTGAGTTTATTAGAAATAAATTTGGAAATGCCTAAAAGTATGCCAATATTCAGATGAAAAGGTACGTTCAGATGCAATTTTTTTAGATGACAAGGTACGTTCAAAGTATTGAACGATTTTGTGCTGAGAAATATCAAAAATAGCTGTTTCTGAAAATTGTTATATTAAAGTGTAGAAGATAGGAAGAGTTTGCATGTGTACGCAGAGATGGATGCAGCCTTGTTCTCAAGTGGAATTTATCACCTTGATCAAAATATTCCCGAAATTTATTCAGGAATTTAAAAATACAAGATATTTATCAAAATCGATATTGTCCCCTTCAAAGTACTCCGCATCGACTGCAACGCACTTATGCCAACGCTTGATTCAATCCTCGAAACATTTTTTATATTCGGTTCGCGGTATGGCCATCAGAGCCATCTTTGATTTTTCCATGATCTCATTTTGGGTGATCGCGTTCCCCGGAGCGGTTTCTTGAGTTGACCGAATAGAAAAAAGTCGCAGGAAGCCAAATCAGGTGAATTCGGTGGTTGTTGTTCATTTCGTTTTTAGCCAAATGTTTACAGATAACGATGGCATTGTGCGACGGTGCGTTATCATGGTGCAAGATCCACGAGTTGTTTGCCCACAAATCCGGTCTTTTTTGGCGAATTGCTTCACGCTAACGTCTCATAACGCCCAAATAATACTCCTTGTTGACTGTTTGGCCTTGTGGAAGGAATTCATGATACACAACACCCTTATAATCTATGAAAACTATGAGCATCGCCTTCTTTTTTGACTGAAAACGACGTGGTTTTTTCGGTCGCGGCTCATTCCGTGCATGCTATTTACTCGCTTGAAGTCTGTATTGCGTGTCATACTCATAACTTCACGTCTCGTCTCCAGTAATGATCTGTTTAATAAATGTTGGGTGGGATTCGGCCTTGGAAATCATTTCTTTTGCCGCGACAACGCGGTCCCTTTTTTGCATGAAATTCAGGTCTTACGATATCAGCTTTCCAGCGACACGTCTGAGGACCAAATCATTCACCAAAATGTCTCGAACAGATCCAAAAGCAATGCCCAACATAATGCGCAAAATACAACCTCTTTCAAATGACCGCCTCAGCTTAGCCTTGTAGACCCTTGATAAATGGTGTATCAACAAGTTGTGTACGATTTTTTTCTTTAATAAAACGAGGAACTAGCTAGATGACTCTTAAATTTTTATTGAATTCTAAAGAAGACACATGGAGATTATGTGGAAAATACATTACTTTAAAAATAAACGCCTCGGCTTATCCTTTACACCCCAATACTTTTTTCGAAATTTTTCTGTCTTTTTCGCATTATGTGTCGACTCTTAATATGTCGTCTCGACACACTCTTCCGACAACGACTTCAATTGACGCCATCCAACTTTGAGTGGTGGAATTGCGGATAGTTAGCGTAGAACTTACTCTTAACATAAAACCAAAGGAAGAAGTTTAACGGTGTTAAATCGCAAGATTTTTCTGACCAATTAGTGACTCTAAAAGTCGAAATTACGCTAGCAGGGAACTTCGCGCGCAATTACTCGATTGTATTGCGATTCTTTCTCGTTTTTAGGGGATTTAACACCTTCCTGTGACGACGTAGAGGTCGTCTGAGTCCGTAAACTCCAACTCCGATCACAAAAAATTGTTTATCATGTTTCTGTAGCGTACTGCATTGACTGTACCGGCTCTTCCCTCGTTATTTTTGACAAAGTACGGCCCTTTGACTACTCCGGTCCACAATCCGCACCAAACAGTCACACTTTGTAAGTGCCTTGGCATCTTCTGAATTATTCGCGCATTTTTGGATCCCAAAAGGCAGCAATGTTGCTTATTAACGTCGTAGCCGTCAATGTGAGAATGGTCCTCATCAGAAACCACGATCTTTTTGCAATCGTGTGGAAATCTTTAGGAAGCCATAATTTCAAGACCAAATTAGAGAACCTACAAATCTGTTGGTGGTCCGCCGTCTGCAATTGAACCTTGTTTGCCTGCAGAGCCAAATCTTTCGTCAATATTCGCTACAGTGTGGAGTTGCTCGACCTAGCAAGCTCTTAGGAAGAATTCACGTGAAGGATGTCCAAAAGTCATTGAGATTTTGATTAGGGGATTTCGGACTATACTACATGTAGGATGGACATGTAGGACAGCAGAATAACGGGAATGTTCGTACGAGCTTTCGAACTATCCTACATGTCGGATGGACTTCATTATTTTTCAGCGTTCAAGAAGAGATTATCGTGCAATGGCAACACAATTTGTTGCTGCTCTAATAATTAATGATGTTTTGGAAGAAGAAGAAGAGAGAACTCCTTCCAAAACACAGTATGCTAAACAGCTGCCATATTAATATTTCCAACTTTGCGCTTTGTTTACCTTTTTCTTTATATGTTCACTCCACAACGGTTTTTTTAGAATGAGAAAATGTATGAAGACGGATGAACGAGCGTTCGCACTTACTACATGTAGGACGGACCAACAGAAAAATTCAAAACCTTTTGATTTTCATGCTACATGTCGGACGGACCGTAGCAATTGCTTTCACACATACTACATGTCCATCCGACCTGTCAAGTTGATCCTACATGTAGGATAGTCCGAAAGGCCTTATTCGGGCACTGCTTTTTTGTGACAAGCATAGAGTACTTAATCTATGACAGCTGTCAATAGCAAGCATGGAGGGTAAGGTATCATAGAGAAATTCACGGTCGGGTAACGCGTACAAATTTTGAAAATTCACTACAAAAATAGTGAAAATTTTGCCGGAATGGTTCGGAAAATCCACAAACTTCTCGATCATCATAACACACCGATTCTTAACACGTGGTCAATTGATTCAACAAATTTGAGTCCATCGGCTCTGTTGTGGACGCGAATAGGATTGGTCGTCTCCTCTCCAACCGCTCGGACGAAAACATAGCCATGACAGCTATCAGCGTGAACGATGACCCAACAATGTAGATTCGTTATCGTGGTCAGGAATTTTGCGTTAGCAGGAGCTAGCTGCAGCACAATTTGACAAAATATCTGCATCTGCACGCTTACAAGCTTCAGTTGACTAAAGAAATAAAGCCAACAGACCATGCGCAGCGTCGAGCGGTCTCAATTTGGGTGTCTGGACATCATCAAGTTGATTAAGATGTTGCGAAGAAAATCTTCTTCAGTGACGAAGCCCATTTTGAACTCAATGGCTACGTCAGCAAGCAAAACTGCCACATTTGGGACACGGAGAAACCAAGAGCTTCCCATGCACCCACAAAGGTTATTATCGGGTTATTATTCTTCGAAAATGCAGCTGGAACTGCAGTTACTGTGAAAGGTGTCCAATATCACGACATACTAATTAACTCCATTTACCCTGAAATTGTTAATATGTATCTTGACGATATATGGTTTCAACAGGACGGTGTCTCTTGCGGCACAACCAATGACACAATGCACTTATTGCAAACGAAATTCGAAGGTAAAACTATCTTGCGAAAAGGTGATATCAATTGGCTACCGAGATCATGCGATTTGACGCCGTTGGATTTCTTTCTTTGGGGTCTTCTCAAAGGTAAAGTGTATGCCAATAAACAGTGAGAGATTCCGGAGCTGAAACAGAAAATCAAACTGATCAGCATTGAGTAGCAATTGATCCATAACTATTACAGAATATCACGGAAAATTGCATGAAAAGAGCTCGCGTCTACAAATTAGGTCATGGCAGGCATTTGAACGATATTATTTTCTATAGATAACCTCCATGTCTCTCCTGTATAATTCAATAAAAACTCATAAACATTTCAACAAAACAATGCCTTTTATTAAAAACTTCAAATGTCAGTGACTTTTGGGACAGCCATTGCTTGAGTCATTGCCAATACTTCCTTTACTGGGTCGAAATTTTCGGTTGAACGTCCGGGGTTCAACCGAAGTCTTATCGATAACTTGACATCTTGAACTGAGCCAATCTATTGGATTATTTTGACTATGTGGCTGACACATGTCTCAGAAGGCACTACGAGCATTTGTTCCAATCTTGCGCATCGTAACTGCGATTGAACGCAAATTCTTGCAATAAAATTTAACGAATTCTGTTATTTTTTTCAGTCTGTATCGTTTCATGGTAAATTTGACGCATTAATTAAAAGCAAATATTTGCGACTTTTCAGCTTTGCAACCCTACATCTCTTAAACACCCACACTTTATATTAAATGTATTCAGCAAAGATAAATTTGATGAAAGCGAAAGCGTTGTAGGAGGTTTAGGATGTTTTATTTGGAGTCCACAAAAATTCCAGACTTTACCAAAGAATAACAAAGTAAACGTTTATAAATAATGATCCTGACATTCAAACTAAGGACATGAAAGTAAATTGGGGGGTTCGAACATTCAATTGTTTGGATAATTTTGAGATTTAAAAACAAACTCTCAAATTTTCCGTAAATGAAAAATTATCAAAACTCTCAATACAGAGATAATAAAAGGTGTTGGTGTAAAAATAATATTATTAACGGAGTATTTAACTTGAATGCAACAGTAGCAACATCTAAATTTTGACTGTCCATTTTCGGCATGATTCTTTTTTTTTAAAAACTCAATTTTCTCAAAAAGGGAATTTTTTCAAAACTATCAAAAAGTAATAACAAGAATGGGTAATTTATTATTTTATGTAATTTCTCAATAATACACGAAAAAAAAAAGTTTATCGCCAGTTTGCCGCAAATGAACTTCGTTTGTCGTGCTTGAAATCGTTGTTTGCAAAAGTTTCAACAGTTGTCATAATAATAGCCAGATACGAGAAACGCGTAATTTAGTTGCAGGAAATTCATTTCGTTTGTCATAAGCGCGTGTGATTTTTAAATTGCAGCAATTGAAACATTTTTTTTTTTTAACTGAAAACTTCGTTTGCTTTCCCTTCGTTGTGTAAATACAACACTTATAGTTCAGAGTTACTTTTTGGACAAATTGGTTCCATATAAGCAAATTGGTAATTTGCTTAATACGCGGACGGAGCTAGCATGTTGCAACAGAGGTGCGCTGAGTGCAATCCATAGGAAGACAGACGGACATAGGGAGAAAGATAAATAGGATAATAAAAAATAATGACCGAAACAGCCTGCGATATATAAATATACGGGTATATAAGATATACTTTTAAGTGACAACTAAATATTCGTTGGCAAATACAGATCGCAAACGAAGTATAGTTGACTAAATTCAGTTGCGGCAAACGAAAAATTTCTTTGCGTGTAATAATTTATTAGTTTTATAAGAGAAATAATCAGCAGAGAATTTCAGTAAGATTTTTCACCAGTATTAAACTTAAATTTCGGGCAATTTCGAAATTCTTTAGTTGAGGTAATTTTCATCAGGGATATTTTCTACAAAAGGGATATTTTAAGAACACTTTATATTTTTTTAACGGGTTTTGTCATAATTTAATGCTTTAAACAAATTTCCCTAAAATTTCCCAAATAGGTAAATTTCGGATATCTGTCGAAAAAGTGATAAAAAAACTTCGTGAGGCCAAAATAATGTTAATTATACACTGTTTCGTAAAACGGTCTCTGTGGTGGAGTGGTAGCCCGCGTGATCGTCATTCCAGATGGTCAGGGTTCAAATTCGGGCTAGATTACTAAGACGGTACTAAGCTTTACTCTTTCTCATATCTGTCCACATTTTTGATCAACTGAAATTGAAAATTCATCAATACTTACGACTCAAAAGTTCTTGTTGATGGTGGTGAAGGTTTGGGGACAGGCTTGCTTATCATCTTTAATTGACTGAGGTAAGGGCATAGCACTTGCCCCAGAAACGACTTCACACGTTTCTACGACTTTCCGCCACGCTTAATACATCCTACACATGTTTCGCAATTCTGCCTTCTCCTTCCAAATGATCTATTGCCATTAATCCTTTATTTTTTTTTTAAAATTCATAATTAGAAGAAAATTTCGTCAAATTTTCCCAGAAGAGCGAAAAATTTAAAAATATACAAAAAATACAAAATAAAAACAATTAGTGCTGTTTCTAAGCATTCGACACTTCATACTGTCAATTTTTGTCAAAATTTTTTGCTTTTGAAAAATTTCCTTCAAATTTCCCAAAAAGGGAAATTTTTTAAAAACTGTCACAAAGTGATAAAAAGAGTTGGTTCTGCAAAATAAATGTTCACAACACGTTATTTTTATGAGTAAAACAATTAACAATGTTTTTATGTAGGATTTTCGTTCGGTATAAGGCAACTTAGTTTATTTGTTTCAAATTTTTGTGTTTTGTTGAAATTTGAAAAGATATTTTAAGAAACACGTTACTTAACAAATTCTACTGCAAAATTTTGTAATATTTTATGGTTTTTAAAAAATTTCCCAAAAAGGGAAATTTTACCGAACTACCCAAATAGTGACAAAATGAGAATATGGAACAAAATAAAGTGATTTTAGTTAAAAAATTATAATAAAGTATTAATTTTAAAGTTTTGAAAAATTTCCCTAAAATTTTCCCTAAAAGGGAAATTTTGAAAAATTTTCAAAATATGACAAAACGAGTTGGTGTTACAAAAGTAATGCTTATAATACATTATTTTTATAAAAAAAAAAACAAATAAAGAAGTTTTTTGAGTAGGATTTTTGATCAGTATCAAACAAGATTTATTGTTTAAAATTTGTATGTTTTGGGGAAATTCGACGGAATATTTTAATAAGCAAACAACTTACCAAGTTTTAACAACGAATTATGTAATGTTAAATGGTTTTTAAAAAATATCCCAACAAAGGGAAATTTGCAAAACCTTGAAAAAGTGATCGAATGAGTTGATTTAACAAAAATAAAGTGAATTCAATAAAAAACTTATAATAAATTAATAATTTTAGGGTTTACAAAAATTTCCCGCAAATTCCCCAAAAAAGAAATGTTGGAAATATGTCCAAGAGGCGATAAAAAGTGTTGATGGTGCAAAAGTAATATGAATAATACATTTTTTGTACGAGAAAATCAAATAACATTGATAGCAAAGTGATAAATAGTTGAGTAACATTTTCATGGTTGAGTATTATTTTAAAAATTTTTATTTCATCGGATTGATCATATGAATTGATTAACCAAAAATAATGTGAATTCAATAAAAAAATTATAACAGATTAATAATTTTAAGATTTTAAAAAATTTCCCTCAAATTTCCCAAAAAGGGAAATTTTGGAAATTTGTCCAAGAAGCGATAAAAAGTGTTGGTGGTGCAAAAGTAATATGAATAATACTTAATTTATACGAGAAAATCAAATAACATTGATAGTAAAGTGATTAATAGTTGAGTAAAATTTTCATGGTTAAGTATATTTTTTTTTTAAAATTTTTATTTCATCGGATTTTTTTATCTCTTATTTTTGTTTTTATCATTTTAAATTATTTTGAAAAATTTTATGTCTTGAGTGAATTTTCTATTAATTTCAGAAAAATATATTTGGTAAGAATCAGGCAAGTTTTCTTGCTGACTATTTTGAAAATTTTCTTGGAATTTCTTTCAAAGATTAATTAATCAGAATGGCCCAAGTTCAAATGAGAGCAGTTTGTACAAAATTAATCAGACAAATATGGAGAGGAACATTGCTCTTGCAACAATGTGAATATTTAGATTGAAACTAGGCAATAAAATTTTCCATCATATGTTTGATGCATACAGTTTACGTTCTCTTTACTACTGACCTAACTTACCTCCTTGCTCATTCGACCCTTGCAATTAGCGACATTTGTTGCATAATGAAAAACAACATCGTAAAAATGTATGAGATTGAATTTTTTACGACTTTTTAATTTAACCCAATTATATTAGAGAACATAAAAAATAGGAACATATCCTGGCGCCTTGAGAAATTGTGCGAAAATTGAATTATTGCTGAATTATTATGCAAAGAAAAGCATATTAAATACAGCTGCTGAAAGGCAAAATAGCAAAAGCAGCAGCAGCAGCATAACAAGAAATAAAGATTACAACCAAACAAACACACACACTAAATTACACAAACTCACTCCGTAATCACATAAACACTCACACATTCGCTGTAGCATATCAATATGGCAGAATATTTCACATACGCACACACATGTTTAGCCTATTATATGTTTATAATCAAAGTTTGCAGCATAACACGAAGATGTTGCAGTAGCACCAAAAATTATTATGCTGCCAATTTAAGTTAGTAGCAACAACAGCAGCAGCAGCAGATAAACGCAACAACAATAAAAACAGCAACAAAAACATCATCTTGTAGTAAATTTTCATGCTAGAAAAAGCAACAAAAGAAGAAAGAAGATAAACAAAAAAAAAAGTAAGAAGGAAAATATTTATCCCAAGATTATTATCGCCCACAAAATACGTGCATTTTGTAATTTAATATGTCACGCATACATGTCAGTGTTTTAAGCTGTGTGCCGCCCTCTCACTTGCTACATCTTATAACGCTCAATTCAAATCCTAAGCCCTCTTCCTCTCCTTACCTCATTCTTCAGCGAGTGCTGTACTTTATTTATAAAACATTTTTTGTTTTTGTCATAAGTTAAACATATGCATAAGACGCGTAAAATTTCCCTTCTTGCGCGTTGATCGTTTTTTTTTTCTATGCACACGTTATATTTTGTTGTGCTTAGCTGGTGTATTTCTTTTTTTTTTTTATATATATTCATCTTTGAGTTTTGGTGTTTATTTTGTCACGTGTTGGCATCATTGCAGCACGTAGTTTTGTTATTTTTTGACATTATTCTGACTCCTTCCTAGTTTTTGTTGTGTGTTTGGCAAAGTGTCAGTTTTTCAGTGTGAGCTTTTCTCCCGCACTGACTGTCGCTTATTGCTTTGGGACACATTTATAGTTGTGTCGAAAAATTGTCTGGAAAAAATTGTTTTTTTTTTTTTTTTTTTTTTTTGTTGGCAGACAAATTTTCTTACCATCGCTCAAAACTGTTAAAAAAATTAAAACAGTATCTTTTCAATGGAAGATAACTTTTAGGCAGACAGATCGTAACGATATCGAGATGTGCACAAAATTTTATAAAACTAATAGTTGAGTCACAGTTTTGAGAGGAAATATTCATTTTCGTCAATGAACACTTTACGTTTTAAGGATCTATAAAATCTTTAAAGGATCTATCTTTATAAAAAAAACAAAACACTTATAAATAAAACAAAACAAAGTATTAACACTTTTTATCACTTTTTTGGCAGTTTTGAAAAATTTCCCTTTTTGGGAAATTTGAGGGAAATTTTTTAATGACATGAAATTTCGATAAAAATGAGGTACAAATTGCCAATTATAAAAATTTTAAAAAAAATTTATTCAAATAATCGTTATTTTATGCTTGTGGAAGAAAAATAATGTTATTTACATACTACATAGCATTTTTTGGAAATTTATAGGAAATATCTACGTAAAAATTGAATTTTGCAATCAATCACATAATATATACGTTAAACATATTGAAACAATAATTTCCTATATCTTTTTTTGCAGTTTTGAAAAATTTCCCTTTTTGGGAAATTTGAGGGAAATTTTTAAATGACATGAAATTTCAATAGAAAGGAGGTTAAGATGGCCAATTGTCAATCGAATTTTTTTCAATTATGAAAAATATATTCAAATTATCGTTATTTTATGCTTGTGGAAGAAAAATAATGTATTTTACATAACATTTTTTGAAATTTAAAGGAAATTTCTAAGAAAAGCCTGAATTTTGCAAACAATCACAAGTAAAACACGTTATGTTATAAACGGAAATAATTTAATATATATATAATATATAATAAACAATAATTTCCTATATCTTTTTTGGCAATTTGAAAAAATTTCCCTTTTGGGAAATTTAAGGGAAATTTTTAAAGATAGAATTTTCATAAAAAATCAGATATAAAATGCCAATTATGTATGCATTCAGAATATACTCAAATAATCGCTTTATGGCATATTGAATTGAAATAATGTAATTTTGGGTACACTTTTTTGAAATTTAAAGAAAACTTCTAAAAATAACTTTAATCTGCAGATAATCACAAACATTTTATATTATATCCACAGTATTTTAGCACTTCAAACACATTAAATAACTTTTTACCAATTTTGAAAAATTTCCCTTTTGGGAAATTTAAGGGCAATTTTTTAAAACATTAAACTTTGACATAAGTTAGCTATAAAATGCCGACCATGAAGACTCTAATCCAAAATACATCCAAACAATTGTAATTACTTCTTGAATTTAAAAAATGTAATGTGCATGGAATTTCATATGGAATTTCTTAAAAACCTGGAATTTTTCAAGCATTTACAATAAAAATATATGGTGTATAGAACATTATTTTAACACCACAAGCAGTTTTTACCACGTTTTTAAACTTTTGAAAAATTCCTTTTTGGGAAATTTTAAGCAAATTTTTTAGAAATAAAAAATTTCGATAGACATTCGGTATAAATTACCAAATGTGAAAATCTTGCAAAAAAATGAACGCAAATAATCTATTCTTTATGATTTTGAAGAAAAATAATGCAATTACCATAAAATTTTTAGAAATTTAAAGGAAATTTCTACGATATCGCAAATTTTACACACAATCACGTGTAATATGCGTTGAAAATATTGAAACAATAATTTTATATATACATATTTTTTTGACAATTTTGAAAAATTTCCCTTTTGGGAAATTTGAGGGAAATTTTTTAAGATAAAACTTTTATAAAAAATCAGCTTTAAACTGCCGATCATGTATTCAAAGTACACTCAAATACCCGCTTTTTTGCTTGTTGAATTAAAACAATGTAATTTTGGGCACATTTTTTTTTTTAAATTTGAAGGATATTTCTAAAAATAACTTGAATCTGCAAATAATCACAAGAATGCATACTGTAGACACAATATTTTAGCACCACAAACACATTTAATAACTTTTTTTCAATTTTTAAAAATTTCTCTTTTGGGATATTTAAGGGAAATTTTTTAAAAACATTAAACTGCAATATAAATAGGCTATAAAATGTCGAACACGAAGACTATAAGCCAAAAATACATTCAAATAATTGTTTTTACGTTCTTCAATTTAGATAATGTAATTAGCATGGCATTTTTTGGAATATTAAATAGAATTTCATTTAAATCTGGAAATTTGCAAGCATTTACAATAAAAATATATTGTTTATAGGACATTATTTTGTACTACTAGCACTTTTTACCACGTTTTAACACTTTTGAAAAAATTTCCTTTTTTGGGAAATTTTAGGGAAATTTTTTAAAACAATTAAATTTTGATAGAAATCGATAGTAAAAGCTCTAAGATTAAATTGAACACTCAAATAAGAGCCATTTTCGGTATTTTGGATTTAAAAATTTGTAATTTTGATTAAAATTCTCGAAAAAGTGAAGGAATTTTCTAAAAAATTTTTAATATTGCAAGCAATCTGAAGTAATGTTTGTTGTATTTATATGATATTTTCAACACTAGCACTTTTGATCACTTTTTGACAGTGTAGTAAAATTTCCCTTTTGGGAATTTTTCAACACTACCAGATTTGCTCACTTTTTGACAATTAAGTAAAATTTCCCTGCTGGGAATTTTTCAACACGAGCACTTTTGTTCATTTTTTGACAATTTAGTAAAATTTCCCTTTTGGGAAATTTTTTAAAACGTGAAATTTTGATATAATTAAACTTTTAAGTCATTTACAAAGAGTTTTACAGAAAACACACTCATACAATGGATATTAAATGCTTGTCCAAATAAATGTTATTTGAATAAAATTTTTTTAATTCAAATGAAATTTCGAAAAAACTTACATTTTGTAAAAAATGAGAATTTCTATGTATTGCATATACATACATTGTTCTTGTGTGATCAGAAGTTTTAATAACTTTTTCGAACATTCCCTTTTTGGGAAATTTAGTGGTCATTTTTTTTAAAACATGAAATTTTGACAGAGATCAACATTTCAAGCTATACAATGTCTGTCATAAAGACTATTACGAAGAAAAATCAAATAATCGTTATTTTGTACTCAAGGTATTAAAAAATAAAGTTTTTATAGAAAGTTCTAGAAATTTTAAGGACATTGTTAAAAAAAAATAACATTTTCAAGCAATCAGAAATAATATACGTTGTATTTAAATAGTTTTTGCAACCGTGGCACGTTTTATTACTTTTATGACAATTTTACAAAATTTCCCTTTCTGAAATTTTGCACAGTTCTGAATTTTTATTTTTAAAACATTTATTTAAATTTTATTTTTAAAGAAAAAGGATCTTATTAAAAAATCTCAGTCTTTAAATTTGTATTATTTTTAATTTTGTTACAAGCGTTAATTATGATAGCCCATAAATATCGAAATAACTCCACCCCTACAAAATTGTTCATAGCTTTTCAAATTTCAAGGGTTTTTAGAGAGAAATTTTGTTTTAAAAGCAGTTGAAATTTGTATTAAGTGTGGGTGTTTCTCTTCCTTTATTAAATATCAATTAGATGGCAACTTCCGGTTAGTTTTTTTAATGTACTCCATACATAAGATTGCCGCTGTTGATATGAACACCTAACAAAAATATGCTTATAAACGCACACACTTGCATCGGTATACTAGTAGTGTCATGGCGTTAGCTCAGGACAAATTTTGATGGTACTACTAACGACCAACAACCACAAGACATCGAAAACTAAGAAGATACATTGTACGAGTAAATAAAAAAACACCTTCAACGGCAGCTGCTTCAACAAACTGCCATCAACTGCTGCTCACCAACAATTTGGTTGTATATATTTTTTCCTATTTTTTTTTTATTTTTGTCTGTTCTTTGTGGTAATTTATTAGCATATCTGCAGGCGCTCATGATTTATTGCAATTTTTGTCGCAAAATGCTTTATTAATTAAAATTAACTTCAACTTTAGCAGCAGCTGGCTTGACACTAACTTAGTTGTTGTAGTAAAGTAAAATAAAATAATTTTTTTTTTCAGTTATAATTTTAATAAACATAACAATTTTTTTTTAGCATTTCCTAATGTGCTGAACTTTCATGTTAAAAGGAAAATTGAAAAACTCATTAAGAATTCATGAGAACAGCGCCAGTGTACATGAAACTTAAAGTGGGTTTGAGTCCAGGGTGACATTAGCAACTTCTTTGACCAACTGTTGCACTTAGTACGAAGCACTTAGTTTGAAATTAACTTAATAGGCGAACAATTCTGGTTTTTTATTTTAAGTAATAAAGAAGGATTTTATTCGTTATATTATATTTTTTTTATTTATTAAAATTTTCTTATTACCAACAAAGCAATAGAAATTAAACAGTTTTCAGAAGGGTAAAATAGGTGTGTAAGGTTTTGTATTTTCTCTTTCCGAGTGTTTTTAGTTTGGTTTTTCATTTTTATTTTTTAATTTTGTTTTTTGTTTTCGAATTTTTTTTTCAAACATAAAATTAAAAATTTAAAAACAGAATAAACATAAAAACAAAAATTTCTTTTGCAACTAATTTAAGTTCATCACATTTGTCTTTCTTGCTAAGATCACGATCACCGTGGCTTCTAGTCATGATCTTCGTAGTTTTTAGATATTATTATAGCCGAAGTAGATTTTTATGAGGGTTTTTGGAGCATAAACAATCCTAACATAACCGCACATCTTAAGTTTTCCAGATAGACAGAGAGAGAGAAAGAGAGAGAGAGAGAGAGAGAGAGAGAAGGAGTAGACGTATTTATAAAAAAGGTTCATGGCGAAACTAACTTCATAATAAAAAACATGGCATTATATCACATGTCGACATGTGGCAGCTTTTTATAACGGTTTACTTGACTTGAACGGATATTTGATTCCTGCTGATCTTCGCATGATCTAAACCTCATACACTACGCCAAAAATAGAGTACAATTAGCATATTTGCGCAAGGGCTTCAAAATTTCATTTGGAGCTTCTGGGCCGAATTAAATGTCGAATGATATATTTAATAGGGGGTTGAAAATATTTCATATTTTCTCAACTCTCCTCGACATCAACGGAATGTTGATTGTGTAAGCCCCCTGTACAGGTACTGCCTTGGGAAGTGTTCCATGAAGACGAATAGCTTGAAGCTATAAGGTGTATACCACACTTAGTGTTTCCCAGGTCCACTCAGGCCGCTCACCAAGACCACCCCTTTACCATTGCCCTGATGTCTAATAGAACCTTGCATTACTGCGATAATTCGTTCTTGTAAAACAATCTTATGTTAAAATTTAGCAACATTTTTAATATTATAACTTAGGACAACATAACAATATTTAGTATAATAGTCAACATTGGCGATAAATTGATGATCATCGTAAACGTCCTCATTGCAATCATATTCAATATTATCATTTTTGTTATTGTCATTATTGTCTTTATTCCCTTTATTGTCTTGTCTTTATTGTCATCATTGTCACGATTGCTATTGTTATCAATATTATCAATATAGCCATTATTGTTATCATTGTCATTATATTGAAAATTTTCACGATTATGATTGTTGTTGAAATTGTCATTGTTGCCAACATTGTTGTTATTGTCATTTTCATTTCCACTGTCACTTCTTTCAAAATTAAAAAAAAAAAAAAAAAAATAGAAAAAAAAAATATTATCTTATATACAATATTACGCAAACTCAAATTTTGTCCGGCGTAAAGCTTTTTAAGTACAAGTCCAATCTTAATAAATTTAGTATTTCTTAGTAGGTTTAGACCTGTAGATGTGCAAACTAGACTTTTTATTTCTTAAAAATTTATATTTTTTAAGATATAGCTTATTAAAGTTTGCATATAATTTCATATAATTGTTGTTGTTATGTTGCTTTTTCTTTTCTTAACAGCAGCTAAGAACAATGTTATCAAACTCAGAGCAAACTATTCGCTTCTCACATTTCGCTCTCTTCTGTCTCTTCTTAATAGAGCGTCTGTTAACAACAAAATGAAAGTCAGCGCCAATTATTATTATTTTTATAGTTGATGGGTGCAGCAAAGGGCACTAGTGGTCGCTAGTATATATATAATATAAAATTGTAAATTTTTTCATAATTGGAAAAAATGTAACTGTTATCATTGTCATCACAACTTTCATTTTAAAAATTGTCATTATTGTCATTATATTGTCCTTATATTGTCATTATACTGTCATAATATTGCCATTTTCATATTAACGCTCACTAACAGAATAAATAATGTCATAATATTTAGAATACTTATCACTAACAATATAGGCACACATTATAAATAACATAATTGTTAAAATTGATGTCATTGTCAATATTATCATTTTCATGTTCACTGTAAGTTTTTGAAAACTGAGAAATAATGTAGCTGCCAATATTCTCACCATAACTTTTATTTTCAAATTGCTATTATTATTAACAATATTGTCGTTTTCGCTGTAACTTTTTTTCAGAAATCAAACATAAGAGCGTAACTATTATTGTCAACATTGTCACAATTGTTATCATTGACAATACATTTACAAGCTAATAACATTATTGTTGAAATTGCCATTATTATCAACATTGTCATTTTCATTTTCAACGATAAAATATTAGGAATTGAAAAAAAAATAAGTATGTTTTATCTTTAATTTACTATTTATAATAAAAATATAATAATGCAGTTATTGTCATTATTTTTATTTTTTTTTTTTTCAATTCACATTAGCATTGTTGTCAGCATGGTTGTTATTGTCATTTTAATGTTCAATCTCAATGTTTTTTAAAGCAAAATGCTAGAATCCTTATTACTGACAATATTATTAATACGTTATTGTTAAAATTATCATTATTGTGAACAATGTCATTTTCATGTTCACTGACAATATTTTCAGAATTTAAAAATAAATAGCTTTCAAGATTGTCACGATAACTCGATAAAAAAGTCATACTCGTTCAAAAAGTCGTTATTGTCAAAATTGTCATTTTCATTTTAATTGTAAGTTTTTCAAAACTGGAAAAAATGTAACCCTGCTATCATTATCATTATAACTTTCACTTTAATGTCGACATTGTCATGACAATACTTATTATTAAAATTGCCACTATTGTCAACATTGTTAATTTAATCTTCTACTTAATGAATTTCAGAATTAAAAAAAGAAACTAGCTTCCAGTATTGTCATCATGAATATTCTTGTGAAATTGTCTATGCTGTTAATATTGTCAACATTGTCATTTTCGCGTTTCTTATCAATATTTTCAGAATGAAAAAATGAAACAACTGTCAATATTATCACCTATACATTACTTAACCTCACATTACATTAACATTTACATGATTGTCAGAATCGTTATCACTACCAACATTATTAATTGTATTTTTTTTTTTTTTTATGAAAATAATTGTTTGCATTGTTTTTACTGCTATAATTGGCAGCATTTTTAAAACCATCACCGTTTTTTGGATACAATCGTCAGCATTTTTACTATTATTATTTACTATTTTTACTATAAAAACGTTGTTAATATTATCTTGTTATTGTCATTGTGTCGGCGGCCGTGGCGCAGTAAGTAGAGTGTGTGACCCATACGCCAGAGAACCCTGGTTCAATTCCATCAAAACACAAAGTTTTTTTGTTTGAATTAATTTTTCTGTTCGGCCGTCACCTCGCTGCAGATAATGCCAAACCTCAGAGAATAAATAATGCCATGTAAAGCTTCTTGAGAACATGCACATTAGCCGTTCGGAGTCGGCATAAAACTATTAGGACCAGTTCTCGATCAATTGTGTTTAAACATTTAATAACACGCACAACACAATGTGATCATAAGAAGTTCGGTTAAAGTCCTTTCAGGCTGAATGGGCTGAAATGGCCAGTGTATTTTTTATATTTTTTTATTGTCATCGTTATTATCTATAATTGTTATCACAGTCAACATTATCGCCACTGTGGTAAATATTATTATTTTTAATTTTAAATAACATTTAGTAAAGTCTGGTCAAGATAATTACATGTTGCATAATTTTCGGCTCATTTAATAATGAGTTGGACTTTCAAAAGCTTTTGATTATAATTTTGAATTTTAGATTTCAATATGTCTACTTTAAAACAAGCGGAAAAAAACACATCACTTGGGGTAATTTACGAAACGCCTCAAAGCAGACAACAAAATATAACAGCAACTCAGCTCAAGCAACTCAACAACGATTAACAAACGTTCAATTAACGTTTGGATTGCAGCATCAGCAGATAGATAGATGTGGGCACAACAACAACAACCACAATATGCTTTGTTTTGATAATTGGCAGCAGTAGCAACACTAAAGTGTTGCTCTATTGCCAGCAATTGTTTTGTAGATATCTGACTGTACTTGCTGCTTCACTGTGTATGTGTGAGTGCCTTGAGACAGAGTCATAAATAAACTAAAATGAAACCGATACAATTTGTGGTTGGAGTAATGGAGCTAGAAATGGAGATGGGGTTGTGGGTGACACATTGACAGGTCTCTAGAGTCATGGGAAAATATGAAGCAGGAAAATGCGGTACCAAGATAAATGCGGCCAAGCAAATTGAAGTAAATAGAAAAACCATCAATAATTTTCAAAGCAAGAACTCAAGATATTTTCTGCTAATAACGAAGAGGAATTGAAAGTGAACTTTAACAAAATATTTCTTCGAAATATTCAATAATTAAAGTTAAGTAGTGGCTGTAAAAAAACAAAAGTTTTCTTGGGCCAGAACAGTTTGTGATGACAGCAAACTTTTCCAATACGTTCTGTACATTTTGCAATTAACTGCAGCCATTTGCAGTCCAGTGCTATCACCGGAAGCACTGAACAACTAATCCAATCTTTAACTAGCTTTTGTGCTGCACAATTTGCAGCATTAGCTTTCAAAAGCTGCAGGGCCAACCAACGCAGCGACCGAGCCAGCAAACAAGCAAGCAACCCACGCTATGCAGCGCTGAACAGCAGCAAAATTGTGTGCGTAATTGGCTCAGCTGCCTAGAAATATGCAACGATTTTTGGTGGATTTGTGTACGTAGTCGTATGTGGCAAGCTCTACACAAGCTCCTTTTAAATGCGGTGCTTGCAACTATTTTTGGCTAATACTGAAGGACATTTTTTAGACAGTGAATAGTTTGTGTGGCAGGCAGTTTTTTGGAGAAGGAACAGAAGAATTGAACTTTGGCGTTGGGCATAGATTTTACGATTACTAAAATTTTTAAAATTTTAACGAAAATTATGAAATTTAAAACAAAATTTTATTTCACGTAGAGTAGCAAGTTTATTTTTTTACACTCTTAAAATTTTTCCCGTATTAACGCACTTATTGAAAAAGTAAATGAAAAACTGCATTATTTGCATAAAGCTTCGCTTATTCATAATAAATGCCATATTTTTTTTTCGCAGCAAACCTTGCTGCAACAATCGCCACTCTTCATGGAAAGGAACAGACTTTATATGAAAGCTTGGCGGCAGTCTGCTGCATAATCTTTTTGGGCCACACGCACATATGGTCAAAGTTGATTAAACTTGATTTATTTCATACTCGTACAGTCAACTCGTTATGCTACGCTAAATTTTTTTTTTTCAAAGTAAAAATAAAAAAAAAGAATTAAAATCCATTTCCCACTCAGCGTAAAGGGCAACATTGTTTTATTTGCAGGCAAAATGTATTTTTATTTAATTATTTTTATTTGATTTTATTTAATAATTGCCATTGACATAATATGATGAAGTGTATTGCATACTTTTGGGATGAAATAAAATATTTATTACATTGTATAAATAAGTCAATTAAAAGAAAAAATAAAAAAAAACACCGTCATAATGATGGATGAAGATTAAGTCTTCGACTGAAAATAATTACCTGTCAAAGGTTTGGTGGCTGCTACACTGTTATGTCTAATTGATTATTTAACAGGCAGTGCCTGAAAGTATGCGGCATTTTTCATTTTTACAAGTAGGTGATTTCAATATAACTTATGTTTTCAAAATTTAATTGAATTAAAGTTGCTTTAAGTCAATGATTGCAATTTTTTGAGAAAACAAGTAAAGCTAGAATTTTTATCTATTGTAAACATTTCCAATTAAATCTTAATTTGAATTGACATATTTAATTAACCGTTAATTGCACTTCTTGCACGGCCTCAACGCTTGTGGTTAAGACTATGTATATATTACGACACACATTGATACTAAAAAAAAAAGAAAAAACAATAGAATGGATGGCATAGGCTTGGACAGTTCTGAACAACTTAAGCAAAGTGGACGTTACCGAAAGTGTCGACATATGAATCTTACAAGTTTGTTTTAAAAGTTTAACTCGTGTCTACACTATTAAAATTAAACTTAGCATCAGGTTAAATGGTTCCCGACATAACTTGTTTCTAAGAACTAACCAGACAAGTCGAATCAAGCAAAAGTGGTTCAAAGATATTTAAAACCGCCTCATTTTGGTTCTGAACGCATTAATTTGAAGAATATAGTTATTTGATTTTTAAGTCTTTAGAGAAAGGTTGTTCTTAGGAAAGAGCCTGATACACCCACCAACGCGAAAATGGGGCCAATTAAATTATATGGATCTTAACATTGCTTTGACCAGGGTCATATAAACAAAAAGTATATAAATTTTGGATAAAGAGGCTATGGGCATCAGATAAAGGATTTTTGGAACACGACCATGCCACGGATTATTTTTTTTTTTTTTTTTTAATAGGGCGTTTATACAAAATTTTATAAAAAAAAATAAAATTTTTTCATTTCTTTATTTTAGACTTTTTTTATTTTTAAAAATAGTTTTTACATTTTTAATTCAAAATATTTTTAATGTTTTTTTTTAAATTTCTGGCATTTTCCATCTTATATTTATAAATTTTTTAATTTTTTTTTTAATTTTTGTTTTAATATTTTTATCCTATTTTATTATTTTAATATTTTTTATTTTGTTTTTTTAATACTTTTTTTTTTGTTAAATTTTTTAATTTTGTTTTCTTTTTTTTCTATTGTTGTATGGTTTGTGTTATGTGGTAAATAATTATATTAAATTTTTGTTTCATTAAAAATTTTCTTATATTTTCTATTTTTTATTATTATGAGTATTTAATTTTTAAACATAATTTGTTTTCTTCTTTTTTAGTTATTTTAATTTTTATTTTTTTTTTTTATGAATCAAATAATTTAAAATTTTTTTTCTCGTTGTGATTAGTTGATTTGAAACATTTAGTTTTCTATTTCATAAAGTTCTTTTAGTATTTTAAATCTTTTGTTATTTTTTTATTTTTTTTTTTATTTAATTTTTTTTTTAATTTTATAACTTTTAGTTTTATATTCCTTTCAATTTCGCTATAATGTTAGTTTTAAACTAATATTAAAATCTGTTGATTTTTTAGCTGTTCTTTTATATTTCCTCCTTATTTCGCCTCGGCTACGGCAAAAGCGACCGAAGTTTGTTCTTGTTGTCAAAAATTATAAACTCTGCTTTTTGTCCGGCTTTCCACAATGTAAAGGGTCCGCCAAATAACTTTTTTTTTTTTGAAAATGCTATAAAAAAGAGTGTAGCTTCGGCTGTGTGGCACGTAGTGCCGTCCTGTTTAAACCCAATGTTGCCACTATCCTCCTCTACAATTTTTGTGAACAAAAAATCGTTCAACATGGCCCGATAACGATGGCCATTGACTGTAACGGCGACAGTTACAAAAATGGCCCAATTATACCTCTGGACCAAAATCGATCTGGAAAGCATAGAGTGTTGCCATACTTAAAGTATAATTTCAGATTAGTTGAGACTATACGTTTGCAAACTTAAGACTAGTTTACACCATGTACTTGTAAACTTTTATTTTGTTTTTTAATCTGTTTTTATTTTTTTTCACTTTTTTATATTTTACAGCTATTCAATATTTTTGTAATGACTATGTTCGTTTTATAGTGGCGTCCGTGGCGTAGTTGGTTAAAGTGCGTGGCCGCTGTGTCAAAGAACCTGGAGACCCAGGTTCGAAACCCAGCAGCGACAGAAAATTATTTGAATTCAAATAATTTTTCTGTACGGCCGCGACCTCTCTGCAGACAATGGCAAACCTCAGAGAGTAATAAAAATGCCATGTAAAGCTTCTTGAGAATAAGAACATTACGTTCATCGCCGTTCGGAGTCGGCGTTAAGCCTGTAGGTCCATTTCTCGGTCAATTGTGTACAAACTTAATAACACGCACAACACAATTGATCATAAGAAGCTAGGTCAAAGTCTTTTCAATGGCTGAAATGGCCAGTTATTTATTTTTAATTTTTTTGTGTTCGTTTTATATTACTGATATTAATGTTTCATCAGATTATAATTTTTAATTTATTTTTGTTTTATTTTAATTTTTTTAAATTTTTTTTTTTTTATTTATTTCTGCATTGAATTTTTTATTTTAAATTAAAAACAATACATTTGTTATTTTATATTCTTTTTTTAATATTTATACAGTTTTTTCTTTTATATTTTATTATTTTTTAAAAAATCAATTGTGTTCTCTTTTACTTTATTTATTTTTTAATTAAGTTTTGTTCTTTTGTAAAATTAGTTTTACAATTTTTTTTTTAATTTATTCATTTTTGTTAATATATTTTATTTTTTTATATATTTTTAAATTTTCACTATTTTAAAAAAAATAATTATTTATTGTAAAAATCAGTTAAAAATTAAATTCATCCCTATTTAAGGCATTATGCATTATATTTTATTTTTATTTATTTTATTTTTTATTTTTTTATATTTTTGAAATTTTCACTATTTTTAAAAAAAATTATTATTTATTGTAAAAATCATTCGAAAATAAAATTCATCCCTATTTAAGTCATTATGCAGTATATTTCAATTTTTAGTTTATTATTTTTTTTTTCAATTTTTACAAGTTCATCCCTACCTGAAGTCATTATGCCTTATAATTTAATTTTTTTTTTTTCATTATTGTGTTATTTAAATATTGCTTTATCTTAATATTTGCATTAATTTAATTTTTACTTTATTTTTTTTCTTTAACTTTATAAAAAATTTCTTAACTTTAAATTAACTAAATAATTAGTTAAATGATTTTTTAATGATTTTCTTTTTAATTTTGTAAATTAAATTAATAAAATTGTTTCATTTACCAAAATTAATTTAATTAATTAATTTGTTTTATTAGTCAAGAATTTATTTGTAAATTTTTTTTATTTTATTTGTCTGCTTACTTTATTTTTAATATCTTTTTATTAATAATTTAATTTTCATCAATTTCAATGTTATTTTTGTTTCATTTACAATTACAATTTGTCTTACCTCATTGTTTTTCCAACAATATTTTATGTTTCGGTGCAATTTTTTTAAAGAATTGATTTTGTCATTTATATTTGTTATTGTGTTTTTTTTCTTAATTTATATTATTACTTTTTAATATAATTCTTATATGAATCGTTTTATATATTTTTTGTTTATTATTTTTTTTGATGCATTTGCGTTTTTTCGTAATTTTAAAATTTTAATTCTGCTTTTATTTGAAATTAATTTCCGAATTTTTGTTTTTCACTTTTTTTTTTATTTATTATTTTTTAATTTAATTGCTTCTTCTTTCTTTTAAAATTTTTTTTTTGTTTTATTAAGTTTAAATTACTTTTATAAACCAATACTTTTAAAATTATTAATTTTTTATTTTTTTTTATTATTTTTTAATTCAATTTCTTTTTTTCCAAAATAAATTTTCAATTTATTTTGTTTGATCAAATTAACTTAGAAATTTATTTTTTATATTAACTAAAATTTATTTTTCCTTTTTTTTAATTCTTTTTTGTTTTTTTTTTTATAAGTTTCAATTTTTATTTATATTTTACAATTTTAAATTAAAAATTTGCAATAGTTTTTTGTATAAAAATTTTATTTAATTTTTTTATGATTCTTAAGGATTTCTATAAAAATAGAAGTTTTGTATTTGCTTAGAATTAGTCTATAGCTCTGTATTTTTTTTTTTTCATTGTTATTTTCTTTGTTATTAATTGTTCTTGTATTTTCGTTGTTGTTTTTTTAAATATTCTTTCAATATATTCTCTAAATTCAATATCTTTTATTATATTAGAGCAATACTTATTTTTGTATCGATTTTAATTATTGGTTTTTTTGTAATTTTATTGAAAATTGTTTTTATTTAAATTTAGGTTTATATGGATACAAAGGTTATTATTTTAGTTTTTTTTTTAATATTATTTTGTTTTTTATATTATTTTTTTAATTTTTTCACATTAGTTTTTATTTTAATTTTTAAGTTATTAATATAATATTAGATTATTAAAAAAATATTGGGAATTAATTAAAATTAACTTTAAATTTATTTATACTATTTTTCAAATGTTTTTAATTTTTAATTTTCTAATTTTTTTTTTTTTTTTGTTAATATTTTGTATTTTTTATATTTTTTCTTTTATTATTTTATAGTTAAGATTTTATTTAATTTATCTTGCTGTTTTTGTTTTGTTTTTATTTTATAGTTTAGATTTTATTTAATTTTTCTTGTTGTTTTTTAATGTCGTTTAATATTATTTTAATCATTATTTAATATTTTTTAATATCATTAAAGCTTATTTTTGATATCAAAAATTTTATTTTATTTTTTAATGGCAATAATACAAATATTTATCATAAGATGCTCGGTTTACGTTTATTTGGGGACTGAAACGGTAAGTTCTTATTTTTAAATTTGGTTGTATTAAGTATTATATAAAACATATACAGTTACTTAAACTCGTAAATAAGCAATTGTTTGTGCATTTGATGAACATTTTTTTTTTTTTTCTAAACTTATCACAAGAATGATTAAATATTCTCAGTAAATTCAAAAACCATATTTCGTATTCGTATCACTGTGTAACAAAAGAATCTTTAATCGATCCATTTTTTTACTGTTTTGGTTTGAAAAGATTATTAGCACTCGCAAATTAATCTTTTGCGAAAGTTCGTTTTCGGCTCTGGCAGATTAATCGTTTCTGAGTTAGCCCCATGCCACATACCGAGCACTTTTTCTGCGTGCAAATATATTTTTAAAAAAAAAATAAAAACCACATTTTTTTTTGCTCGAAGACGAGTTATTAGAGATATTTTTGAGGACATTGCTTTTATAAATGTATTTTTATTTTTTTTTTTTAATAATTTTCGAAGCTTTATATTAATCAAGTTGTAGTTGGGTATTGAACTCAAAGGTCCAATGAGTTACAAGTCCAATTTTGACCATTTGACTTGTCTAAATCGATGGACAACGTAACATGCTTCTTTATAAAATTCATAAATATTGTTCGTCAAAGTATTATAAATGATTTATTTGCGAACTTGCTTTCGAACAAAAAGTGAATAATTTTTTATTCAAATGCAATCCAATCTGTTAATAAAAATGTATTATTTAGAATTGAATTGTTAAAACAAAAAAATTTGTTACAATGTATTTTTTCACACCTAAACCAAAAAAAAAAAAAAAAATTATTTTCGACTATTTCGAATTAAAAAAAGATAATCATGGAATTTTGTTTAGATGGGAAGTATTATTTTCTTGAGAAAACTTCAGGAAATTTCCAACTCGTTAAGAAAAATTTATAAAAGTTAAAAATTGATGCACAAAAACCTACAAAAACTCTCACTTGTAGCCACAAGTAAGTGGAGTAATTCTTCAGAGTGCGCCTAGGAGCAGACAACAATTTTTTTTCTCTCATAACTTACGTGTTGTTCGCGTTTATTAATTAAAGAATTTCATGTTTAAAACCATCTGTATTTTTCTTTACTCTCAAATACTTTCAAGATTATTGACATACTTACACTCTCTAACATCTCACACTATCACTGCTAAATCACTTGAAATATCTTTTTCAATTAGCAAACAACTAAGTAAGTACTTCAGAATTAAATCAGCGCATAATTAATATAATGAAGCTTTAATTTACTGCGTTTCTTCAAGCAGAATACTTGAGTTAATCAATGGTGGTTTTTTTTTTACATTTTATCCCTTTCGTTTTTTGTAATAATTTTGGTTTTGTTTTTTTTAATGTTTTTCTTGCTTTTGGTATTATTTGTTGTAAACATTCCACGCTATGCAAAGAAAACCGTTGAAATTCTAAGGCACATCTTTTTCACTGGCTTCACCGTGTTGGGTGTGTGTGTGTGTGTGGGTGTTGGAATTTTGCATATTTTGTCTCTGATGCCAAACAATCTGGCCTTAATAAAGCCATTTACTGTGTGCTGTCTACAGTTGTTTTTTTTTCATATCTTCTGGATTGCTACTCCTTTCTTGGAAGGAGCTGCCTGGGCTCTGAGCGTCTCTAACTTGCCGCTTTTAATTTTTTATATTTTCTTTCTTTTTTTTTTATTTTTGTCATCTTATTCTTCTAATGCTGAACATTTATCTGCTATTCTACGCGCTCAACAATGCGCAGATTATTTCGCTTGTGGCAGTGTTGTCGTTGTCACGCGACACCGCATTCTTCAGACTAGATTTAGTTGCTGGCGTTTTTTTTCTTTTTTTTTTTTCTATTTTCTTGGGACATTTTTTGTGAATTTGCATTTATTTGAGTTTTCGCTTTGTAAATATTTAAAATTGATGTTGAAAACGGACACTTGTTCTTATGAATGTCCTAAAATGTAAGGCATTGCATTGCATTTGGCAAGAGAGAGAGAGAGAGAGAAAAGTAGTAAGAAATGTAACAAAATTTTACTTGCATTTGGCTAAAGAATAGCATTTAAGTTAATGCCTTTTTTATAGCTGCATAATTTTAGACCAGATTCTATTTTCTTAAATTGTCTGTGATTCTTATAAATTTTTACGTTTTTAGTTGTTTGAATTTTCAGAAACTTTGCACAGTGCCAAAGAATTTCTGAAACTTTGAGTTACTTACAAATCAAGTAGGATTATTAGATAAAGCTTAATGCGTTTCGTAAAAGAATTATTCAAGAATAGTGACATTGTTCACTGAAAGTTAAAATTTTTTAAAATTACTTCAAAAACTGAAAAGGCTATAATATAAATGAATAAAGAGCTTAAATTTAAATTTATACCAGTTTAAAAAGATAATGAAAGTGTTAAGAAGTAACTATTAAAATGTTAAGATGATATCTTATATCAAATTAGTCAATTTGACTATAAAGTGATTATACCAGTTTTTATACGAGTTTACACTATCATTCATGTGTGATGAAATTGGTTGAAATAATCCTAGTTACACTTTAAATCATTTGAAAAATTAAAACAAGAAACATAAAACCCAATAAAATCATAAAATTGTACTTTATACCAGTTCGATGATATCATGAACATTTGAGAGAAGTACTGAGTATGAGAGATGATATTTATTATTCATATACGCACTTTAACCAACTACGCCACGGACGCCACCGACAAATGTTAGGGTAGCATTAGAAAAAATCAAATTGATCGACTTAAGAATTCAACAAATAATGATATAAATGAGAAAGGCATTCGAATTTGACTTTATACCAGTTTAAATGTATCATGAAAATATGAGAAAAATTATTACAGAAGACTAAACATGATATTTTAGTAGCTTCATCAATCAATTTGACTGTTCAGCGCTTATACCAGTTATTATACCACTTTTAATATAACTTTAAAAGATCATTTAACAATAAAAAAGCAATTAAAACAAACAAATTGATGCATATAAGCTTCATAAAGTAAAACATCACTAGTGTAAGAGTTAAGATAATAAAATTGATTTTAGACCAGTTTGAAAGCATCAAGAATGTGAAAGATGTAAATCATGCGAACCAGTGAAATGTCATGCGAAGAGAAATAAGATAATAACTAAGATATTTTACAATAACATCAGTCAAACGCTGATATGAGTTCTTATACCACTTTTGATATAACTTTAAAAAATCATTAAACGAATAAAGAATCTTATTGAAACAAGTAAATTGATGCATTCGGGCTTCAAAATTTAAAATATCCCAAGCATAAAAGAATAAAGCATTTAAACCAGATTTTAGACCAGTTTGAAAATATCTTGAAAGTATGCTTTTAATAAAACCTAAGAAGATATTTTACAGTTAAATCAAGCAAATTGACCCACAATAGTTTATACCAGTTTATACCACAACAGTCAATGTGAAAAATTAAATGCTTTAAAAATAAAAAACCAACAGTATTTATGCGTTCAGTACTACAATTTTATTTTATACCAGTTTGCAATTAGCATGAAAGTACAACAATAGTTAGTAATAGAGACTTAAGAAGATATTTTACAGTTAAATCAGGCAAATTGACCGACAAAATTGTATACCAGTTTTTAAAAATCGTTCCCCAACACAGTAGAACAGTGAATGTGATAAATAAAATGCTTTAAAAATAAAAAACCCCAACATTATTTATGAGTTCTGCGCTAAATTTTTATTTTATACCAGTTTCAAATTCTCATGAAAGTATAAGAAGAGTAAATATTAGAGACTTAAGACTGTATTTTTGAGCTAAATCAGTCAAATTGGTTGCTATAATTTTATACCAGTTTTTATACGACTCCAAAAATCATTCGAAAACTTGATTAAATAAGTTTTAACAACTACATTGATACAATAAATACTTCAGATATTCAAATATTAATAAAATAAGCAGCAAAATTTTATTTTATACCAGTTTGAAAATAGAATGAAAATATGATAAACGTAATTATAGGCATATTTAGATAATATTTCACAGCTAAATCAGTCAAGTTGTCAGTAAAACGTTTAAACTATGTTTTAGATGAATTTTGAAAATCATTTAACAAGTAATAAATCAGTTAAAATAACACAAATCAGGTAAATACTAGTATATACCAGTTGACTGTAAAACGTTTATGCAAGTTTTTGTATGTATGACTTTTAGAAAAAATGTACAAAATTCATATGACCCGATAAACACAACGGCGTCTGTGGCGTCCGTGGCGTAGTTGGTTAAAGTGCTTGGCCTCTATGTCAACGAACCTGGAGACCCGGGTTCGAACCCCAGCAGCGACAGAAAATTATTTGGCAGACAATGGCAAACCTCAGAGAGTAATCAAAATGCCATGTAAAGCTTCTTGAGAACAAGAACGTTATACCAGTTTGAAAATATCGTGAGAGTATAGCCAGCAGAATGTATATAGAAAGATATATATAATTTCGATACATATAGTAATCAAAAGATTTAAGAAAATATTATTTTTATCAAACATTTCGCCATTATGCCAGTTACAAAAATTTGAAAATTGAGTTACTGCTTGTTTTCTGAACACATATTAGCCTGATGTGAGAGAGAATTGATAATTTTTAACTGGTTGTAGTTTGAAAACAATTGAAAATTTATAAAAAAAAAATTATACCAGTTTAAAAACTAACAAATTTTGAAACTTTCCATTGCGTTATATGAGCATTTATAATGAAAGTTAAATACAGACATTCTTGAATCATTTGAAAAAGTGGTATCATTTTTAGACCAGTTTCTTATTTTGCTTAAATTAATATTTGAAATAAAAAAAATTAAGTTTGATTGATCATATCCTTTAATAATAAATGTCTTCAAAATATGGTCTTGTGTTTATACCAGTTTTTTATTTTGTCAGGCTTTAAAAAATTCTATTTCTATTTAAAAAAAGAAAACATATTTTGACCATATTTTAATATTGTTACAAATATTTAAATTGAAATAAATTATTTGAAAATTGTTCTAATTCCTAAACCACATTTTTTGTTTTCTATAAGTAACAAGCTTTTTCCCGGTACGCTTTGTTGCATCTCATCTACGTAAGTGCCGGAAAATGTTTCAATGTCGCGTTATTACTTCTAAACCATCTTATAATCGAAACATATTTACTGCCCAAATTTGACCATAATCGGCCTAGTTCCTTTAAAGTATATAGCAGCGCACTCTATCGTAAAATCTTTCTACTTTTTATTTCCATCTCATACTCGAAACATATTTACTGCCCAAATTTGAGCTCAATTGGCTCAGCAGGCTTAGAGTATATAGCAGCGCCCCCTATCGTAAATTGTTTGCCTTTTTTATTTTCCAGTAGCAGGATATGATCTAATAGTTACTCCACACTAACTTTCTATGTTCTGTGTTTTTTACTTCTACAGCTCTTCTGTATCGTAAATTTGGCTTATATGGGTGGCGCCACGCCTCCTTGTCTAATACCTATCCTCTTTCCAAGTAAAATGACATCACCGAACCGTATCTACATTCTGAGTTTCAATGGTCTGTGACTTTAACTTCCATAGTTAGACTGTATTGTAAATTTGGCTTATATGGGCGGAGCAACACCCCTTTTTTGAATGCCTGTGCCAGTTTTTCAGTAGAAGGACCTGGCCAATTAGTAACCCCATACTTAGTTTCATTGTAATACGACATTAAGTTCCAAACCAATTGGATATCATAAAATTGGCCTGTGTGGGTGGAACCACTCCCCTAATGCTCGCTCAAATATATAGTGACCGCCTCTTGGGTTCATAGCATCTACATACCAAGATTTACTATCAAAACATAAACAACTCAGGAATTATAATGATTTTTAAAAAGTGGGCGCATGTAAAGTCCGACCAAGCCCATTTTTTTATAGTTATATTAGTATATATCTCTCAAAAATGAATTCCTCAAAAAAAAAAAAAAAAAAAAAAAAAAAATTAAGTTAAAAAAATTTTTTTGACCGAACGTAGGAGTCGCGGATCGATATATTTCTTAATAAATTCGGTGTTTACTGTCCGATCTGAAAGAATGATATGTCTATGATTTAGTTTCAGAGATACCTATTTTTTGTTTATAGAACGCATTGACCTCAATTGACCCTTTATACTACTGACCCACCGGACCTCAGTTTCTACCATCTCAAGGTACCATTTTGATTTCAGAAATGGTATGTCCGTAAAAAATCAATAAACTTTTACCAAAGAAATTTTTTGCTATTTCCACTATATGATTCCACCTTAAGATGGTAGAAACTGAGGTCCGGTGGGTCAGTACTATAAGGGGTCAACTGAGTTCAATGAGTTCTATAAACAAAAAATAGGTCTTTCTGAGACAAAACATAGACATATCATTCATTAAGATCGGACGGTAAATACCGAAGTTATAAAGATATATGTCTATGTGCAACCCCTACGTTCGGTACAAAAAAATTTTTTTTCAACGAAAATAATTTTTTGAAAAGCGGTTTTGATTTATTTATGTTATCAATAATTGAATTTAAAAAGTTTTGTGAATATACTTAAAAACTAAGTTTCTTAAAAAAATTGGTCTAATTTTTTTAGACCATTTTTTTGTGCTACTATAAACATTTTATCTGAATATATTATGCATATTTCTCATTTAAATATTGTCGGCTTGCCTCTATTTTGCTGATAATAACTGCTTTCAAATTTGCGGCTTGCCTACTTTTAGGCTTGAATTTAAGTGGATTTTACAATTTGGTCTACAAAATCTAGATTTTTTTTATTTTTTCCACCAAAATTTGCCAAAATCCCGTTGACGCTTATTTAACCAACTGGGAATTAGACTAAAGACACAAAAAATTGACGCTGCATATTTGATCCTCTTTTTTATTAAGCCTTCACGCATTATTATATTTAACAAGATATTTTTCTTCTTTTTTTTAGCTAAATAGCAGAGACAATAACCACCATTTCTTGGAGTAAAAAAAAAAACAAAACTGAGAAATTTGTGAAGATTTCTCAAAAACCCACTAAATTACATTTAATTCTCTGCTTTAAGTTGTCAGAATTAATAAGCAACAAAATCTTACCCACAGCCTAAAAGTATGCTTTGGGTCAAGATTTTCTGTGAAACTGTTGGCAAATTAAACAAAATCTACTTAAAAATCGAAGTGTGAGTAAAATTCGAAGAAAGTTCTGATTTCTTTTTGGTGTTTTTCTTGCTAAAAACTGTGGTAGGGCTCGAGGAGGGAGAAAATTTTATTTCTACTTACTTTAAATTCTTATTAACTGTCAAACTGTGTCGCCGCACAAATTTCGGTTGGCTTTATAAAAACAAATCGCGTCAAAGCCAGCAACTCAATAATAAGCACAACAACAAAAAAAAAAAAAACATCAAATAAATAAAAAAAAAATAAAACCGAAAAATGAATCCTCATCTTCAGCCAGTAAGTGTGAAAACTGTTACCAAGGGGATTTTCTTTAAATTCACTCGAAAAAAATGTTTATTTCTTTTTATGTGCTAATCCTTAAAAGCTCTATTAGGAATGCGTTGAGCGAGGGTTGGTTGGTTGGTTGTTTGGTTGGTGATGATTTCTTTCCCACACGCTTTTCGCTTAGAAATGCTTAACAACGCTTTGCTTATTTTTTTTTTTGTACCGACTGCTTTTCTGACTCTTGCTCAATTTTATAAAGTCATCATGATGTTGAAGTCGAAGTGCGGACGTCGCTTGTCAAATAAACATAAAAAAATATTTATAACTTTTTTTGCTTTCTGGTGTGAACCGCGCCTCATAAAATGATAATGGTTTTTGTTGTTTTTTTTTTTCTGTTTTATTTTTTGTTTGTTGTGATGACTGCTGTGTTAAAACTGATGAAGTGTGAAATTGATTTTTTTTTTCTCTTTCTACATCAAATATTTGAAATATGATTTTAGTATCAGCGAAGAGTAAGAACCCAACAGATTTTCTTACTTAAATTCTAGTTTTTGTATCTGTTCCTTCAAGAGCATCCTAAAAGTGTGCTATAGAAAATAAAAAGTTATGGATTATTCATTAACAGCGTAGTTAGGTGGAAGGGCAATAAAAAAATGATAACGCAATTGGACAGTCATGCTTGTGCATGCTTGTGTTGACATGGGGTGCATGCAGATGCACCATTTTTTGTTTCATTCATATTTCATATTTTCTATTTTTCACCTAATTCCTCTTATTTTATTAAATTAACTTTTTTAATTTGCTGTTTTGTTTTTGTTTTATTTGCTCAATTATTTTAAAATCATTATTATTATGTTGAGTTTTTTTTATTTTTAACAACAATGGTGACATAATTTATTATTTTTTAATTTGTTTTTATTATTTTTTCTTTTATTTTTTGAAAATATTTTGAAATTATATTTTATATTAGTTTTTTTTCTTGTTCAGTTTTTGCTTTTGTGTCACTCTTTTTTAATATTTTTGTTGGCCTAATTTATTTCTGTCGTCGGCGGTCGTGGAGCAGTGGGTAGAGTTTGTAACTTATACGCCAGAGAGCCCTGGTTCAATTCCATTTGACACAGAAAGTTTTTTCAATTGAATTAATTTTTCTGTTCACCGTCACCTCTCTGCAGACAATGGCAAGCCTCAGAAAGTAAATAATGCCATGTAAAGCTTCTTGAGAACATGCACATTATCCGTTCGGAGTCGGCATAAAACTAGTAGGTAGAGTTCTCGATCAATTTTGTTTAAACATTTAATAACACGCAGAACACAATTTGATCATAAGAAGCTCGGTCAAAGTCCTTTCAAGGGCTTAAATGGCCAGTTTATTATTATTATTATTATTATCATTTTTATTTATTTCTGTAAGTTTTTTACTTTTATCCTTTTCTTTTTAATATGGGTCTGATTGTTTTATGTATATTTTTTTGTTTGTTAAGTGAAATTCCTTTGACGGCGAATGAAATTTCAAAGTCTCTAAGTCGTAACGATGTGTAAGGTTTTCAATTTATTTGAACCTTTTCAAGGTTTGCGTTTCCGTGCACATTTTTCCAGCACAAGAGAGAAGAAGAACGAGTAAAATGTCACTCTCTATTACTCGAACATTACTTTAAAAATTTCTTCGAGCACGAATATCGAGCTTCAAACAGCTGATTGTAAAAGTAATAAAATAAAATGTTTGTGAAGAAAATTTATAAATTTGGTTAGAAAATTAATAAAAATAAATTAAAAAAAGAAAAGAGTTGGCTGTGTCGTGGACACACCCGTAGGTTTTGACGTGACGAAGTTTCTCGTTGTGGTTGTTGTTGTTGTTGTTGATGTAGATGTTGATGTTGATGTTGATGCTGATGCTGATGTTGATGTTGATGTTGATGTTGACGTTGATGTTGATGTTGATGTTGATGTTGATGTTGATGTTGATGTTGATGTTGATGTTGATGTTGATGTTGATGTTGATGTTGATGTTGATGTTGATGTTGATGTTGATATTGATGTTGATGTTGATGTTGATGTTGATATTGATGTTGTTGTTGATGTTGATGTTGATGTTGATGTTGTCGTTGATGTTGATGTTGATGTTGATGTTGATGTTGTTGTTGATGTTGATGTTAATGTTGAAGTAGATGTTGATGTTGATGTTGATGTTGATATTGATGTTGATGTTGATGTTGATGTTGATGTTGATGTTGATGTTGATGTTGATGTTGATGTTGATGTTGATGTTGATGTTGATGTTGATGTTGATGTTGATGTTGATGTTGATGTTGATGTTGATGTTGATGTTGATGTTGATGTTGATGTTGATGTTGATGTTGATGTTGATGTTGATGTTGATGTTGATGTTGATGTTGATGTTGATGTTGATGTTGATGTTGATGTTGATGTTGATGTTGATGTTGATGTTGATGTTGATGTTGATGTTGATGTTGATGTTGATGTTGATGTTGATGTTGATGTTGATGTTGATGTTGATGTTGATCTTGATGTTGATGTTGGTTTTTGTGTTGGTGTTGATGTTGATGTTGATGTTGATGTTGATGTTGATGTTGATGTTGATGTTGATGTTGATGTTGATGTTGATGTTGATGTTGATGTTGATGTTGATGTTGATGTTGATGTTGATGTTGATGTTGATGTTGATGTTGATGTTGATGTTGATGTTGATGTTGATGTTGATGTTGATGTTGATGTTGATGTTGATGTTGATGTTGATGTTGATGTTGATGTTGATGTTGATGTTGATGTTGATGTTGATATTGATGTTGATGTTGATGTTGATGTTGATATTGATGTTGTTGTTGATGTTGATGTTGATGTTGATGTTGTCGTTGATGTTGATGTTGATGTTGATGTTGATGTTGATGTTGTTGTTGATGTTGATGTTGATGTTGATGTTGATGTTGATGTTGATGTTGATGTTGATGTTGATGTTGATGTTGATGTTGATGTTGATGTTGATATTGATGTTGTTGTTGATGTTGATGTTGATGTTGATGTTGTCGTTGATGTTGATGTTGATGTTGATGTTGATGTTGTTGTTGATGTTGATGTTAATGTTGAAGTAGATGTTGATGTTGATGTTGATGTTGATATTGATGTTGATGTTGATGTTGATGTTGATGTTGATGTTGATGTTGATGTTGATGTTGATGTTGATGTTGATGTTGATGTTGATGTTGATGTTGATGTTGATGTTGATGTTGATGTTGATGTTGATGTTGATGTTGATGTTGATGTTGATGTTGATGTTGATGTTGATGTTGATGTTGATGTTGATGTTGATGTTGATGTTGATGTTGATGTTGATGTTGATGTTGATGTTGATGTTGATGTTGATGTTGATGTTGATGTTGATGTTGATATTGATGTTGATGTTGATGTTGATGTTGATATTGATGTTGTTGTTGATGTTGATGTTGATGTTGATGTTGTCGTTGATGTTGATGTTGATGTTGATGTTGATGTTGTTGTTGATGTTGATGTTAATGTTGAAGTAGATGTTGATGTTGATGTTGATGTTGATATTGATGTTGATGTTGATGTTGATGTTGATGTTGATGTTGATGTTGATGTTGATGTTGATGTTGATGTTGATGTTGATGTTGATGTTGATGTTGATGTTGATGTTGATGTTGATGTTGATGTTGATGTTGATGTTGATGTTGATGTTGATGTTGATGTTGATGTTGATGTTGATGTTGATGTTGATGTTGATGTTGATGTTGATGTTGATGTTGATGTTGATGTTGATGTTGATGTTGATGTTGATGTTGTTGTTGATGTAGATGTTGATGTTGATGTTGATGCTGATGTTGATGTTGATGTTGATGTTGATGTTGACGTTGATGTTGATGTTGATGTTGATGTTGATGTTGATGTTGATGTTGATGTTGATGTTGATGTTGATGTTGATGTTGATGTTGATGTTGATGTTGATGTTGATGTTGATGTTGATGTTGATGTTGATGTTGATATTGATGTTGATGTTGATGTTGATGTTGATATTGATGTTGTTGTTGATGTTGATGTTGATGTTGATGTTGTCGTTGATGTTGATGTTGATGTTGATGTTGATGTTGTTGTTGATGTTGATGTTAATGTTGAAGTAGATGTTGATGTTGATGTTGATGTTGATATTGATGTTGATGTTGATGTTAATGTTGATGTTGATGTTGATGTTGATGTTGATGTTGATGTTGATGTTGATGTTGATGTTGATGTTGATGTTGATGTTGATGTTGATGTTGATGTTGATGTTGATGTTGATGTTGATGTTGATGTTGATGTTGATGTTGATGTTGATGTTGATGTTGATGTTGATGTTGATGTTGATGTTGATGTTGATGTTGATGTTGATGTTGATGTTGATGTTGATGTTGATGTTGATGTTGATGTTGATGTTGATGTTGATGTTGATGTTGATGTTGATGTTGATGTTGATGTTGATGTTGATGTTGATGTTGATGTTGATGTTGATGTTGATGTTGATCTTGATGTTGATGTTGGTTTTTGTGTTGGTGTTGATGTTGATGTTGATGTTGATGTTGATGTTGATGTTGATGTTGATGTTGATGTTGATGTTGATGTTGATGTTGATGTTGATGTTGATGTTGATGTTGATGTTGATGTTGATGTTGATGTTGATGTTGATGTTGATGTTGATGTTGATGTTGATGTTGATGTTGATGTTGATGTTGATGTTGATGTTGATGTTGATGTTGATGTTGATCTTGATGTTGATGTTGGTTTTTGTGTTGGTGTTGATGTTGATGTTGATGTTGATGTTGATGTTGATGTTGATGTTGATGTTGATGTTGATGTTGATGTTGATGTTGATGTTGATGTTGATGTTGATGTTGATGTTGATGTTGATGTTGATGTTGATGTTGATGTTGATGTTGATGTTGATGTTGATGTTGATGTTGATGTTGATGTTGATGTTGATGTTGATGTTGATGTTGATGTTGATGTTGATGTTGATGTTGATGTTGATGTTGATGTTGATGTTGATGTTGATGTTGATGTTGATGTTGATGTTGATGTTGATGTTGATGTTGATGTTGATCTTGATCTTGATGTTGATGTTGGGTTTTGTGTTGGTGTTGGTGTTGGTGTTGTTGTTGGTGTTGGTGTTGGTGTAGGTGTTGGTCTTGGTGTTGGTGTTGGTGTTGGTGTTGGTGTTGGTGTTGGTGTTGGTGTTGGTGTTGGTGTTGGTGTTGGTGTTGGTGCTGGTATTGTTTTTTTTTTCATATGCTTCCCCATTGGTTGTGCTTCTCCTTGGTGCGTTGCCTTGGTTGCATTCAACTAACCCAGCAAAAGTGATGCATATATGCGTCCCATTAGGCGGTTCCCTGAGGGGCACCGTACATTTTTTTTTTTTTATTTTTATCATATGCCCTAAAACCTCACCTTCATTTTCGTTGGTTAAAATTTACCGTTACGCCAGTAGTCACAGAATAAAAATTCCATGCAACGTTTTTTCATGATTGTATCATCTTTACTGCATTATGTGGTTGCCACCCTGATATCATGACGATTTTTTTAATTTAGTTGTGAGGCGTAATGACACATCTATGCTGTCGTAAAACAAAATTCTGAGCAGCACGTCTTCTGAATGATTAATAATTCCATGCAACGATATTATGTTTCTGTTACATAAGCTGCTGTATTCACGACCCGGTGACGTCAGAAATTTTTTTTTATTTATGTCGTAGGACCAAGTATAAATCCATCATTTTCCTTTTTAAACATTTTTCGTAGCTTATATACTCACCGAGTAAAAATTCAATGCAACGCCGCTGCACGAATGTTGCATTGTCGATCTTTGAGCGGCTCTCTCTCTATGTCCCCATGATGACAGAAATTTTTTGTCTAGTTTTGTTGTGAGGGCTTAGATCAGGCCTTTATTGGTGTATCATAATTATAGTCCTAGCTCTAATACTCAGTGAGTAATAATTCCATGCAACAAATTTTCAGTTGCGTTGCTTAAGCAGCTCCCACCCCGCCTCGATGACGTTTTGAATTTTTGTTTTGTTTTTATAATGAAGTCAACAAATCAACCTTTACGGTCGGGTCGTACCCTTTTCTTAATCATAGCTCTTATACTCAGTGAGTAACAATTCAATGCAACGCCGATGAACTTTGAAAAAATTCATTTTTCAACTTTTTTGGAAACCTGCGCGGTAAAACGTAACTTCGTCACGTCAAAAAATGTGCAAAATGGACGCAAATGGAAACTAAAGGTTCTTAGAGAACAATTCACGTGCAACTTCTTTGAATTTTCCATTTTTTTAAATAAACCAACCAGCAAATTTGAATTGTCAAGGAACAGCTGTTGTGCTTGAACTTTACTTGAAGTCGTTTCCGTAATTTTTGGCAAATTTTCTCATTTTGACAGATAATGAAATTACTCTCTATTACTCGAACTTTACTTTAATTTTGCTTGAAACGAGTACGGAAATAGACCTATAAGGTTGGTTGTTAAAAACTTGACAGATCAGTGGGGTCCAAGGAATTTTAAGCACGGGCCAATGCTTGAAAAAACAAAAAAAAAACACAAAATTTTGCTAAAAAAAAAAAAAAAACAAAAAAAAACAATTTAAATGCAATAAGATTCCATGTCATGAGGAATTACTCGATACACAAGTAACGAGACAATCAATTTAAGCATCGACATCAGCAGCTGCAACCAGAGTTGCTTTCGGAAGCTCCGTCAACCAGTACTGGGCAAATGCAAACTAACAGCTCTATTCTAACAAAGTCACAAAAGCCACCTCAGTATCAATTGATACAGAAGTCACAATTGATACAAATTCCTATTCTGAGCACTTTTAAAAAGCTCTTTTTGTATCAATAGTGATCAAAATAGTGACAAGCAGCTAAGAAGGTCACAAGCGAAAAATTCATACAAATAAAATTTTATAAAAACAATAATAAAATTTAATTTAATAAAAAAAAGAAGGGAATATCTTAAGAAGACGGCTTCTAGGATACCGAAATCCTTTTTGGAAATTCATTTCGACTGCCGAATACAGTGTGTTTGGAATTTCATTGAGGAACTCCAACCACATGATAAGCGAAGGGCGTGCATACCATTTGCCTTGAGGTTTTTGGCAACTATTTATTTTTATGCTAATGGCTCTTTTCTTGACTATGTCGGCAATCGTTTTTCGACTTCCATGAGCCAATCATCGGTATCGTGGTCAATTCAGCATATCACAGCACAGCTCATTGTTACACAAAAATGTATCGACATTTATTTTCAAGTGACAACTGATGAGCAAGTTGATATAAAAAGAAGGTGACCAATTCAAAAAGCTTTACAACATGATGTGGTGAATTTTTAAAGCTTTTTGCTTGTGACAGTTCAACCTGAATACGAATCAATAGAGACCGAATCAAAATGATCACAATTTTTCAGTATCAATTGATTGTGACGATTATGCCAGAATAGGGCTGTAATATTCAAAAAGTGATCGAGTTGAGGAGGCATTTTAAAACTGATAGATATACCCGGTAAACGTTTTCGTGCTAATAAAAAACGGAGTGGAGACAGTCATTGACAGTTTGTTGCTCAAGTTAATGAACATAATTGCGTGGCAGTTAAAACAGCATCTCAGGAAAATATGGACAATCAAATTGATAAGCGTAAAAATTAACATTCTTTGCTTTACGAGGCCCTCACTCAACATAGCAGCTATGATGATCAGGTAGCAGGAGCCAATAATCAACAAGATTTTCCTGTGCTTTGAGAGGCTACGTCAGCGAGTACAATGCAAATGCAATCTAGCATTCAAAAAGTGACAAAGTTGAGGAGATATTCGAAAACTACTAAAACACCAGCTGAATGTTCTCAAGCTTATAGAAAGCGGGAAAAAAAATTATTTATTCCATTTTGTATTGCATTTCTTTTCAGATACTCCCTCTCTCTATTTTACACTAAAATTTCTCTTATTCTTTACTTTTTAAGAAGTTTCACTTCTGTCACGTGTAGGTTAATACATGCGAATTGTTTTTTTTTTTTTTTTTTTTTTTTTGTCTTTTTGTGTTTTTACTCTTTTCGTTTTTTTTTCTCACATCATATAGTTTTTATAATTAAATTTAGTTTTTGTATTATTTGTTTTTAATTTTTTCTTTTGTTTTCAATTTTTAAAATTCTTATTTTAATTATTTTATATTGATTTAAGCTTCTATAAAATTTTCTTATTTTTTATACTATTTTAAACATCTTTATTATTTTTTCAATTTTCTTAAAATTTATTTAATTTTTTTACGATTTTATAAGTAAAAGTGTGGTTCGGTTAGAACTTATTAAAATTTGCATTTTTTTTTTTTTTATGAAACACAGTTTTATTGAGTTTTTTTACACAATAAAACAAAATCAAATTTTACCATTATTTTTTCGCTACCTGGTTACATTTGTACTTATACATATAACACAGACCTTATTCGTCTGTATGTGCAGCTGCTTCCCGACAGACACACACGCACACACAGACACCACTGAAACCGTTTAAACTGCAATTTTTATTCATTACAAGTTCGCATTACATTTGTACGCATTAACTACCCGCACACAATCGCCCAAGAATGCCGCTTGCCTTGGTCGTTGACGGCTCAGCCAGCCGCCCGAGCACTATCTCGAAATTCTGTTACCGTAAAATTTGCACACACACCCACACGGACAGTGAAATGCATAGACCATCTCATAGAAATGCGATTTTTATTGACTTTACAACTGCTTACTACACCATGCAGCAGCAGCAGGCTAGAAAGACTCATACTGTTCCGCTCTTCTTCTACCACATGCCATCTTTGCCATCTTTGGTGCACTTATGAAAATGCATTACCGTTATTACACGTGTTCAAAAGAACAAATTGCAGTTAATTTCGCCGACATCATCAGTTTTTTCTTTATGAAGCTGCTTTGTATGAAACTATGTGTGGGTGTGTATGTATATGTATTTCAGCAAGCCGAGGTATTTTAACACATTACAACAACAACAACCAGAGAGAAGGTTGTGGGTAATACAACAGGAACAACAAATGAAGCGCTGCGTAAGCATTTGGCAAAAATGGACGCCATTGCATCCGAGCGAATGAACGAATGCATTGGCATTAAAAGCGAACTAAGCGAAGTTAAGCATGCATTTTTTAGTTTTTTTTTTTTGTTTTTTATTTCTTCTTAACCTCAGTCAAGCAAGGCATTTTGTGGCGTGAGGACGATGGTTGGAGGCAGAGAAAAAGCGGTTAAAATACAAAATAAGCGGAAACGGAAACGGATACGAAATGACCTAATGGCTTTGGCTGAGGCCAACAAGAACGCATGCCAACGTTGTATGCTGCAGGCGGCAAACATGTTATCTTCACTGAAACATCAGCGAACTGGCCAGATATACATAAAGTATGCCGTTGGTGTGGTAGAGAAGCGAGGGAGCGAATTTTTAAAGAGTACACCTTATAAAAGAGAAGGGAGGCTATGGCAACTAAAGCAATGGCAGCAGTAAAAAGTACGTAAAAAATACGTTTATGGAAACAATATTGATTTAAAACAAAATGTTTGGAATTTTATCTTATTAGAGGTGGAGTGAAAGTGGTGGACGCCATTATTTTCACTCTTTGTGCAGTTATTAAAAAATAGAATTCAGAGAAAAAATTTACAAATTTTGTAGGCATAAATAAAGCACTTTACGCGGTAATGAAACATTGAATATCTACAAAAAAGTCATATGGCATATGACATTTGACACGTCATATACGTATAACATATATATTGGTATATGTCTTGATATATGTCCTGACATATTTCAGGTCATGTGTCATGTTATATGTCATTTTATATGTCATGTTATATGTCATGTCATATGTCATGTCACATGTAATGTCATGTCATGTCATATCATATGTCATTTCATGTCATATGTCATGTCATGTCATCTGTCATGTCATCTGTCATGTCATCTGTCATTTCACCTTGCATGTCATATGGCATATCATGTGATGCGTCATGTCATGTCATATCATGTGATATCATCTGTTATATCATATGTCATTTCTTGTCATGTCATATGTCATGTTATGTCATGTAATGTCATGTGTCATGTGATGTCATGTCATATGTCATGTCATATATCATGTCATATATCATGTCATACTAAATTGATTTCTTTCATCTCCCATTGGTTGATTGAATTTTCAACGATAGAATAGCGTTTTTATGATGTTACATATATTTTAAAAATTTTTGAAATTATTATTCACGTCATATGTCATGTCATATGTTATGTCATTATATATTACATTTGTATGTCATATGTCATGTCATATGTCATGTCATATGTCATGTCATATGTCATGTCATATGTCATGTCATATGTCATGTCATCTGTCATTTAACCTGTCATGTCATTTCATGTTATGTCATATGGCATATCATGTGATACGTCATGTCATGTCATATCATGTCATTTCATGTCATATCATGTCATATCATGTCATATCATGTCATATCATGTCATATCATGTCATATCATGTCATATCATGTCATATGTCATGTCATGTCATATGTCATTTCATGTCATGTCATGTCATGTGATTTCATGTAATGTCATATGTCATGTCATATGACATGGCATATGTCATGTCATATGTCATGTCATATGTCATCTCGTATGTCATGTCATATGTCATGTCGTGTGTCATGTCGTTCTAAAATAATTTATTTTTATCTCTCACTGATTGAAGTATATTCATTAACAGAATAGCGTTTTTATTAAGTAAAATTTTTAAAATTTTTTTAATTTACTTAATATGGTAAAAATTTTAAATTAAATTAAGTATTATAAAGTGGCAACATTTAGACACTAATAAATTTCGGCAGGGCTGGCAACACTGTGTTTGTGTGTGTGTGAACTATTCAAAAATGTTCTCACTACTGAGAACGCAAATTTTTTTACTCTTTACGGCTCATTTACGGCCTAAAATTATGCAGCAACGAATGTGACAGTCAGAACCTAGTACATAACTACCACCGCTTACAAATTGGCATCATTCTAATTGTGTTGGACATAATTATATTTGGTGTGCTGGTTGGACATTGTCAAAAAAAATTCAACGTTGTTGTGTTGTTGTTCATTCGATCGGACGGGACGGACGGACGTTTGTCGTTGTTGCTTTTTATTATTGTTGTGTGTAGTGGTGATGTTACCGTTAAATGCCTTCAAACATAGTTAGCTAAAATAAAATCAAAATTCCGAAAACTGGCGGAAGTTGGTTAGTTGTTCAGAAATGGAATATAAAAAAAAAAAAATATTGAAGCGAAATAAAACAAAAATACCACATTTTGGCCCCTTAATGGTGACAACACTTGGCCACCATCACCACCAACACGTTGTTGTAGTAATTGCGGAGGCCATCAGACCCACTACCACTGCCCTTACTACTCCAGTTTTGATATTACTCTTAATACTACTTTGAAACATGTAACAACATGCCGAAACATGTTTCCACGGGAATATTATTTCCGCTGGCGAGGCTGCAGTGTAGGCGTATTATACTTTAGTAGTTGCATTTTGGCTAATGAGGCTTTGGTGGCGCCGGGAGAAGCTGTTAGTTTCCGAACGCACCCTATTAATCACTGGTTTTGTATGGGAAAATACTACAGCATACTTTTTGGTGGCAATAAAATATGTGGAATTTTCAAAAGTTGCTAACAATAGCATAACATTGTTAAACAGTACTCCAGTAATAACAACAACAACGACAATGATGTCTATGACAATCAGCTACAACATTTTGATTTAATTTCCTGGTCAATGTAATTGGAAATGCAAACAACTGAATTGAATGGGACATTTATTTGGCTGTGCTTTAATATTTGCATTATTGTATTTAGTTTTGCAAAATATGTTGCATATATTTAGGGGAGGCTTTTCAAAATAGCTAGAATAAGAGTAAAATATTAGAGCTATATCTGTTTCGCTTTGTGACAAAACTTTTGGTAGCAACAAAAATGCTGCATATTTTTAGCGGCACGAAAACATAGAATGTTGCGTATTTTACGAGTTTTTACCATTTTCAGCGTTTCTTGGGGATTATTTGTAAAATATTTTTTAGAATTTTTCTTTTTAACTTATACTTAAACTTAAACTTAAACTTGGACTTATACTTAAACTTAAACTTAAACTTAGACTTATACTTAAACTTAAACTTAAACTTAAACTTAAACTTAAACTTAAACTTAAACTTAAACTTAAACTTAAACTTAAACTTAAACTTAAACTTAAACTTAAACGTAAACTTAAACTTAAACTTAAACTTAAACTTAAACTTAAACTTAAACTTAAACTTAAACTTAAACTTAAACTTAAACTTAAACTTAAACTTAAACTTAAACTTAAACTTAAACTTAAACTTAAACTTAAACTTAAACTTAAACTTAAACTTAAACTTAAACTTAAACTTAAACTTAAACTTAAACTTAAACTTAAACTTAAACTTAAACTTAAACTTAAACTTAAACTTAAACTTAAACTTAAACTTAAACTTAAACTTAAACTTTAACTTTAACTTTAACTTTAACTTTAACTTAAACTTAAACTTTAACTTTAACTTTAACTTTAACTTTAACTTTAACTTTAACTTTAACTTTAACTTTAACTTTAACTTTAACTTTAACTTTAACTTTAACTTTAACTTTAACTTTAACTTTAACTTTAACTTTAACTTTAACTTTAACTTTAACTTTAACTTTAACTTTAACTTTAACTTTAACTTTAACTTAAACTTAAACTTAAACTTAAACTTAAACTTAAACTTTAACTTTAACTTAAACTTAAACTTAAACTTAAACTTAAACTTAAACTTAAACTTAAACTTAAACTTAAACTTTAACTTTAACTTTAACTTTAACTTTAACTTTAACTTTAACTTTAACTTTAACTTTAACTTTAACTTTAACTTTAACTTTAACTTTAACTTTAACTTTAACTTTAACTTTAACTTTAACTTTAACTTTAACTTTAACTTTAACTTTAACTTTAACTTTAACTTTAACTTTAACTTTAACTTTAACTTTAACTTTAACTTTAACTTTAACTTTAACTTTAACTTTAACTTTAACTTTAACTTTAACTTTAACTTTAACTTTAACTTTAACTTTAACTTTAACTTTAACTTAAATTAAATTTAAACTTGAACTTTTTAAAATTTTTTTATATTTACTAGTCTATAACTCTTTAATGATCACCTGTGACAAAGTATTTGTGTAGAAATTGTTCAAATATTTCTCACAGTTTTCGAGCTTTGTCGGCACATACATTCCTTGGTTGGTTTCGATGATGTGACAGTATCAAGTTAGCTCAGTTGAGAAGTTTTAATTCCATTACCTTTATTTTTCCAATAGGTTTTGGAGTGTTAAGCGCTGAAGGGTTTATGTACCACTTTATAGCAGCTTTCTAGTGCGGTTAAGGCATAACTATAGGTTGTTCATTTTTACAGTTGAGAGTTTTTTTAAATTATTCTTGAAGAAGGGTTAATCTAGCGTGCTCATACTACATAGCACATAAAAAATGTGAATAAAAGATTTATTTTTTATTTAATGTTGGCGACAGTTAGTATTATATCCTGCTATACTCACTATCGGCTTCTTTTCAAACTTCAGAACGCATAACACTTGCCTTAGATTTTATTTTACATGCTTCTAAGACTTCTCGCCACTCTACATCAGTGGTGATCAACACACGGTTCAAACAACAACAAATAAAGCTTTCCGAGTGCACAGCTTTACACTGAAACAAGAAGTTGTTAAAAGCTCTCACAACATTTGGTGCAAGGAAATCTTGTCGAGTTTGGATTTTGAATATTATCATTTCTTTTTTATTTTTGTGTATGTTTTCCGATATTTAAACATAGAAAACATTAACAAAAAAAGGTTAAAGTGAAGAATATAATGTATTAATATTTTTCCTGAAACATTGCAAAATATTAAAGTACATTCTACAATAAAATAGCGAGTGACTCTCATATCATATGAGCGCTCAAAGCATACTAACTTGAAATTTAAAGCACTGTAGAAAAAACAAACTTTTACGCAGTGTACAAACACAGAGAGCCGATTGCTACTTCGTGTGCTAAAGCTCAACAACGCACGATGCCCTCGGGCTATGGGAAACCGTGCAGTGAGCACCACTGCTCTACATCCTACACATATTTCACTTAATTGCCGATTTTTTTCGCAGTAATCTTTCACGTTTCGAACAAAACCGAACTGAACTGGGGCTCTACTCCGTATTGCGATGCGAAAATGGAACGCTATGCGCATTCAAATGGCAAATCGCACGTGGTTATTGCATTACGGAGTACCGATTGCGCTATTTTGCAATTTTTTTTTTCGCATTGCAATACAGCGTAGGGCCCCAAATAGGTATAACATACAAAATCCTCCATTTAAAGCTTAAAAAAAACATACAAGGTACACAAGATGATTCGTGAATGATCACATTATAGTTTTCGTGAAAAAAATTATTTCAAGTAGTTATCAAGCTTTGTAGACACAAATTTCGTTTAGTTCGTGAAAACCATCTTTAAAAGCCATTTAACACTATTACACTGTTAATTTAAAGCGTTTTAGATGCGCATACACTAAATTTACCCTATAGTCTAATATATGACCTAATACATGATACATAGGCGTCCGCAGTAATTTTTAAGGAGAGAGGGGGAAGGTATTTGTGCACGTATCTAAAAATGATGATATGAAAATGTTACATATACGACTAAACATAGGAAATAAAAATAAATAAAATTTTTACAGTCCAGAGGGGAAAGTGATCCCCCTATGGACGCCCTTGACCCTATATATACCTAAGATTAAAATAATCACATATTTTTAGCTATCTACAATAAAATTTCCTTGAAAATTATTCAAGAAAAAAGCAAAGATGATTATAGGAAATGTGATAGTGTCTTCATATTTCTAAAAGTAATTCGGCATAGCCCATGAGTCTTAAAAGAATCCATTTTTACTATTTTTGAAACAAATTTTTTGAAGGAAATATATCACGTCTTCATATTTCTAAAAGCATTTGGGGCATAGCCAATGAGTCTTTAAAGAATCCATTTTTACTATTTGTGAAACAAATTTTTTAATCGGCTCAATATGTCTCTAACTTTATTAGCCCAAAAAAACCCAAATTTTCTTGCTTTCTCTAATAAAATTCAATTTTGATAACAATAAAATCATATTTTTAAAGCTATAAACTATTACAATGGTACATTTGGGATACTTTAGAAAATATTCATCAATAAAAATGCTAAATGAATATCAAAAATCAATATTTGTTAAAAACTTTTGCAAATTTTATAGCCTACGACTCATCAGGGTCCCAATTTTAACAATACTCGAAAGAATTATTTTAATCCGCTCATTAATTGTCCAGATTTACCGGCCCAACCTCTCTCTTTCTTTTTCTCTTTTTCATTTGAAATTTGGTTACGGTATCAAACTATCTTTGAGAGCCTTTGAAGAATACAAAAGTACTAACTTTAAACATTGAAGGTACATTTGGGGTACTTAAGAATAACTTACTTAGAATTACTTAAATAGAAAAATATTTAATAAAACCGTTAAATTTTCAAAGTCAATATCAAAGACAATATCAAAAATATTTCGGATATCAATGTTTTTTTAAGGTTTTCAGCGAATTATTAAGCCTTTGACTCTTGAAAGACTCCACTTTGGTCATTACCGAAAGACTTATTTTAATAGGTTCAAAGCTTTCTAGTTGGACCGGTTTAGACATAAATGCATTTTTTCTCCCTCTATCTCGCTCTCTCTCTCTCTCTTTCTATTCTCTATTTTTCTCTTTCTCTATTTCTAATTTTTTCTCTTTCTCTCTATCTTTCTCTCTATCTTTCTCTCTCACTCTTTCCCTTTTTCTCTCTATTTCTCTTTTTCTCTCTCTTTTTCTCTTTGTCTCCTTCTTTTTCTTCTTTTCTCACTATCTTTCTCTCTCACTCTTTCTTTTTCTTTCTCCCTCTTGCTCTTTTTCTTTTTCTCTTTCTCTTTATCTTTCTCTCTCGCTCTTTATCTCTCTCTCTCTCTCTCTCTCTCTCTCTATCTCTATATCTCTTTCTCTTTCTCTTTCTCTTTCTCTTTCTCTTTCTCTTTCTCTTTCTCTTTCTCTTTCTCTTTCTCTTTCTCTTTCTCTTTCTCTTTCTCTTTCTCTTTCTCTTTCTCTTTCTCTTTCTCTTTCTCTTTCTCTTTCTCTTTCTCTTTCTCTTTCTCTTTCTCTTTCTCTTTCTCTTTCTCCTTCTTTCTCTTTCTCTTTTTCTTTCTCTTTCTCTTTCTCTTTCCCTTTCTTTTTCTCTTTCTCTTTCTCTTTCTCTCTCTCTTTCTCTTTATATTTCTCTCTCTCTTTCTCTTTATATTTTTCTCCTTCTCTTTTTCTTTATATTTCTCTCTCTCCTTCTCTTTATATTTCTCTCTCTCTTTCTCATTATATTTCTCTCTCTCTCTTTCTCTTTATATTTCTCTCTCTCTCTTTCTCTTTATATTTCTCTCTCTCTCTTTCTCTTTATATTTCTCTCTCTCTTTCTCTTTATATTTCTCTCTCTCTCTCTCTTTATATTTCTCTCTCTCTTTTTATTTCTCTCTCTCTCTTTCTCTTTATATTTCTCTCTCTCTTTCTCTTCATATTTCTCTCTCTCTTTCTCTTTCTATTTCTCTCTCTTTTTCTCCCTCTATCGTTCTTAAAATGTCCCAAATGTCTCCAAATCTGGTTGCAATGTTTTTTAAGACAAGCTTAAATCTTAACTGTTCACATTTATAGCTTTCGCTTTGATGTTTCTTCAATAGTTTAAACCATATGCGCACTATTTTATAGCCCATCATGTTGCCCATCTCCATTCAGTATCACTGCTTCTCCTGTTGCAGTAAGACGATCTCTGTAAAGCTCTAAAATTGTTTTCCTTTTCAAAGTCATGCAATACTTCTGCAGCTCGTACGTGTCGTCGAGCTTAGAATGGTTTTTTTTTTTTTGTTCACCACCCCCTCCCAATAGTGCCGCCTTTGTACACTACTATTGCATACGCAGTTAAAGGGGCATTTTATTTCACTCCATTGTGCTGCAAGTGTTGTTTTTCTTCTTAGTCTTGTTTTTGTATCTAATCGTGTGTAATGCTCAACACTATTTTTCTTTGCTTGCCATTTCTATAGAAATTCACAACAAATATGGCTTTTATGTATGTGAGTTATTTTCCTTTATTTCTATTTCTTTTCTATATTGCTATTGCAATGCATTTTCAAAGCTGCATTGGTGTTGAAGTTGTAGGTGTCTAGCCCTACCTTTTATACTCTGTTGCGCTCCTCTTCAAACGTTTTAACATGATTTCAAATGTTTTTCTATTTATTTCTTTTGACAAAAGTTCACACCTTTGGATTTCTTCGTTGTTTTTTTTTTCAAATTAATTGGAATGATAGACATGGTAGAATGGGGTTATATGAGCTTCAATGTCTATCATGTGTCACTCGTACTGTGTTGTCTATACTTACATATGTTAGAAAAATCAGTGAAAAATACGGTTGAATATTTACAGAGGATAGCATTTTATATAAAAATAATTTCAAATATTGGATTAAAATAAGAGTTTCAGTGCTTTAAAGGTACAATCCAGTACAAAGAAGGCCTTATTAAAAATATTGTCACAACCGTTACATATACGTCGCATTCGTCGGATTTCACATGAATATTTTTAGAAAAATCTAAACTTCCTTTTAGTTTTTGTGCAATTGAAAGATAGTCGTCATTACAGGGAAATTTCAGTTCTGAATTCGTCACATCCGTTACTTGCAAGTTTTAAATTTCTTCAATTCAATGAACTTTTTCACTCATTAGACTTTCATCCTAATCAACACGAAAATATGTAAAAATCTCTTAAAAAAAAGTTCAAGATTGAAACTTGTAACATCCGTTACCTGAAACGTCCACCTAAATTCGTAACCTGAAGAGTGTTATGGGAATGAGTGCGATGACATTTTCAACTATATTCCAGCTGAATAAGTTTTTTGTGTCATTGAAAGATAGTCATTGAATTTGTCACTTCTTGAATTTGTCACAGCCGTAACTTTAAGGTATATTTTTTTTAATTTTATGAACTTTTGCTAAAATTCAACTTTCAGTACTTTCAAAACCTCGGCAAAAATTATCAAGAAAACAATTTGTCACATCCGTTACCTGAAACGTGCATCTAAACCCATTACCACTAAGTGTGTAAAACAAAACGAACGCGAGGACATTTTCAACTATATTTCAGCTCAATAAGTTCTTTGTGGATATTCATTAGGGAGAAGCTTCAGTTTTGATTTTGTCACTTCCGTTACTTTCAAGTGTAACGTTTTCCAATTAAATAAAATTTTACTCACATTATGCTTTCAACTCGAAATCTTTACAAAAATAACCCAGATTAAGATTTGTCACATCCGTTACCTGTAACGAGCACTTATATCCGTTACCTTAAGCGTTCAAGGCGAAATTTCAGCTTAATAAGTTTCTTGTGCAATTAAAGGATAGCATTTAGGGAGAAGCTGACCTTTGTGTCACGTCCGTAATTTTCTGTATTTTATTTTTCAATATAATACATTTTTGTCTTCATTATAAAAATTATTCGATTCGATTATATTTCAGCTCAATAAGTTCCTTGCGCCATTAAAGCATAGTATTTGGAGAGAAACTGTCCTTTTTGCTTATGTCACATCCGTTACTTTCTTAATTGCATGTTTTCAATATAATACATTTTTGTTCTCATTAAGAATCTTTTCGTTCACTACGAATCTTTATAAAAATTGACGAAAATAAAACTTGCCACATCCGTTACCTGAAATGAGCACCTTAAACTTTTACCTGAGGTAGTTATGGGGAAATGAGAATATTTGTTTAGTTCAATAAGTTTTTCAGTTAAAATGTTGATGTCAGAAAAAATTACTCAATGAGAGAAATATTTTCCAAACTGCACTGAACATCTGGTCAATTGCGATGAATGGAGTTCCTTGTGTTTCATCAAACTTGAAGGATTATTTAACTAGTACCATAGGTGTCCGCAGGAGTTTTTCAAGGGCGGAGGGGGGGACAAAGGTAAGCATTGGTGTGCACGTATATGAAAATTATGATATTTAAATGTAACATATACACATAGGAAACAAAAATACATAAAATTTTTCCAGTCCAGGGGGGGTGTCCCCCTTCTATCCCCTGTGGACGCCCTTGACTAGTACTATATCATTATTCCAAGACAAGCAATATATTATCATTCGACCTCACAAATTGTATAATTCAATAGAACTTTTTTAAACACTATTACCAGAAATAATAAAATGAGAAAAAGAAAACTTATGTTTTGCTACTAAATGTTAAGAATTTGAATAGGCAATGTAGGAAACATTTTTTTTTTGGAGAAAATGATTAAAAAAGTACTACTTTTATTGTCTATTTTGTCTATTATTGTCTATTATGAGACTGTAAGAGTCATGTATTAAAAAACTCGTAATTTCTCTCGTTGCACTAAATGAAACAACAAAAAAGTATTCGAATCAGGCCTGTAAGGGGGCGGGGGGGGCGAGAGGTGTTAAAACTTCCATGGGGTCAAAAAAGGAAACAAAATATCTATACAAACCAGATCATTCATAGGTATATTTTCGATATTAAATAATATTTTATTTTTTGAAAATACCTCTAAAAGAATCAATCAATCAAACTATTTTCATGTTTAGCACACCCTGTAGTGCGTGACGCATACGGTTGATGCACCCTATGGCAGTCTTAAATTACATGAATAAGTTGTTGTTGTCCAAAGCATGCTTTGCTTCAGTTTTACGATATGTAGGAGGTCAATAAATAATAATTTGTACTCACCGACATATCTACACTATACTTCACAACTGGTTTTGGACAATGTTTATTAAAGACAAATGGCACTGCCACAGTGCAGCTGTCATTGGTAAATGATTGTTTTTTAAATGATTTTATAAATGACTTATTTGTAATGTAAATTCCTTAAAGTATTAATTAATATTAATTTTTATATCTTACTTTATAAATTGTTTGTTTCAAGATAATTTAATTTTATAATATTTTATAAAATAATTTTTGTGCGATTTAATTTACAAAATTTATATTAAAACAAAGTAAAGAAATAAACAAAGTAGAATTTATGTCACTAAAGAATCATTCTGAAGACGAACAACTTAACATTCCTAAACATGTTGAGGGTGGCTGACAGTATCCAGGTCTTATAAATTGTCCAGAAAGGCTTAACAAACACTGGAAATATTGCCTTGTATAGTCTCCGCAAACGTTATTTAGGAACATATTCCACCTTACCCGCCTCAATGACTTCAGGCACAAATAATGCTTAGAACAGTTGTGTGTTCCCGCCCCGACTCTAACTGAGCGTATTGACGTTTCATATCAAGGAAGAAAAATATTGCATACTTTATAGATAATGCTCAGTTCTTAAAACTTACTTTAAATCTCAGTTTATTTAATTGCTGATGATTCATAATTTTACAAAAGAAATCTAATGGCGGACTCATTATGCAGTGAATCACAATATTGAAATGCTTTTTTTGCTACTGCATCCAGACACACAGGGGAAAAAAATAATCAAAACAATTTTTCGCGCGTAAACAAACAAATCTTGACGCAATCGCGCAAGCTACTTGAAAGCTTTTTTTAGATGCCCCAGTACAAATAATTGTTATTTTGTTTACCTTTGCTTCTCGACGTTTTCGTTGTTGTTGAAAACAATGAAAATTGACAGCAGGCCTTAAGCAGTATTCAAGAGCAAAAACAACAATAGCAACAGCAACAACAACTAGAAGTTCTCATATAAACATAAACACAAACGCACAGATTGAACGACTAACGCAAGAAAGCTTTTGTAGCATGTTAGCATATAAATTATTATATTTGCACAAACTGTGAGCATGTGTTGGTGAATATTTATGCACACAAGCAAACGTGCGTATGTGTGTTCGTTATAGCGTTAGTAGTAGCTAAGATTTTTGATTAAAAATGCCAAAGCAACAAAAAAAAAGTACCCGTTGACTGCCTTTTTTGAGCCGCTTGTGTAAACAACAACACGTCGTCGTCGCACGTATTTTAGTTGCTCACTTTTAGGCGCAGCAATACAAAAACTTATTGCCAAAAGAAATCAGGTCCTCTTACAGCCAAATAACGACACATGGTTAAGATATAAAAAAAATACACACACACACACACTCATAAACACACACACAACAATGCGTGGCAAAATTGAATGCAGCTTTAGGCAAATAAGCTGCCAGCTCGAATAGCTTTTACTTAGTTAAATATATGAAGTTTACATTAAGGCGCCGAACAAAAAAACAAAATGCTAATAAGAACAGGAAGTAAGTAAGTACAACAACAGCCAGATGCAGGCAGTTTCAAATAAAAATTTAATTCAATGGAATAGAGAATAGCGCAAAATTGAAAATATTTTAATATGCTGAGCAGGTGCAGCCAGGACTCGAAATGAAATTAACGGAAAACTCTTCACTGAGTGTCTAAAGCAAGGGGTTTCATTTCTATTTAAAGACAGTAACTGATGCTGAGATTTATTTTGAGAAAAATTTTAACTGATTACGCAAGAATGAAAAAAAAAAAACAAACATCCTTTTGTGATAACGCACTGAAGTGAGTGTTAACTCGGCAGGAGGCGCTACCGGGTAAAATTTACCCGGTTAACATAAATTCGTTAACATCTAATTTTACGCTGTGATTTCATTAAAAAAAAAATAGTACATTACATTAACATTACAGTAACTTTACATTAACATTACTTTAACACAACATTAACATTACATTAACATTACATTAACATTACATTAACATTACATTAACATTACATTAACATTACATTAACATTACATTAACATTACATTAACATTACATTAACATTACATTAACATTACATTAACATTACATTAACATTACATTAACATTACATTAACATTACATTAACATTACATTAACATTACATTAACATTACATTAATGTACAAAAAAGTAATACATTACATTAACATTACACTAACATTACATTAAAATTACATTAAAATTACATCAACATTACAATAACATTACTTTAACATAACATTAACATTACATTAACATTACATTAACATTACATTAACATTGCATTAACATTACATTAACATTACATTAACATTACATTAACATTACATTAACATTACATTAACATTACAATAACATTACGTTAACATTACATTCACATTTCATTAACATTACATTGACATTACATTAAAATTACATTAACATTACATTAACATTAAATTGACATTACATTAACATTACATTAAAATTACATTAGCATTTTATTAACATTACATTGATACATTACATTAATACATTATATTAAATTAATACTTTATTCACACATTTTTTCGTGAAAAATATATAAAAATATAACATAAAAATTTGTTTCATTTAAATACCCAAAGTAAACTTCCATTGTAACAATAAATCTATTGTGGTATTTTTTACCCGGTAGTGACGGTTATTTATGCATTATGAGGTGCACCTCTTGCCGAGTTAAACAAGGAAAATGAGTGAGTTATTGAAAGTTAAAAATAGTCTTAAGTTAATATAGAAAATATGCCTCCAGCATACTTAAATGGAAATAAAATATACTCAAATGAGATTTAAACACACTCAAACCCAATTCACACACATTCAAATCCAATTCAAATGCGTTTCAAACATAACCCAATGAATAGTAAACATACTCCAATGAGTATGAAACATACTCAAATAAGTATAAAACATACTCAAATGTCTACTTAACACATTTAAGTAAGTGTTAAATACACTCGAAAGGGTTTGAATACACTCAAATGAGTGTTAAACACACTCAAATGGGCATAAAACCTACTCAAATGAGTATAAAACATACTCAAGTGCCTATTTAACACACTCAAATAAGTATAAAGCACATTCAAATTAGTATTAAACACACTCAAATGAGTATTAAACACAATCAAATGAGTACTCAAAATTACTACTAAAAATACTTAAATGAGTATAAAAAATACTCAAATGAGTATAAAAAATACTCAAATGAGTATTCAAATATAATATATATATAAATATTCAAATCGATGAAAAATATACTCAACTGCGTTTAAGACTCAAGTCAAAAAGAAACAAGCTAGAAAGAAAAAATAACACTCTTGAGTGTAAGGGATTCACCATTGGATGAGAAATGAATAGCAGATACTCAATTTTATACAAAACATACTCAAATAGGCGTTAGTTTTACTAAAATTTACTCAAGTGAATGTAAAAGCCTAAAATACACTCCAATGGATATAAAACAACATTCAAATGGATATCCAAGATACTCAAGTCAATACGAAACATATTCAAGTGTTCGTAAAATTTAACTAAATGAGTGTAAAACAAAAGTCAGTGAGTTAAAAAAAGACATAAGAATAAATCAAAATAAAAACAAACAACTCTGACTGAGTTTAAACAATAGTACTCAAAGGATAAAATTTACATAAATGAGTGTAATACCACAAAACATTCTACAATGGGTATAAAACATACTCAAATGAAATTTTTTTACTCAAATATTAGAAAAAAAAGCTAAAATGAAAAAAAAAAAATTAATGAAACTCTTGAGTGGGTTTGAAATTAACCCTATTTTGTGAGAAAATCAAGTGAATATGAAAGATACTTAAGTTTATTGAACATACTAAAAGGAGCATACAATTTACTAATAATAAGTGAGTGTAAAACTAAATTCAATGAGTGAAAATCTCAAAAACTTTGAAACAAGTTTAAGTCAATTTGAAACTATTATAATCACAATGGTATTATAAATTCATTGATGTGTGTAAATTACACTCAAACTCAATTACCCACGAATGAATATGCAAAAAAAAACTTAATTGAATATGAGTCTGAAAAGCTATTAGTATGAATTAAACTTAATTGAGTTGGTTCAAACTTTGAGTAAAGTATGAAATAAACTGATTGAGTATCAGACAAAAATTATATACAAATGAGTGGGAGTAATTTTCCAAAACAAGAGTTAAATACACTAAATAAAGTATGAAATACGCATTCCTTAAAAAAATCATTCTTTAACCCTCTAATACTTAAAAAACATACAGAAATGAATTCGTACTTTCAACCAAGTCAGAGAGAAAAACTGTAATTATAATGAAAGAATATTCAATTATATATAATGGAGTATATGTGTAATGTATATATTCCAAACACTACATATACTCCATATATATTATATAAGCAACATGTACTCCAAAAGAACTACATTGAGCGAGATATAAAATCAATATGAAAGGTACTCAAGTGAAACACATGAAACATACTCAATTGAGCATACTATAGAACTTTGAGTGTAAGACTCAAGAACTAAAATAAGTGTTTAATCTACTCAAGTGAAGTTAAATCGCACTCAAAGACAAATGATTTGAAATATGATCATGCTAAAATAAAAAGTGATACAGTGAGGATGAAAAAAACATGAGTGAGTTTGAGACATAATCAAATGATTTGGTAAAAAGATCAAGCTGATTATAAAAAATAATGATTTTGGTATTATATACAAAACAATATACAAATGAGTTTGAGTAAGTTATTAATAAAAGAACTCAATATTGTAAAAACAAATACATACACTAATGAGTACAAATTCATAAAAACTCGACAAATTCATCAAATGAGTACTTCAATGAGTAATTTCAAGTAAGTAAAAAGAAATAAATATTCTAGATTGAAAGAATAGCACTCTAGTCTAAGTTTAAAAAATACTTTTTTGAGTCAGACAGACAAGTGTATATGAAATATAATCAAATATATAAGGAACATTATCAATTGAGCATTTAATTGACTGGAATGTGTGTAAGGCTTTAGTAAGTGTGAGCAATATACCAAAAAGTTGAAACAAATACTAGTGAATTTGTAGCAATTATACTTGATTTAGTATTAAATCAACTTAAGTTAAAGCAAGTTACACTCAAATTGAAGTAATTTTGAAATATGCTCAAGCCAAAAAAAAGCGCCTCAGTGAGCATTAAATATGCAGGAATGAGTTAGAAATATGCTTAATTGAGTTGTTAAAAAAAAGTTCGATTTAAGTATAAAATATTTAATATATGTGATGAGAATAATACATATATAATCCAGTAAGTATCAAAAATATACAAATGAGCAAGAGAACGCTCCCAAAACGAGTATGAAATATACTAAAGAAAAAAAAATACACATTATTCTCAAGTTGAAGCGAAAGACACTCGAGTAATAAAAAAAAATAAATTTGCTCAAATACTTCCACAACAAAATTGAGAAAACATTCAAGGAAGTCGAGTTAGTTAATGATGGTGATACATAGTGATACTTAACTGAGTATTGTGACTATACAGATAACCATTTTCTATTGAGTGCATATAATTACTGAGGTGGGATTACTTACTAAAGATTGGAAAATATACTAAAGAATGAAAAATACAGATAACACTCAAATTAGAACGAAAGACACTGGATTTATAAAGAAATCTGCAAAATACTTCTTCAACAAAATCGAGAAAATAGTCATGGAAATTCAGACATGACTATTCAGACAAAAATTTTGTATTGAGTGCATATTATTTTTGGGTTGAGTGTACTACAAAGACAAGTTCGAGTGGAGTGTGGATATACTCACTTGAGCACAGTATTTATACAATGCATAGAGATTTGAAAATACATATCTGAGCTCAAGAGTACTTAAATCATAGTATCGTTTGATTTTTAACAAGCAACTGAAATTTATTTGAACTTGATTGAATTGTGTTAAACCTTCAATCATTTATGCTTCGGATTTTTTCGAAATTTTTGTCAATGTTTTCAATTAATATTTCAGTATTACTCGAATAAGACTCAATTTTTGGCGTAACTAATAAATTAAGTTTGTGTTAAAAGAAATATTATTTGAGTTAAACTAAATTAAATTGAAGTTTTATGTAAGTGGAATTACATTTTCTTTAAATTTTCTAGTACAGTGGAATCCGGTTATAACGACCCTGAAGGGACCGGACTATTTCGTCGTTACAACCGAATGTCGTTACATGCACGCATAACTTTTTTGTTGTTTATTATTTATTTAATTCTATTATTATAAGCTAAAATAAAAATGAATTATCAATATTAGAATTTAAAACATAAAACTTAGTGTAAATAAATATTAAGACGATATATATTATAAACGTATATGAATTGCTTTTTCAAAGAGCTCAAAAGTCATCCATGGTCTCTTGTTGGCTTCATAACCAACCAATAATTGTTGTTTAATCTTGAAACACCTAGGTTTCTTTGACTATCCGATAATAAGTCACTTCCTTTTCACACTTCCATCCATGTTCAAAGCAACCAAAACTGTAACACGATACTTAGAAGTTTTCCTCCGACTTTTAATCTTTAAATTTTAAAGCTCTATCGGGCATTAGCTTAAGAAGAACCCTAATTAATCAGCATTATAAGTTTTGTGAGTCCTGATAACCATCTCTCAGTTTTGGGAACACATTCTGCAGCCAATTGTACAATTGTGACATTGTGCAGCCAATACAATGCGACTTTTGAAAATGGTAAATCCACCTTTCTGAACAAGAAAAATTTATTTTACCTTAAATTTTAGCAGAGTCTTTGGCTTTTTATTTTAAAATACGACCGGTTAGATGAATATTTCGCAATCTTTGAATTTTAAACCAAGTAAGTAGTACATTTTCTACATTTTGATGGGGAATTGCACGAACTTTTTTTATTTTTAAAGACTTTCCCTGTTTTTCCATATGGCGGACATAGAAGAATGGGGCACTTGAAATTCTTTGCTCAAATCAGAATTTAATTCACCATTTTTAAGCCGAGAGATAATTGCGGATTTTTCTTCTATGGTGAACGCGGTACGTTTAGTTTTTGGAGACATTTTGAACACACTGTAAACATAAAAATTCAATCATGCACTTGTAAGGAACAAATACGTATTGAAAAAATCACATGCGTATCTGAAACACACGTGTGTAACTTAAATTTATGCAATCTAACTGTGAATAAATTTTATAACGGTTGTTTCGGTTTCAACAAAGCTAGTATTTCAAATATCTAGTCTCGTTCTGCTTTTGACATACGTTCGTCGTCTCTATATATGAAAATATTTCATGATATTTTATGAAAACAGTCGTTTTATGCGAACTAGTCGTTATATCCGACGACGTTAAAAGCGAACTAAGTTTCTATGAAATAATCAATTAGAATGCGCGGACTTCAAGAATACGACGCTATAACAGAAATGTTGTTATAACCGAGGTCGTTATAAATGAATTTCACTGTATTTGTTTAGGAATACATTTTTTAAAAGGTTTATTTATGTTTGATAAGGATTCAGTTTTGTTTGGATAAAAGTTTCGTTCCCCTTTTTCTAAAAATCTCTGCAAATATGGCTTCATATTTTCAAAAAATTCTCGTTTGCTTGAGTGTAGCTCATTTTAATTTGATTTTAATAAAACTTTATGTGAGTGCAACCAAAATTTGAGTGAATATGAGACCTTTTTATGTAAGCAGTTCTCAGAGTTAAGCTGAATTGTGTTTTGGTTCGACTCGAACATGGTTCGACTAAATATCTTGGTTCGACTCGAACATGGCTCAAACTCTTTGAGCTACATTCAATTCCACTTGAGTTTAACGCAATATTGAGATTGTAAGTAATTTAACTTTTTGTGAGTAATTTAACGGTTTGAGTTCAACTATGACTCAAATTCATTTAATTTTAGAGTTTTTTTTTTAGTTTGAGTTGAGTTTCACTCTAGTTTACTTGAGAAACAGTTAATTTTGTTTGAATTAAACTGATCACAGCTCGAGCTGCATATTGTGAAAGTTAAGCTCAGTTTCGGTTGAGTTAAACTATGAGTGATATATGAGTTTGGCTTCTTATGAGAATGTTATTGTTGAGTTCAATATGACTTACAGCCCGATTCTGCATTGACTATTTATCAAACTTTGATACTCTGTCACAATAAAAACCTTTTTAATTGATAAATTTGTCAATATCTCAATTGCTATTGATAAATTTATCAAGACAGTTGTGGTCGCTCATAGCAGGCAATATTAAGGTTTATATTAACGTCCCGATTCTGTGTACTTGATACATTCACCTTATTGAATATTTATCAAGTGTTGACTATTTATCAAGATTTGGTATTCTGTGATAGAAAACAAAGCTCTTTAATTGATAAATTTGTCAATATCTCATTTGCTATTGATAAATTTATCAAGAGAGTTGTAGTTGCTCATAGCAGGCAATATCAAGGTTAATATTAACATAATAATGTTAATAATAATAATTATTTTCTACAAATGAATACACTTTTGTGGAACATAAGGAAAATGAAAGCAGAAATCGTTTAATTATAGCTGCTGTTGTTGTTCGTTTATCGAGTGTTGCTGCTTTTCATACTCCTCTCTTTGCTTTTCATGCACCTCGAGCTGCTTCTAACGCTCTGCTCTCTGTGTCATGCTATTAATGAGAATAATAAGCGGTTAACAGGAATTCACCTCCTCTGGTGAATTACGAAAACTTTTTATTTATCAAGGTTGCTGTAGAATACTAAAAAAGCTTTCGCTTGATAAAATTCTTTACAAATTTTATTGATAAATTACTTATCAAGAAAACGGAGAATAGGGCTGTAATAATAATTACTATTTTCTACAAATTTATAAGTTTTTGTGGCAAATTAGGAAATTAGAAGAAATCGTTTAATTGTTGCGGCTGTTGTTGTACGCATATCGAGTGTTGCTGCTTTTCACACTCCTCTCTTTGCTTTCATGCACCACAAGCTGCTTCTCACGCTCTTTTCTCTGTTTAATGCTATTGTGACAACAATTAGAGCCCGAACAGAACCAAAGCGGCTGTCGGTTGGCGGACCTCTCTCGGAGAAATCCGCTGAGAACCAGGGACCGTAACCGTTAAACCATTTTTCTAAAAAAGTTGAAAGTTTTAGTTATTTTTTGTGTTTTATTATATTGAACAAGAATTAACCAGCATTTTTTAACTTCTATTTTTTCGCACAAAAAATAACTGTTATTATATGTGGGATATTTTTTCCCACAAAATATCCCACAAATCGCTATATCTAAGAAACTGCTTATTATAGGGTCATAAAATTTGAAAGATAAAAACATGGCAAGTCTGTCGCATAGCCGGAGATAATTGAGGCGATGAGAGCAAGAATGGTCTAACCCACAAAAATATGAAAATGAAAATAAATGCAGATCTAGCGTCGCAACTAATGCTGCTAATCCAAATATTGACATTTTGTTATAATATACCACTAAAAAGCAAATTTAGAAAAAGCGAATAATATTGTGAATAAACGAAAAAAATAAAAGAAATTCAAATGAAAATCTTAATATGATTCCATTAGATATGTTGGTGGGTTAGGCCACTCTTGTTCTCATCGCCTCATTTGTCCATATGACTGTATCTATATGAATGAATTGAGCACATGCTTGTTTTTTTAAGGGAACTCTCAGTAAATCACTAAATTTCATAATGTTAAATCAGCAAGTGCAGCGTTTCTATCCCACTTGTAGATGAAATCATAGAAAGTAAAAAAAGGGCGTGTCCCGCCCATTTTTTGTCATATGGTAGATCTTGCCTTCTTATTTTCACCAGTCAAATTTCATGACCCTAGCATGAACGGTTTTGTAGATACAGTGATTTGTGGGAAAAATATCCCACAAAAAATAACTGATATTTTTTGTGCGAAAAAATAAAAGTTCAAAATTTAACTGGTATTTTTAAACTTTTACTTTTAAAGTCGAAATTTAAAACACAACCCAGGACTAACAAGGGGATGTCGGGGGATCATAATGGTGTCATCAAAAATGTCCTCCGACTGTTCCAACTACTTGTGGTTTTCCCTTAAAAAATGAGACCATAACTGTTATTTACGGTCCCTGCTGAGAACACGTCCAGAATAGAAGCGGTTGTCGGTTGTCAGATCAGCGTTGCTTTTCGTTGTGTAAATGCTACAAATTCAACACACACACACACACAAAACGAAATGTTAGCTCATGGGATGCAACACACACACACAAAACAAAACGTCAGCTCATGGTAAAAACTGAGCAAATAGCACTGAACACAGCCTTTTCTTAGCTAAAATATGGCAACACTTACGCCACTCAAAGAGAGATCCTCCAGCCGTCGGAGAAAAAATAGAATTGATTCTATTTTGGCGTTTTTCCGTCGCGGATTTCTACGGCCATTTAATTTTTGGTGGCTGCATATATTTTCATGTATTTTGTTTTACAGCGCATCCGACAACCGACAGCCGCTTTGGTTCTGTTCGGGCTTTTAGCTGTTAAAAGGAACTCACCTCCTCTGGTGAATTGCGAAAGCTTTTTATTTATCAAGATTGCTGCAGAATACTAATAAAGCTTACGATTGATAAAATTATTTACAAGTTATATTAATAAATTACTTATCAAAAAAATGCAGAATAGGGCTGTTAAATTCATTTAAATCAGGGCTGGGCATTCTAAAACAATCACATTATATTTTGTCTTGTTAGTATTGGTGCGCTCTCCAATCGCGCACAGTGAGCGAAAACGTTGTTATAATTATCAAGATTTGTAAGTAGTTATTTTTATTTTCATTCATTGGTATTATTCATTATTTCTTCTATGTCCATATCGAAACTCCAGTATATTTTTCTAAGTAAATCTCTTATATTTTGATCTCTAAGTAAGTAGCGTTGCTTGCTTAAAATAGCTTTCACGATGTAGAATGCTCTTTCCTAACAATATGTTGATCCAAACATTAAAATATGTTAAAAATTTCGTTTTTTTGTTTTTTTAAAAATTCCTTAATTCTTAAAAAATACGAAAAAAAAAGAAATGTTTATAAGTATTATGAATCTGCAAATCAATTAGTTGGTTTTTCACGAGTGTACATAAAATTTGCAGCGCGAAATGACATAGACCCTCACAGTATCATCGTCAGCGAACGACTGAATTAAATTCTCTTCTGTTGTGAGCTTTGTGTACATGAGAAAAGTTACGCTCGCAGAGAGCTCAGTGAGCTATGGAGTGCCCTGCGCTGATTTAAATGTAGATTTTTTTGAGTATTAGTTGAATTTTACTTAAGATTATTTGAGTGACAGTTAATTTTATTTGAGTTTAACTGATAATATCTTGAGCTTAGTATTGACTTGAGTTAAAATAGTCAAAAGTTCTTTATGAATTTTTTTTTTTTTTTTGAGTAATTTAAACGTTTGATTAACACATAATAAATATGGCTCAAACGCCCTCATATTCCAGAGTAATGTTGAATATGACGCAGTGTCTTGAGTTCAAAAAAAAAACGTATAGCTGAGTCTTTTTTGACATCAAATTCATTTAAGTTTTGATGTTTTTTTTTTGTTGTTTGAGTTGGATTTCACTCAAGTTTACTTGAGTTAACACTTTATTTTGTTTGAGTTCAACTGATAATATTTTGAGCTGAGTTTTGACTTGAGTTAAAATAGTCATAAGTTTAGTATAATTTTTTTTCTTCTTGAGTAATCTAAGCGTTTGACTATCACAGAATGAATATGGCTCAAAAGCCCATGTTGATTCAAGAGTGAATTAAAGAGTCATGTTGAATATGACTCAGTATGACTTCTGTTCCACTCAATTTTGTTTAAGCTGAACTGATATTTGCTCGAGTGTAGCTGAGTCGTTTTTTGAAGTCAATAGTTTTCGTTTGAGTTGAAATATATATAAGTTGAATTCGACTTTTTTTTTCTTTGAGTTATTTAACTGTATGATTATCACACTTCTTTTTATAAATATGACTCAATTTGAACGAGTTTGTACATTACAATTACTTTATATGAGTTGAAAAGGACTCAATATGGTTTGATATCAATATGGTCAAAACTTATTGAGTTAAATCTACTTTGTGTAGTGATCAAATTTCGAAGATGCACATGAGTTAAGGCTATGCCTAAAAGTATAATAAGATCTAGGTAAACCTTGACACAGGGTGCATCAAAGTAGATAAGAACTCATTTACTAATGTAAAGAAGCGTTCTCTCTGTCAAAAATAAATTCCGAGTAACTTTCTCGGCATATTGGCAGTATAAGTAGAACCTAAGTAGCTTGAGTGGATCACAGTGAAAAGTCATGCAAAGACTACTGATGAGTTCGTGTAGCGGCCATCGAAACAGTCTGTATAGTCAAGTTGTGTGATTTGCTCTATACAGAGGCTTCTTTTTCTTCATGTTGTCTTGTTGTCGACATACTTGGCCTAAATCTCAAATTTTTTTTCAATATTTTGTGTAAGTTTAACTCTATTGAAGTCAATGACTATATTTGTTTGATTACTAAATTGAGTTTGACTCAATATATTTGCCTAAAATGTTTAAATTCTTCAAGTTATATTTTTTGGAAATTTTCAATCTAAATCCCACGAAAATGCAAATTTACATGAAAAAACAATCTAGCTCTACATTTTTATATCAACTCAATGTTTATATGTATATAATACATAATTATTTTTATAATTAACATTCATTGTTTTGAGGAAACATACAACGGTATTGTTTTGTTTTTCTTTTATTTTGTTTATCAAATTCTAATGAAGCTTGTTTCATTGCAGTATCAGTGATAAATCAACATGATGTTTCTTATTTACATTTGTTTTATTTGTTGTGTTTTTTTTTTATTTTGTTCTCTGACATTTAATATTTGGGCCTTTTGAGCATGAGCGAAAAATATTTTATGTCATCACTCACTTCTTTCCTTGGCAATTTTTCATTTCATCTTCTTTTTGAGGTGAGGCACGTGTCAATGTTTTTCTATCAATAATTCAATTCAATATTTATATTCAATTTCATTTCGATGATTGCTAACAAGAAATTTAATATTTAATATCAACACAAAGTCAAGAAAAACTCATTGAAATACAAGTGCCTATGCCTAAAATTATGTGATATAAAAGTAATATAAGACTTTTCCGTTATATTAAAAATTCGACATAGAAACATATCATATAAGAAATTAATGGAATTTTGAAATATATACTTTCAAATTCAAACAAAAAAAAAAAAAAAAAAAAAAAAAATTCCAAGATATATACTGCTTTAAGGCATAGAGGAAGACATTTCAAAATTTATAACACAAAATAAAATAAATAAAAAAAACACAAAATAAACATAACGATGCGCTCAAATTACCGCTTAAGACCAGGTAAAAATAGATTAGCCCAAAATGTTTGCCTATTCTCAGGCTAGCACCTAAATGTAGGCTACACTTAAAGCTAGCCAGCCTCGCAAGAGTAATGAGTGTGAAGAGGTTAGGGGATACTTATTATTTTGTGCAAAACACTGAAAGAAAAATTACACACTATAAAAATAAACGAAGCAGCATTGTGTGGGCGGGTTCACAACTTAAGCAAGGAACACCTTTTTTTTCTCCAGAGTACAGAGTAGAGCAGAGAACAGAGTGTTCGTCAACCGACTACATGCTTCCAATTATCAAATAGATTGGATTCGACTGATAAAGCGTTTCGTTTCTTCGTACCATATCATTCAGGGATACCAGAGAAAATAAAAAGAAGAAAGACTCTAACAACAGCACAAAAACAAAAAAAAAAAAATTGGAAAAATAAAGGAAAAACTAATAATGGCAAGACAAAAAAAAACAGCAACTGTAAAAGGAAAACAATTTTTTTAAAAGAGATAAAAAGAAAAAAAAAACGAAAACCTAGAAAGGAAACATAATAGCAGCGTTAACGTACTCCTTGATGTCTACTTTATTTTCCACTTTGATGGCACAACGATAATAGGAATTGAACCGCAGCCCAAGCTGAACCTCATACATTCGTTGGGGACCAAACAAAGGACGACGGTGATGTTGCTTATTCTGTTTTGTCAAAGTAGATGATTCTATGTGAAGGGAAATTGTGTGAAAAGTAGTAAGGAGTAGAAAAAAAAAAAGCCAACAGCAAATAAGAAAGACAACAGCACAGAATTAAGTATATTAAATAAAGTCAGTAGCAGAGAGCAAAACGGACGCTTTCATCCTATCTACCTATGGCGACTAAAAAGGACAACGCGTCATTAGTTTTGCACCTGGTATTAGGATAATTGTCATTATTTAGAATGTAAGCTAATAAAATAATGTACTCAGACTCAAGATACACACACATACACAGTGAAGAGATACAGGAACAAAAAAAAAAAAACAAATAAAAAATAAAAAAAATTAAGATAATAACAAAAAACCTCGAAAACAAAACAGCACTAAGAAGAACAAAAATATAATTGTACTTTGTGCATTCGTCTATGACACAAAGGACAATCTTGTGTTTCTTTCTTTGTTTCGATTGTGTGTGTATGTGTGTATTTGTGTGTTTTCTCTCTTAAGTCTAATACATGAGTGTGCTTTTAGGATAATTTGATATGTGTTGCCTAAGATAAGCAGCAAAACGTTGAACTGCAGGATATCAGATAAGGATAAATAAAAGCGGTTGTATTTAAATGCAATTTTATCGTTCTGAGGGGGGTGCATTTAGTGGAAAGTTATGTTATAAAGGTCGGGTTAAGTGTATGTGACACGCACAGAAGTGAGATATGAGTGTTAAACAAATTGAAGCGATAACAAAATACATAGTTCAACTTAACAAACAAATAAACACTCATGTTCATTTTTTTTTTTAGAATTAGAGAATGTGTTGAAAAAAACAAATCGAAATAAAACAATGAGTAAGAATGAAAGCAATATTTTGAGTAGAAAAATTGTTGAAGTTTAAAATTATAGCAGATTAAAAGAATAGGTTCAAGTATGTTAAACACTCGCTTATGTTTAATTTAGAGAATGAGAATCATTATAAGTATGATTATGAGTAAAGGTGTGATCAACATGAATCAGAGCATTATTCTGACCCATAGTGTTCTGAGTACTTAGTGGCGGCCATGGCCTAACGCTATAGCAACCATTGTTCATTCAAAAATTTTACGTACCGGGAAATTTAGAGTTCAAATCCTTTCTGGTAAAGAAAAATTTTCCAATTGAAATTAGGTTTCTTATCTGTTGTACCTCTCTGCGGACAATGTTAAGCATTTAATGAAAAAAATGCCACATAAAGCATTTTGTTAACATGAACCATAACCGTTCGGAGTCGGCGTATATACTAGTGGGTCCTTTGATCGATCATTAGTGTAGAAATGTTTAATCATACGCACAATACAATTGATCATGAGTAGCTATTTCAAAGTCAATCAAGGACTGATATGGTCACTTCACTTTTTTTTATGTTCAGTATGAGTATAAGACTGAGTAGAAATTTCAAACAGAGCAGTATTATGAGACTAATAGTACTCTTTATGAGCACTACAATCAATACGAATATGAGCATTTTTTTTTAATACAAGAAACTTCAAGGTTAGAATGAGCATGAGTATGAGCTTGGTATGAGTATAAGTAAGTATGAGTATAAATATGTCTATGGGCTTGAGTATTATTATAAGTATGAATGTGATTATGAGTAAAAGTATAAATTGGTAATGGGATTGGGTATTAGTATGAGTATTATTATGAGTATTGCTGTGGGTATGAAAATTATTATATGTATGAGTATGAGTATGAGTATGAGTATGAGTATGAGTATAAGTATGAGTATGAGCATGATTATGAGTATGAGTATGAGCATGAGTATGAGTATGAGTATGAGTATGAGTATGAGTATAAGTATGAGTATGAGTATGAGTATTAGTATGAGTATGAGTAAGAGTATAAGTATGAGTATGAGTATGAATATGAGTATGAGTATGAGTATGAATATGAGTATGAGTATTAGTATGAATATGAGTATGAGTATGAGTATGAGTATTAGTATGAATATGAGTATGAGTATGAGTATGAGGATGAGTATGAGTATGAGTATGAGTATGAGTATGAGTATGAGTATAAGTATGAGTATGAGTATGAATATGAGTATGAGTATGAGTATGAGTATGAGTATGAGTATAAGTATAAGTATGAGTATGAGTATGAGTATGAGTACGAGCATGATTATGAGTATGAGTATGAGTATGATTATGAGTATGAGAATGAGTATGAGTATGAGTATGAGTTTTTTATTTTTTGACGTGACGAAGTTACGTTGCACTGCTCTAGTTTCCAAAAAAGTTGAAAAATGAATTTTTTAAAAATTCATCTGCGTTTCCTTGAATTGTTACTCGCTGGGTATAAGAGCTATGATTAAAAAAATAGTATGACCATAAAGTTTAATTCTTTGACTATATTAAAAAAACAAAAAAAAAATTTAATACGGCATAGGGACGTAGTGGGAGCTGCGTAAGCAACTCAACTGAAAATTTGTTAGATGGAATTATTACTCGCTGAGTATTAGTGCTAGGATTAAAAATACGATACGCCAATAAAGGCCTACTGGAAGTCCTCACAACAAAATTAGACAAAAAATTTCTGACATCATGGGGACGCTGTGAGAGCCGCTCAAAGATCGATAACGCAACATTCATGCAGCGGCGTTGCATTGAATTTTTACTCAATGGGTATATAACCTACGATAAAAGTTAAAAAGGAAAATAAAGATTTATGTATGGCTTTACGACAAAAATAAAAAAAAAAATTCCGGCGTCGTCAGGTCGTGCATATAGCAGCTTATGTAACAGAAATGTAATATCGTTGCATGGAATTATTACTCACTCAGGAGGAGTGCTACAGTAAATTTTGTTTTACGACAGCATGGATGTGTTATTAGGCTTCACCACTAAATTACAAAAAAAATTTTGTTGTCATGATTTCAGGAATGCAATCACATAATGCAGTAAAAATTCTACAGCCATGTTAAAACGTTGCATGGATTTTTAACTCTGTGACTACTGGTGCAACGGTATATTTTATGGAACGAAAACAAAGGTGAGGTCTTCGGGCATATGACAAAAATAAAAAAAAATTTGGCGGCGTGTCAAAAACCCTCAAGGAACCGCATAATGTGACGCATATGCATCACTTTTGCTGGATTAATTGAAATTAGAGCACAACCAATGGGGAAGCAAAAAAAAAGCTAAACGAAAAGCACCAACTTCAAATCCAACAACAACTCCAACACCAACACCAACAACAACACCAACACCAACACCAACACCAACACCAACACCAACACCAACACCAACACCAACACCAACACCAACACCAACACCAACACCAACACCAACACTAACACCAATACCAACACCAACACAACACCAACACCAACACCAACACCAATACCAATACCAACATCAACATCAACATCAACATCAACATCAACATCAACATCAACATCAACATCATCATCAACATCAACATCAACATCAACATCATCATCAACATCAACATCAACATCAACATCAACATCAACATCAACATCAACATCAACATCAACATCAACATCAACATCAACATCAACATCAACATCAACATCAACATCAACATCAACATCAACATCAACATCAACATCAACATCAACATCAACATCAACATCAACATCAACATCAACATCAACATCAACATCAACATCAACATCAACATCAACATCAACATAAACATAAACATCAACATCAACACAAACATCAACACAAACATCAACATCAACATTAACAACATCAACATTAACAACAACAACAAGAAACTTCGTCACGTCAAAACCTACGGGTGTGTCCACGGCACAGCCAACTCTTTTTTTTTTTTTATTCGCGAAGGGGGAACCTTCAAAAGGTGCCAACGTGCAGGTGGGAGTATGCGATTCTTGTGCACTAAACCTGAACCTGTAAAGCCGCTGTAAAGCATCACTTCACGGTGCATGGGAACAGCACTAAGCTGAAAACTGGTAGGCTAATAACCGTCGTTCAAAGGGTAATAGACGTACTCTACACAGCCTATTGCGCTTTGTGAACTCTCAACTCTTCGCAGTTCTTCTGTTATGCTTTTAGCAAGAGTACTGACCACTGACCAGTTCGCTTCGCTTTTCACCATTAAGGACACCAAGTATTGTTGTGTCATAGTTTCCCCAAGACTGTTCGAAGCCTCAAGGCGGGCATTATCGAGCTTGGGGCACTCAAATAAAGCATAATTTGCATCTTCAATTGTATTTGAAGAGCTATGTGTGCAGTATGGATTTACCGCGTGCTTAAATTTGAACAAGACTGCTCTGAAGCACCCAGGGCCGCTGAAAATCTGTGTGAGATAGAAGTTCACTTAGCCGTGACTTCTTTTGCACCAATCGGCTATGTTCGGGATGAGCTGGTATGTCCAGCGACCCTTCAGAGATCTATTCCAGCGGTCTTGCCACTTCAACATGCTTCTTTTTCTAGAAACTTTCTTGCAAATGGACGCGTTGTTATTGGCCGTCAGAAGCGTCTCATCCACGAGAAGGTCGATGGGTATCGAGCTTGCTAGGACTTATGATGCATCTTCGGAAACTGTTATGAGGCCACAACATACCCTGAGTGCTCCGAGTCTGTAAACCTCGCCGGTGAGACTTTGTCTTCATTGCTGAGGCCCATACCGTTTACCCATACATCACGATGGATCGTACTACATTAAAGAGTAGTGTCCTTGGGCTTGTTTGGAGCCTCTCGTATTAGGCATTATCCTCGATAAAGCTATACATGCGTCGGATTCTTTTTTGTAGGCATACTGGAGATGCTTTTTAAATGTTTATCGGGAGTCCATCATTACACCAAGTTATTTAATAAATGGCTTTGATTGCACCACCGTCTCGTTAACATTGATGCTTGCAACTTCTATCTTTTTGCGGCTGCTTATGAGCACCGCCTCTGTTTTATGTTCAACTAGGCAAAATCCCGCTAATAAAAGCCAGCTATAGATAATGCCAATTATCTTTTCAATCCCTGAGGACCGATATTTAAGGCACACCACCGGAACCGTTATACATCTTGATGCCTTCATCTGTAGCGTATCGTAGTACTCGTCTATCGAAGTAGTTTGCTATTATCCTAGAGAGATAGCGTGGAATTCCAAATTCTGCAAGCACTTTCATTATATTCTCCCAGTTCGTGGAGTTAAAGGCGTTTTTTCTTTTAACTTTGAACCAAGGATTTCAGGTGGAATATCTATTCAGTCGATTCTGCCTTGGTTTTAAATAGGGTAATAAATTAGTGGGAAGAAAACGTTAATCAAGTGAAACACGTGTAGGATGTTCTAAGAGTGGTGGAAAGCCAAAGAAACATGTGAGTTTGAATTAGAGGCAAGTGTTATGCCTTTACCTCAGCTAATTCAAGTTATAAGGGAATCTCAGCCACAAACTTTTCTTCTATCAACTACAACTTCAAGTCGTAAATATTGATGAATATTCAATTTTAGTTGATTAGAAATGAGGATTGAAAATTGCAAATGCGAAAAGCTTAAAGCGAAGGACCATGGCCTGCTTTCTGCCAGCTTCCTGCTTTCTCTTTAGACCTCACAAAGTTCATCGAACCTGACGGTCCCTCTCGCGCGGTAGTATCTTCTTCTGGCTTGGTGGCAATGGTTGCCACCATTACAGAGGTTCATGGTGGTGCTTGGTTGGTCTTCGCAACAACATCGCCGCGTCACAAGCCCTGTATCGCTGTTGTTTGCCTTGCAATATCCTGCGCTGTGCCGGTGAAGTTAAATCAGCCATCATTGCTGTAAATATACTTTCATCTAGCATTTCGACCTTGTATGATGCTTTGCGGGTCTCTGTTCCTTCGGTTAGTTTGCGTTGCCAGTGTATACATGATTGCTTGGTGGCCGCTATGTGTGTAGACGTCGCTTACTTGCCACTGCAATTGTGTGCATACGTCACTACTAGCAAACGTTAGGTCTATAATTGAGCTACCATTTGCGTTGGCGAATGTGCTCTGCGTTCCGGTGTTCTAAAGAAAAATATCTAAAGAGGCAAAAGCCTCCAGAATAATGAGCCCTCTTTGGTTCGTTCTCTGGCTTCCACAGTCTACGGCCCACACTTTAAAGTATGAGTATGAGTATGAGTATGAGTATGGGTATGAGTATGAGTATGAGTATTAGTATGAGTAAGAGTATGAATATGAGTATGTGTATGAGTATGAGTATGAGTATGAGTATTAGTATGAGTTTGAGTATGAGTATAAGTATGAGTATGAGTATGAGTATGAGTATGAGTATGAGTATTAGTATGAGTATGAGTATAAGTATAAGTATGTATAAGTATGTATATGTATGAACATGGATATGAGCGATATAGGGTATTATTAAGAGTATGAGTATAAGTATGAGTTTTACAAGCCCCTAGAGGGGAACCAAAGTACGGGCTCTAATTTCGGGAATGAGAAACTTTTGTCACTTCGTTAAACATCAAGAAATATAGTTGATAAAAATATTTGAAGGTGATACAATACTTATACATAGATGTTACAAAAAATAAATAATATAGACGCATCTTCCAGTAGGGACGATAACTTAATATATTTAAAGCATATCAATCGGTGAAAAGCATTTTAAAGCTTCACATAATTTCTAAACATAATGTTTATTATCTAACCTAACATTATTTTATCACTTCATTTCGAAATCATTTTATTTTATTACAGTTGAAAACCAACAACCACTGTAGAACATTTTATAAGAAATTATTAACCACTTAAGCTACCTTTGTTTCCCATTTTGGCTTCATATTTATTACAGTTATTTTCTAAGCAGTTCTGTGAAATATACACACACATACACATTCGTTCAACTTGCAGCACTTCTCTTCCTGCTAATGCACGCACACTTAAGTGTTTCGCCTTTGTTTTCAAATTTGTTTTGGTTTTTTTTTCTGATATTATTTAAGCGCCTGATTTTGAGGTTCATAAATTTATTACTTTTCTTGCAATTTCATTTTAACTTCTCGTATTATTATCAAATTTATGCTCGTCATACTTGACTTGATGACATGTTTCCATACTTATTGTAGAAATGTGTGTGCCTGTATGTGTGTGTCTGGGTGTTCTTATTTCCACTCACCACACACTCATGCCTACGCCTTAGTTACAGATCGTTTTTGGTCCTTTAATTTTTTTTTTCGTTTTTTTTTTCAAGGCAACAACAACTTACAATTGTAAGAGCACAGGCACAAGAAAAAAGATGAAATAACCTCAAATTAAATTATTATTATTGCTTTTTACGATATATGATATTTTTTGCAGAGTAAATTGATTTTCTTTAAAATTGTTATGAGCAAAAAAACAAAAAATAAAAACAAAAAATTTTATGAGCAAAAAATGAATGCCTCGGTAAAAAATACGATATCAACGCCTGGGCTGCCAAATCATGGGTTGCCATTGTTTTTCATTTAGTTGCTTTTTTTTTTTGTTGTATGCAGCACATTGATTTTATTTCTCTTATTTTGTTGTTTGTTTTTATGTGTCTTGCTTGTATATTTTGGAAGCTATGCAATCCTATTATCTTTGAGTTGAAATGATATCGCATCATCTTCATCATCATCATCCTTGACTTCAGCTTCATACATTTATGAGTGTATGAATGGAATTGTTTGTTTAAAACATGAAACGTTATATATTTTTTATTTTATTATTATGATTATTTTATTTTTTATTTTTTTTTTGTTTTTTAATTTCTTGTTTGCTGAAATTTAAATTAAATTATATTATAGGCTTTTTTGCGCATTTAATAATATTGTGTGCTGTAATTATTTTTATTTTGAACATGTAATTTCCTTATTTAGACTGTAATTTAATTTATTACGTTCGTTTGAATGCATCATTATTGTATCCTGTGAGGGTTGTTCATTTCTGAAATGTGTTGTTTTTATCTAAGCTTCTTATGCACTTTTATGAAGAGGGAAGATTATTTGTGAACATTAAGTTTAATTCAAGTGAACATTACAAGAAGGGAAAATTGGAAAGTTGAGTTTTTTTAACATAAAGTTTAAACTGTAAGAAACTATTCCTAAAAATTTATTAGGACTTAGCCTGAAGTCATAACTCGAATACTTATTAAAGTAAAAAAAAAACAAACGAACTGTAATTATTCATTTAAGAAAGCTTTCCCACTTCACTGATTACTTTGTTCAATAAAAATATAACTCTTAAATCTATGATCTTAGCTCATAACTCTAAACTCTTTACTTTTAACTCTTAACTCTTAACTCTTAACTCTTTACTCTTTGCTCTTTACTCTTTACTCTTTACTCTTTACTCTTTACTCTTTACTCTTTACTCTTTACTCTTTACTCTTTACTCTTTACTCTTTACTCTTTACTCTTTACTCTTTACTCTTTACTCTTTACTCTTTACTCTTTACTTTTTACTCTTTACTCTTTACTCTTTACTCTTTACTCTTTACTCTTTACTCTTTACTCTTTACTCTTTACTCTTTACTCTTTACTCTTTACTCTCTACTCTTTACTCTTTACTCTTTGCTCTTTACTCTTTACTCTTTACTCTTTACTCTTTACTCTTTACTCTTTACTCTTTACTCTTTACTCTTTACTCTTTACTCTTTACTCTTTACTCTTTACTCTTTACTCTTTACTCTTTACTCTTTACTCTTTACTCTTTACTCTTTACTCTTTACTCTTTACTCTTTACTCTTTACTCTTTACTCTTTACTCTTTACTCTTTACTCTTTACTCTTTACTCTTTACTCTTTACTCTTTACTCTTTACTCTTTACTCATTACTCTTTACCTTTTACTCTTTACCTTTTACTCTTTACTCTTTACCTTTTACTCTTTACTCATTACCTTTTACTCTTCACTCTTCACTTTTAACTTTTCACTTGTTACACTTTATACAGAGACCGTAACTTAGAAGTATATCTTTTCTACTTTTGCCGCAGTCCTAATACCTCGTAATATTTTAACCTTATTTTCTAATAAATTTAAGCTCTTAGTTCTGAAATTTTAAGTACTTTTTCGTAACGCTTAATTTATTTCTCTTCTTTATAACTGTAACACTTATGGTGTTTATCCAAGTTTTCTGTGGAATCTCTTACTGACAGAACACTAAGTTCTCTAACTCTAACTCTAAATGTAACTCTAACTCTAACTCTAACTCTAACTCTAACTCTAACTCTAACTCTCACTCTAACTCTAACTCTAACTCTAACTCTAACTCTATCTCTAACTCTAACTCTAACTCTAACTCTAACTCTAACTCTAACTCTAACTCTAACTCTAACTCTAACTCTAACTCTAACTCTAACTCTAACTCTAACTCTAACTCTAACTCTAACTCTAACTCTAACTCTAACTCTAACTCTAACTCTAACTCTAACTCTAACTCTAACTCTAACTCTAACTCTAACTCTAACTCTAACTCTAACTCTAACTCTAACTCTAACTCTAACTCTAACTCTAACTCTAACTCTAACTCTAACTCTAACTCTAACTCTAACTCTAACTCTAACTCTAACTCTAACTCTAACTCTAACTCTAACTCTAACTCTAACTCTAACTCTAACTCTAACTCTAACTCTAACTCTAACTCTAGCTCTAACTCTAACTCTAACTAAATAAAAAGAATTACATTGTGCAATTCCAGGAAATTTTATTTGAATACATAAAGAACAAGCTTAATTTTATAGTGAAAATTAGTGGGTTTTACAAGTAAATATTGAAATTGATTTAAGTTTTCCTGTAATAAGGAAGGTTTATAAGTGGATGGTTAAAATATTGGCTACTTTTTTTTTAATTTTTGCTTTATTCTTACATATTGCAAAGTAGTTATCAACAAATGCGAATTTTTCTTTGTAGTTTTTGTTATTTTCTTTAATTTATTTAAGTAGTTTTTAAAGCATTTGAAGAATGTGAGCTGCGAGCCAAATTTGTTTTCATCAAACAGAACTGTTTTCTTTTTCACTCATAAATTTTTTTCCATTAAAGAATAACAAAGAAAAAACAAAAATGTCTATATTTGGCTGGGTGAAGAGAGAGAGTGAGCGATAGGGCGAGTGGGGGTGTGGCAAACAATTCCACTATAAAATTGCGTACATGTCATCAAATATTTATAAAACGTATGCCGCCTCCTACAAACAACTTGCTGCTACTTCATCTTTTATACGATATGTTTTTTGTTTTTTGTTGCGGCTGTTGTTGCTGTTGTTTGTTTTCATTGCTTCCGCTATGCCCCGCTCAGCACCGCCTACACTACACTAAAATTTTGTAAAGTTATTAATGTTTGCTTACAGTTACATTATGGTTGTTTATACTCGGTTTAGCAGCCACAGCGCGCCGCTTCACTTATAATGAACGCATCTCAATGCATACTTTTAGGGGCGCTACTACTTCGACTCAACTTGAATACATCAACATCAATTTTAAAAGATTGCCCTGCCGACAGCACAACTTCTTCAACGAAAACTCTTGCCAGGCAAGCAGACAGACAAACAGACAAACAAACAAACAAAGCGACAGACAGGGTTTCTTAGAATGCGTGAAAAGGCTGTGCGTTTCGCTCGAAAGTTAAGGTTTAACGGTATGAATGCCTGCGTGCGTGCGTATATGTGCGTGTTTATTTGTGCGTGAGTGTGTGTGTGTGTGTGAGTGATGGATATTAGTAAAAATGGCGTTATGCATATTTTATAAGCAATTACATTGATTCGAAGAAGGCGGTGGTTTAAGGCTGGAGGTGAGTTGATTTTGAGCACATGTTGTTTGTTTACAACAGAGCCACCAGCCAACAGAAGGAAGTCATCGTTGCCGGTTCGAGAGAAGAAAAAAATTTCGTTTATAAAAATGGCGCTTTTTTTCTTGAGGCAAAGAAGCGATGCACTTATCATTTCTGACATTTGATTGAGGGTTACGGAAGCGTCATGTTGACGACTTGTCGATACGTCAACAAGAAGATGTATGATGATTTTTTTCGTTTTTTTTTTGTCGGAAAGAAACATTTTCAAAATAAGTGTTTTATTACATAGCAACTTGCCGCATGCGAAAGCAGGTTAATCGCACTTTTAGAAATTGATGAAGGCACGTTTTTTGTTTTGTAGACCTAGAATAAAAAAAATAACCCCTGTCTAGGAATCTACGGCGGGAGAGGTTTCGAAGTTTTTGTGCCGTATTTAAAGTTTTTCTAAAAGTTTAAGTATCCGTCTGAAATATTGTGCTTTATATTAAAAGGAATAGCATAGAATAAAAAGACTCTATGTATTTGAATTTGACTCTGTTTGAAATCGGTTCAAAAACCTTTGTGTGAGCAGCTAGAAATGTTGCTTTCGACCGAGGCGACAGCCGAAGTAGTTTGTACATAACCTATCTTAGAACAGTTTTTTCTATTCTGGTACCTCATCACAATTGACCTTCAATCATCATCGACCCACATCGAGCTTTTGAAGAAGCTTGTTAGACGCTTTATATGTCTCTTGTCGTTAATAGGTCATCAAGCTCATGAAAGAAGTGCCCAGACGCGGGTACTGGCTACTAGAGCCCGCATTGATGGCAACCGGTACTTCTTCATCAATTTTGAAAATATACGATCCTATGACGCCTTCAGCTCATAATATCCAACACACACTGACTTTTGGAAGTGCAACGTCAGCTCTTCAATTATTATTTTGAAGTAAGAACTGAAGTATTTTCCCCCAAAGGCGACAATTTTGCTTGCTTACGAACCAAACCAGTGAGAAATGGGCAACACCACTGAAGAAAATCTTGTTTGTAAAAAAGTCCCTCACAGCAAAATTGCTACAGCACCTTACAATGTATGTTTAGGGTTGTGAATTTGTTGGTACGTTAGCTAGAATAAGGATGTAGGTGTACTTTAGGTGTAGATTACACAAATAATGAGCCGTTAGAAAGGCTTAATTGATGAGAACGTTGGAGAATTGCCAAATTTGCTTGAAGATATAAAGAATACAAGATATAAAGAATGTCAACGGTTCTGAAACCACGATATGGATAATCCTGTATTATTGTCACAAACTTTTGCGCTAACTCAATTGCGCCATAACATATTTTGATATCAATGCTTTCTGCATCAACAAGGTTTTAATAAGCGCAGTGAATTGCGTTGATATTGGGTAGCTCATGGAGTTATGTGGCATATTTGTGAGTGCTGAGAGTTGAGAAGCCCTTTGAAAAATATAAGAAATCTTTTATAAACCGGATACAAACACGTTTCTGGTATGCAAAACAAGGAAGGTGGAAGTAGTCTCCAATTTGACTTTCATTTTTTAAATCGTCGACAATCAAAAGAACAATGAAATTATTATTGCGCTCTTGCGTCACTTTTATCAACACAAGGGTCTCAGCGCAGTAACGCAGTTATGTGTTTCATCTCAATGTACTTCAACAGCAAGCGTAGTCAGGTTGTCTAACACTTTATTCTCCCAACGGAGATGTGTCCGTTCTCTACTGCGTTGACCATCACCGGTCACCGAATCGTCGACAATCAAAAGAACAATGAAATTATTATTGCGCTCTTGCGTCACTTTTATCAACACAAGGGTATCAGCGCAGTAACGCAGTTATGTGTTTCAACTCAATGTACTTCAACAGCAAGCGTAGTCAGCTTGTCTAACACTTTATTCTCCCAACGGAGATGTGTTCGTTCTCTACTGCGTTGACCATCACCGGTCACCGAATCGTCGACAATCAAAAGAACAATGAAATTATTATTGCGCTCTTGCGTCACTTTTATCAACACAAGTGTATCAGCGCAGTAACGCAGTTATGTGTTTCAACTCAATGCACTTCAACAGCAAGCTTAGTTAGGTTGTCCAACACTTTATTCTCCCAACGGAGATGTGTTCGTTCTCTACTGCGTTGACCATCACATTGAATATATTTTTTGCTGGAGCGTCGTTTTCCATCCGCTAAACATGACATAGCCAGCGCAGCTGCTCAATTTTTATGCGATTAACGATATTGATGTCGGTGTACAGCACGTGATTTCATCGACTTCGGTACTCGTCATGATTAGTGACTTATAGAGAGTGAGTGTTGTTCGTTCAGTGAGGGCTTTGCTTCTTAATTGCCTACTCAGCCCAAAGTAATACCTTTTGCCAAGAGTTATCCTTCGCTTTATATCAGTGCTGAGATCGTTGGAGAAGTTTACCTAGATACCAAGTAAATGAAGTTCTTAACCTGTTGGGAGGTTTTGTCTACAGTGACGTATTTTCCAAGAAGCTGAAATTGTTTGTTTGTGGACACTAGGTATTTTTTCCTATCTGCGTTCACTGTAAGACCAATTCGAATTAACTCTATGGCTAATAACATCATCAATATCATCCGCATACGCCAGAAGCATTATAACCTTATAATATATCGAGCCACCACATCTCAGATCACCGACTAGGATAATCTCCTTTATCATTAGGTTGTATCATTAGGAAATCAACTCATCGGAAACCTTGTTAGAATGGAATGGAGAATGGAGAATATTTCCTTCGCGATTTTAATTGTGTTCCTGGTGTTGCTCAGTGTTGTTCTGAAAAAAACGGACGACTTTGCAGGAAAACTAAATTAAGATTAGGTGGAGAAAAGGTGATTCCATATTGGATTATATTTACAAAATATAATTTTGCTAACACATTTGCACCAAGTCCTGAATAGCCCTAATTTCTGCCACTCCTAAAAGTTTGGGGAAATTTATCGACGATAGAGTAGGTAGATTACAATCACTACTTTAAAAATTATTAAAATAAACAGTTTTTGTCAAACAGTTGAGGACATAACTGTTTGTTGAGTTGAGAACAGAGAACAACAGAGAAGGTTGACTTTTATTTTCTTTAAGGAACTAATTATCAGGAGGCAAAGAACAAAGACATTTTAAGAATCCTTTATTCAAGAAGCTAAAGAAAAATCAATACATCAAACAAAATAAGTAACTGCAGCTTTAATCGAAAGCTTTTCTACCGGTTCTATTAACTATTCTCAAAAACAGTTAAATTAATGATTAAAAAGGTATTCTCAGAGATTGGGATAAGAAATGCGCCCCTTACGATGCTCCTGCTAATAGCTTAGCTTTCACTAAACGAAAGCAGTTTCTAGCTGATTTGTTACCAATAAAAAGAAATCGGGGTATTTACAAAAACAACAAGCGCACAATAAGTAATGAAGAAACTATAGTTTACCAAAGCAAATACTAGCACAAAATCCGCAAAGGACTTTACGACGACGACGACGACGACTCAATTCTAAAACTTTGATGCTGATTAATGCGCTCAGAAAGGTTTCGCCAGCATTAAAAATTCCAAGAACACAAGAGATGAATGAGACGAAAACGCAGTAGTAGGGTTGAACAAGACAAAAAACGATGAAACCAAGAAAAAAAAAAACAAAAATCCTTTTAGCAGCAATGAGCTAATAATAGATTAATGGCAGCTAAAGGCAGCAGCAGTAGCAGCAACAGCAACCTGCTGCTTAAGAAAGCCAAGTTAAGAAGTAAGAGTAAGCAATGCATACGAAGTGATGATGGACGAGCGCTGCGTTGATGTTGATGTTGATGACGATGACGATGACGATGATGACGAGCACGACGTTTTGAGTTGGGGAAAAAATAGCAAAAGAAGTACTCGTAGCTCAAAAAAAAAACTATTGAAAACTTTAGCTTCTTCGCGCAGGATTATGAGCAGCAGCAATCAAAGCCAAGCTACAAGCGGAAGTGCTGGCAGCAGGGCACACTACCGCTGATGTTGTTGGCCATTTAAGTCGAGCAGCAACGCAGCATCTTCGCCTTTATAAATAGTTAAGTGTTTTTTGCAAAATTAATTGCACGGTAATGCTCACAAATTTCGGTAGCCATACAGCCAGTCAGTCAGTCAGTGAGTCAGCATTTAGTATTCAGATTTAAATTTCATTGCATACTTTTAAGCTTAAATGCAGTGTGATTCGAATTTTAATGCCGCGTAGTGAGCAAGAGTGTTAAAGAGCGTCCTATTGCATGGGACAAGAATACATTATTTGATATCAAAAGTAAATTTCTAATATATAGTATACATATATATATAACTCACAAAAATGCTTCATTAAAAGTTTGAGTGGAAAAGTTAAGCATACTTTTCGGAGCGCGGAAATTTTAATTGAAAGCTAAGAGACGGAAAGGAAAATACGAGTCATTTCGGTAAAATTAAAAACAATGTTAGAAGAAAAAGTCATGTAATTACAGGAATATAAAAACTACTGCATACTTATAGGCACTGCTGACAAATAAATTTTTATAACTGTTGCATAAATGCAGCTGAGCTGAAGAAAAAGTATGAAAAGGAGTGTGGCTGTACTTTAATTTCGGAGGGACAATATCGATGGGATTTGCCCTTAGGATGTATTGGCCTGCTTCGTGGACCTAAAGAGCCTTATTCAGTCCAATCTCTGAGATAAATGTAAGTTTAAGTATATATCTCTTGATTTTAATGAGTTATCTTGTGGTAACCCAGATATTCCTGACGCGTTTCAACAAGTGCGGGACACTGTTCATGATGTGCTTTAGACAGTATCGAAAAAAAGTACACAGCACACCATCTAACATGTAGCATTTTTTAAAAGAAATTTCGAAAAAAAAATTTTTTTTGGCCCAACGTAGGGGTCATGCCCCTGAGTTTTTCTTCATATATTCGGCATGTACAGTCTGATTTTCAGGAATAATATATCAATGTTTTTGTTTCAAGGAGTCTAACATTTTTGCTCTTAAGTTCATTGGGGTCAAGCACCTCGTTCTAGAACTTACCCACAAGATCCCAATTTCTACCATTCGAATGTACCATCCTTAGGTCATAAAATTAAAACTCTCAAAAAATCATTAATTTCTTCCCAAAAAATTACATCGATTATTCCAATAGAACTATTTTTAAAAAAAAAATTAATTTTTTTGCCGAACGTAGGGTTTCTTCTTTTAAATTTTTCGTTATATATTTAATATGTACAGTCCTAGAAGTTCAAATTTTTTGCTCAAAAGGTTATTGGGATTCTTTAAAATCGAACTGTGATTGCGAAGATATGAAGAAAAACTGAAAAAATTTTTTAAGGAATTGTCTTTTAAAAATACTTCAGAATAGGTGGTGTGCGGCGTTTTTTTCTTTTTTTTTTTTGTCTGTTAGGTGATACGGTTTCATATCCATCGCAGATTCTTCGTCTTCCATGCAAAACCTACATGTGTCATCACTTAGAATTCCCAGTTTTGTGATGTGATAGTTCAACCTAGAGTGATCTGTTAGCAGTTCTGTATTGATTATAAGAGCATTCTTTGTTGGCTTTATGCATTCTTTGAATCTGTTTAGATCGTCTATCCCTAAGAGTAGTTTAGAGTGCTTTAACCCTGGTAGATTTTCCCAGAATTTTTCATTGTTTTGCTTCTTTTTTTTCTTGTTGGAAGAGAGGGGATTTCTGTCAAGAAAGAGAAGTTTATGCTCCTTTCTTTGCCAGTCCGTCCGCAAGTTTGTTGTCTTCTATACCTTAGTGTCCCAGTACCAATAGGATCCAGACCAGGTTTGTAACCCAAGCGTATTAAGTTTGTCAAGAAGCCAGTTTAGAGGTTGCCTGATGAGGTTTTAGTGGCATGATAGCCGCTTGACTGTCGGATAGGATAGCTATGTTTTGGGTCTGGTATTTACGTTTCAGGTTAAACTATACGTACCTGTTCATAACGTAAACTTTCGAGTAGATTATGCTACTGTTCTTTCCCTTGGACTCGAAATATTTGATCCCAAGCCCGTAGACTACTGCTCCTATCTCTCTATGTGTTCAAGTTTATATTTCCTTGTGCCAGATGATGGTTTTTACCGGATTTATGTTCAGCCCCACCTTATTGCACCATTTTTTTGTCACCCTTAGGCCCATTTCCATTCTATCACACAGCGTATCTTCGAATTTTTTCCTGCAGATAATTATATGTCATCAGCATAACTCTAGAATTTTAACCCAGTTTTATGCTCCACATTAGAAGAGATGATACTCCCCCTTGTGAACAACCTCCTATTGTAAATGCTGTTATGGTGCTGGTACTTGTATTGTCCTAGTACTCAGGATATTACCAAGCCTTTTCGAAAGGGTTGACTCGTCTGTGGGGAAAGAGCTTTATTTATGACTTCACTAGAAGTGCTTTCAAATGCACCTTTTATGTCGTAAAATCACATGCTGCTATTTCTTTCATATCTAAGGTTTCTCGAAGTACATTTGTCAGTTGATATAGTGCAGTTTCTGTTGATCTACCTGTTCTGTATTCACGGTAACAGGGGTGTGGGAGAAATTTTCTTGGGACTGTACCCTTACATGGTTATCTATTACTTTTTCTAGAGTTTTTAGTAAGAAGGATGTTAGACAAATTTGTCTGAAGGATTTTGGGAGAAGAAGGTGTCATTTCTCTGCCTTCGGAATGACAATCGTTTTTGCCCACCTCCATGCAGTTGGTATATAACCCAGTGTAATGCTTTGGCTCTGTGCATATCTGTACATATTCTGGCTCTGTACATATTTATTTTGCAGCATTTTAGCAGTTTCTGCTATTCTACCCAGTGTTTCTATTAGTCCATGTTGTGTCTCTGTAGAAGCGAGGGAACCCGGGAAGTGAGTAATAATGAGAAGGTTTTTTTTAAGCTTTGAACCAAGGATTTCAGGTTTAATAGGTATTCCACCTATTCAGTCAAGTCTGTTTTTGTTCAAAATGGGGTGATAGATTAGTGGGAAGGAAAGATCAATCAAGTGAAACATGTTTAGGATATTCTTAATGTGGAAGAAGGCCAAAAAAACATGTGAATTTGAATCAGTTGAATCAGAGGCAAGTGTTATGCCATTACCTCAGTCAATTCAAGTTATAAGGCAATCTCATCTACAAACTTCTATACAATCAACTACACTAAGGGAAATAACGCATATTAGCATTATCCACGCCTCAGTATAAATTTTATTTAAATATTTACGTGGATAAATGAAATGTTTTCCTTACAACTCGTTTTTTTCCCGTATTTGAATTTTATTTATACCACACACCTACACACACATTCCATACAGCTGAAATAGCCGACAAGCAGCAACAGCATCGCACTCTGTTCCTGCAGTTATTTCTTGCAGTTGCATATTTCTTATAGTTCTCGTTTAGTTTGTGTTGCAAGGATAATATAGCATGCATGTTTGGTCAATATGATATCTGAGTGCGATGGGTGATGTATGCGATGGTGAATTTATGTAGGGTGGAGTGACAACTCGATATTTTCTCAAAATATCTTGCAACGGTTGTCACTTACCTGCATATTTGCTTCATACTTTCTCTTACTTTTTCTTCCTCTTTTCTTCCTCTTTTCTTTCTCTTTTCTTCCTCTTTTCTTCCTATTTTCTTCCTCGTTTCTTCCTCCTCTTCAACTTAAATATGTTGTTTTTTAAATTTAATATTTTTATATAAATTTTCTTTAAATGCGATATTTTTATTTTCAAATAGTAAATATTTGAAAGATATTTAAATATATTCGTGCATAATTTTAATATATTTTTTATTAATTTTATTTTAAAGATTTTAATATTTTATTTAATTACAAAAGTATTTAAATAAATTTTAAATATTTACGTAGTCGATTTAAGTAAATGCATTATTGATGCAAAAATGACTCGCTTTTTGGATAAATTAAAAAAGTTTTTGTATTGAAAACAATTTTTTCGAGCTCTAGGCCAAGCATGTTGTCAACAAGACAACATGAAGAACAAAGAAGGCAACAACCAACAACAACGGCTCTGTATAGAGCCAATCACAACAGCTTTGACTATACAGACTGTTTCATTGGTCGCTACACCAACTAATCAGTAGTCTTTTGTGTGACTTTACACTGTGATCCACTCAAGCTACTTAGGTTCTAGTTATACTGCCAATATGCCGAGAAAGTTACCCGGAATTTTATTTTTGGCAGAGAACGCTTGAATTTTTGTAAAAAATTAACTAAACAGCAAAAATAACAACAACTTCAATATGCTCTGATAGCGGCAAACCACGTGATCGAGTTTCGAAGATGCACATGAATTAAGGCTAGGCCTAAAAGTATGATACGATTTAGGTTAACCTTGGTACAGCTTGCATCTAATGTCGATAAGAACTCAGTTACAAAAATTCAAGCGTTCTCTGCCAAAAATAAAATTCCGGGTAACTTTCTCGGCATATTGGCAGTATAACTAGAACCTAAGTAACTTGAGTGGATCACAGTGTAAAGTCACACAAAAGACTACTGATGAGTTGGTGTAGCGACCAATGAAACAGTCTGTATAGTCAAAGCTATTGTGATTGGCTCTATACAGAGCCGTTGTTGTTGTTGTTGGTTGTTGCCTTCTTTGTTCTTCATGTTGTCTTGTTGACAACATGCTTGGCCTAGAGCTCGAAAAAATTGTTTTCAATATAAATAATTAGAGGCCGTATACAAAATATTAATATTAAAAAAAGTTTTTGGATGAATTTAATATATTTTTCCCTTAGTGTATCTACAACTTCAAGTCATAAATATTGATGAATTTTCAATTTTAGTTGATTAGAAAGCCAACTGTTGCCAACATACTTGGCATAAAGCTAAAATTTGTTTCAATATTATTAATGAATTTAAAGATCACATTAAGTTTAATTTAATACATTAAAAATATATATAAAAAAAAAACTTTTTGAACAAAAAATATTTTTAAAAATGATAAAAAAAATTTTTGAAATTTTAAAAAAAGTTATAATTACGATAAATTGATAAAAAAAATGCATACAACATACAGCTTAAGTTTATAAGAAAATCACCAAAGTATTACATACTTTGTGGCTTTGTCATAAAAATAAGCAAAAAAGCTTTGTTTTTTTCTTACTAGTGCCATATTTAATAAAATTAAATACATAATGAATCATTTTAGAGAACTTCACAAGCTGAAAATTTATGCTTTTCTCTACTGCCCTTCTCGGCTTCCCAGCAGTACTCTACTTATGCCATCGCCACCGCTGGCTGAGCCACTCCTCAGCTTTATTTTTTTGTTTTTTTAATTATTATAATAACTTTATTTCTTGTGTTTTTTTGTTTTTTATTCACAAGCTTTTGCTAATTGTGGCTAATTTCTTTTGTCTGGCAATTAATGCAAAAACAGAAAAAAAATAACCTTCACTGAAGTGGTGGAAAATTACGCGAGCGAATGTGGCTGGCTGAGCTTGGATTTAGCGGTGGATTTTCTTATTTAATTAAAAATACTATAGAAACACGAAGGGGAACAGAAGACAAAATGGCGGATCTATGAGATATGTAGTAGACGACTTTAATGTGTCTGCTCTTGGTCTGCAAAAACTATGACAAATTGACCATTTCGGTTGAAATTATTTTTTCTTTGAAATTTTTTTAACGTTTTTGAAAATTAAGATTATTTGTGTTGAATATGTTTTTTTTTATTATGGAACAATCCGGAAGAATGCATTTTTCATTTAATTTTTAAGAAATTTAGGAAAAACAATTTGTGTTGTTTTACATTTTGTTTGAATTTTATTTTTTATTTTTGTTTTAAGTAAATTTTACTTTTATTTGTTTTTTTTTTACTTTTGTAATTATAACATTACTTGGTTAGTATGATTATTCCACTTTTTAAATTGGAAGTTATTTTTTATATTTTGTAAAAGTTATTAATTAATTAAATTTTTTAAAAGCACATCACATTTTATAGATTTTTAAATCGATTTAATGTAGTTGAAATTAAAAAATATTTTTTTAATGTGTAATTATCTAATTTTTTTTTTTTTTTGTTTTAACCGTGCAATTATTTTATTATTTCGATCGATTGACACAGAAATGTTTTCAATTGAAATTATATTTTCTGACTTATCACCACCATCCTGCAAAAAATGGAAAATTTGGAGAGGAAAAAAGCTTCTTGAGAAAATTCACCCAAAGTCGCAATATGACTTGTACGTCCAGTTCTTGATAATTTCTATTCAAGCATTTCATAAAACGCACAAAACAAACTAAATCATAAGAAGCTCGGTGAAAGTCCCTTCAAGAGCTTAAAGGGCCTAACAATTTTTTTTTTAATTTTTTTAAAAGTTTTTTGAAATATATTTAAAAATTAATAAATTTTCAATATTTTTGAACATTTCAAATATTTAAATTATTTAATTTTGTACTCGATTAATGTTTTTTTATTTATTTTTATTATAAATGTAATAATTTTTTTAAATTTTTTTGTACTTAGCACTTTTTTTAAATTTTTTTTATTTTTTTTTTTTTTTTTTTGTTTTATTTCTTAATATTTTTTTAATGTTTCTCTTATTTATAAAGATTAAACTTATTTTCAATTTCTTTTATTTTTTATGTTTTGTTTTTTTATTTTATTTTGGTTTTTACATTTTTTTATATTTTAAGTTTGTGTTTTCTTATTAGATTTAATTTTTTTTTTTTTAATTTTTTTTTTTTATATTGAAAGTTTTTTATTTGCTTTAAAGTACACATCTTAGCAGGGAACTTTCTTCGAATAATTTATAATATCTTTCAAATTTTTAGTTTAAAAAAAAATGCTGTTTTTCATATTTTTAAAATCTATTTAAAATTTTAGAGATTGATTTTAATATTTAAAAAAAAAATATCTTTTTTTTTTTATAATGTCATTTGTATGTTTTTATAAATGTAAGAACATTTTTATTCGACAACTGAAAAGAAGCCAGAGTCGGCGTTTTTTATGACGGCGTCCGTGGCGTCCTTGGTTAAAGTGCGTGGCTGCTATGTCAACGAACCTGAAGACCCAGGTTCGAACCCCAGCAGCGACAGAAAATTATTTGAATTAAAACAATTTTTCTGTACGGCCGCCACCTCTCTGCAGACAATGGCAAACCTCAGAGAGTAATCAAAATGCCATGTAAAGCTTCTTGAGAATAAGAACATTTCGTTCATCGCCGTTCGGAGTCGGCGTTGAGCCTGTAGGTCCATTTTTCGGTCAATTTCTGTACAAACTTAATAACACGCACAACACAATTGATCCTAAGAAGCTAGGTCAAAGTCTTTTCAAGGGCTCAAATGGCCAGTTATTTATTTTTTTTTTTAAGAACATTTCTATAGATTATTGTTTTTAATTATTTTTTAATTTTAGTAAATTTTTTTTACATTTATTAATATTATATTATATTTTTGTATTTCTTCTGACTTTAAAAATAAATAAATACAACAATTTTAAATTATTTTATTTTAAATTTTTTATTTAATAAGCTTTAGTGTTTATTTTTATTTAAATTTAAATAATTATATTATAATTTCCTTTCAATTGTACTCTTGATCGCATATTTATATTTTTTTTTTTTTGTTTTTATTATAATTATTATATTTAATATGTATCTTTAGAATTTTCGTTCAAGTTTTTTAATTTAATATCATTTATTTTTCTAAATTTTTAAATTTTTTAACGAATTTTGTTTTTTTATTTTAAGGAATGTCAAATTTCAATAATTTTTTAACTTAATTTAATAAATTCGTGCTTTTTAGAAAATTTTTTAATTTATTCTTAAATTTTTTTATATACATTTGAATTTAATATCATTTTTTTTTTTTGTTTAAATTCAACTGTAATTTCGTTTAATACATTTTTTATTGTAATTTTTTACTTTTTAAATATTTTTTTAAATTTTTAAAAAATTTTATTCCTTAAATGTTTAAAACAAATACAAGATAAATAATTTTCTATTTTAAAATTAGTTTTTACTTTTTAAAAATTTTTAATAGGAATTTTATTATAAAATTTATTTTTTTTACAGCATAATTTATTTTAACATTAATTTATAAAATTTAAAAATTTTGTTGCTTAACTTTTTATTTTTCGTATTAATATTTTGTGAGCAAATAAAATTATATATACCATAGGCTAGGCTAGAGAGAAGTTTTTTATTGTTTTTGGTTTAAGTTGCTTATAAGTTTTTACTCGCTTATTAAAATTTTTTTAACTATTTTTTAATATATATATTTGTTTATATAAAATTAAATTAAAATTTTAAGGTTGTAAGTATTCTGGTATTTTTCAAATATTTTCTGTATTTGTTTTGGCTATCGATAAAAAATCAATCATAAATCTAATTGGATTAAGTTAAATGAGCCAAGCATGCCAATTAAAAATAAATGCTGAGGAGAGGAAGGGCGCGGGAAAGACTTGAAGGAAACCGCTTCCGAAATGGTAAAATGAATGAGTTTCGACACAACAAACAAATATAAACGTGTACAAATGGCTAGAATAACATCATTAAATCAAACATGAAAGATCTAGAAGACTTTGTTGAAGGATCACAAAACTTTCTTGTGTGGTAATGACTTTTTATACAATACTGAACCAGAAACCATAGTAAAATTATACAACCTGGCTTTTGTAAAAATCATTACTGAGCTAAGGAACTTATTTAATGATAAAACCTCTTAAACATAGTTTTCAAATAATGAATGATACTTCATAAAAAAGAAAAAAAAAAAAATAAAAGAACCTAGTCTATATCCACACTATTATATAAAATTAAAGTGAACATGCTTTGTTGCCACTAAACTCCAAAAGTACTGGTCCGATTTTTATGAAATAAGTTTTAAAATATCACATTTTTGCTGCAAAAGGATATAGGGCTATTTTTTTTCTTCGAAATTTTAATAATAAGTATCTTTAATAAAAGTGTAAAAAAAAAATCATCCACAATGCCATGCATGCATCGTTAGCTTTTCATGCGTTTGTGCTGCGAGAGCTGCCATAAGCTCAATGTTGCTCTCTACTCTATTCTCTCGTTATGCTCAGCACACAACTAAATAAACAAACAAATACCTACAGTATTCATACACACTATCCCAACGGGCCGAAATCGGAGTGCTTCCAACAAGAGCGCTCAAAGAGCACTCTTTTCTGAGCTTTTTTCGTGTGAATCCAGAAAAAGAAGAAGAAGAAGTACAACTGCTCCTGCTACTCTATGCTTAGGAGAAGCTTCGGAGCACTAAAAAAGGAAAACAAAATAAAAATAAATAGAACGAACAATTGAATGCTATACTTTCACTGCAGTTCGGAGCACAAACGGAGCACAGTATTGAGTGATATACTTTCACTGTAGTTTGAAGCACGAATGGAGCAGTAGTGCTCCCTTCCAATGACATGGTATGTTAAAATTACAATGTAGATGGGAATATAGGCAGAGCGCTTCGTATTGCAAAAGGAGCGCTCGTAAACCCCTTAAAGAGCGATCCAAAGCCCGCTGGGATGCTGCGCTTAAAACAAAAGAACTTATAACTTCACCACACTAATTGCTAGTTGGATCGAAGTAGATTCTAATATGTTGAAATTAGTTTTGATGTGGTGAATGGTGAACAATAACACAGTTTTTTTAAATGGGGATTCACTGACCTTCAGCATGCTCAAGAATTTCATTTATATGGAGTTTTTCGGCTCTATCTCTCTACACTTTCAATGCTTCAATCCAACTTGATGTATAGTATATATGTATGTATGTATGTATGTATGTATATTTGTTTCGCGGCATGCAACTTTTCTAAACATGTTTTGACCTCGGTTTTCCTGAAATTTATAAATGAGCAAGAGAAACAAACTGCTGACTTTTTACTTTTATAGAAGTGGCATTGTGTGATTCAATAAGTTTTTTTATAAATTTATAAAGATAACAGCCGCGGACCACTGTGGCCTGCTAGTTGAAATATAATAGACAACAATTTCAATATACAACAATTTCAATATACAACAAGAGCTTGGGTAAAGACTAAATCTATTCTGATATCGATGTAAAAAAAATCCTGGTTTGAATTATAAAAGCCAAAAATTTTAATATTCAACAATTACTTGTATAAATTATACAAGGGCTTGGGTAAAGACTAAATCTATTCCGACATCGATATAAACAAAGTTTGAGTTCTGAAACACTCTATTAGCGTCGTTTTACTAATAAGCCAACAAAGCTTTAAATGACTACCATGGATGATTTTCTTGAGATCGCATAGTCATCAGTGCGAATACCGAATTGGGAAATTAATTGAGAATTATTATGATTCTTTATAATCCAACATTCAACAAATAATAAACGTTCTTTGAAAAGTGTCCAATGGAAAATAACTCTCTTGAATCTTGTTTGATTTTGCAAGTTTCTATAAATCTGTAAACATTTCGTTTATTTATCATTTACATCAAAAGCGAAGGTTTAACAATTAAAATATTGATGTCTTCTCCAAGACCTTGACAAGCTTACGAAGCCTTTCAATAAATTTACATAGAATTATTGTAAATTTTTCTCGGTGTAAGGAGGGGATTAAGGGAATGACCTCGACAACAAAACTAAACTTGAAATGGTTGGAAAAGCATACAATTTAAGAACTAGCGCAAGAGTTTTGGTGTTTTATGAGAGAAGTACGAAATAGTCGACATCGATAGAAAGTGAAAATGAGCAGCCGTAAGCGAGAACTTAATGGATCCGAACAATAAGGAGGTTTGAGTGAACATGAAGTAGCTTTGAGCGAGCACTTAATAAAATTTCAGAAAAAAATCTAAACTTTTTTTGGGTATTTAAACTGAATTCTATGGTATTTTTTTTTAAGTATTGCAGAAAGTTTATTTCAGGCAGGTTGTTTTTTTTTTCATAGCCAACTTCTGGGAATTTCAAAAACAAACTAAAATGTTTAACAATTCTTAAGCACTGCTGTGACCACAAGTTCAAGTAGCGACCACTTGACAAAACACAAACAAGCAATGGAAGAACACAAAAAAAAGTAAGAAAAAACAAATAACGACACAAGTTACAAAGTTTATTTTCTACATCATTGTCTGTGTCAATTTTACATACTTTGTGGTGTAATTAGTTACACCAAAAAGCTTGACTTCTGAGACCAACTCTGCATCCACCATCCTTCAGCCACAATACTAACAGCTCAGTGCTGCTCCAGCCAATCGAGCCGGAACTACGATCGAAGTCAATGGAGGACGTTGAACAACAAGTCAAGCAATGAAGCAACAACGACTACGGCAGCAAACTGCGGCATGCATGTCCTTAAAAAGGACATTCGCCATGTAATGCAATATCAACATTCCCGAAGGGTTCATTCGATTTGCCGTTAAAGAAATGAAAACGAAGGGAGTAGCAGTAGCAGCAGCAGCAGAAGCAGCGGCAGCATGTCACTGGAACAACATGCCAAATGGGAATAAAGAAGCAAAACGGTAGCAACAACAGTAATAGTAGTTAGTAGTGAAGAAGGGGGAGTGGCGAGGAGGGAAACGGAGGGAATGAAGTTATCACTCACACTTAGAGCGAGACAACAAACGAGAATGCATGTGAAAGTAAAACGGAACAATAAAAAGTAGTCCTTATTGCATGTCCAGCCATACAAAGGATGCTTCATGATGCTACATACATACATACATATTTTCACAGAAATAGAGAAACTGGCAAAATCTTCGTTTCTTGCTTAATATTTGGTTTTTTTTATTATTTTTTTTTTTTGTTTTTGTTATTTTTGTTTGTCTTACCTTGTTGTTGATTGAGCTTCGAGTTCTACTGACTTAAAGAACAACAATGAACTATCACTTTGTTAATTAGTTGTTGCATTCAATTTGTTGCAGACTTCATCAGTGAAGATGTTGTTCTTAGCAATGACATCAAATTGTAGTGAACTGCAGGAAAGATAGAGAGAGAAGAAAGAAATTTTAGTATTTTTTCACAATGAAGAAATAATTTAGTGCATTTTTTCTGGCAATTAATATGTGCCTCAAAGGGTTAAACAAGCTGTTGATAGCATTTTGATTATTTTTCACAGAAATGTGTGGCTCATAGCGATAGGAAACCATTTGATGTTCGTTGTAATTGAACTTTGAACATTTTTACTTTTAATAGTTTTAATAATTAATGCCTAAAAGTATACAATATTTTCCAAAAAATAAACTTCAAAATTCAAGGTCAAGATAAAAAGTTCAGATTCAAAGTTTAAGCTACTAACTAAAGTACAGATACAAAGTTGAGAAAAATTGTTAAGATACTAGATATAAAAGTCAAGATACAAGAAAAAAAAGCCAGGACACAAAAGTCATGACGCAAGAATCAAGATGCGAAAGTCCAGATAGAAATGTGAAGATACAAACGGCAGGATACAAATATAAAGATACAAAAGTTATGTTACAAAAGTCGAGATACAAATGTGAAGATACTACTGTCAGGATACCGAAGTCCAGGTTGAAAAGTTATGATACATGAGTCAATATTCAAAAGTATATATATAAAAGTCAGGATACAAAAGTTAGGACAAAAAGTCAAGATACGAGAGTCCAGATACAAATGTGAAGATACAAATGTGAAGGAACAAATACCAGGTTACATTTTGATAACTCTCTGAGGTTTGCCATTGTCTGCAGAGAGTTGGCGGCCGTACCGAAAAATTTCTTTAATTCAAATAATTTTCTGTAGCTGCTGGTGTTTGAACCCGGGTCTCAAGGTTCGTTGACATAGAGGCCACGCACTTTAACCAATTACGCCAAGGACACGAGTTATGTTACAAAATTCAAAATACGACAGTCCAAGTAAAAAAGCCATGATAAAAGGATCTAGATACAAAAGTATAGATATAAACGTCAAGAAACAAAAGAGAAGATACAAACCTCAGGATACAAAATTAAAGTTGCAAAAGTTATGTTACAAAAGTCAAGATACTAGAGTCCAAGAACAAAAGTCACGATAAAAGAATCAAGATACAAAAGTATAGATAAAAAAGTCAAGATACAAAAGTGAAGATACAAAAGTCAAGATAATAAAGTCCAGATACAAATGTACAAATACTACTGACAGGATACCAAAGTCCAAGTAGAAAAATCAAGATACAAAAGTATAGATATAAAAGTCAGGGTACAAAAGTCAAGATATATGAGTCAAGATAAAGAAGTGAAGATACAAATGTCAAGATATAAAAATCAGGAGTTTTATTTTTTCTTTTTTAATAAATAGGATTTATATTATACAAACTATGTTACAAAAGAAAAAAAGTCAAGATACTTTGATCAAGGCAGTTATACAAATGTACAAATATAAAAGTTGAGATACAAAAATCAATATATAAATGTCGAGGTACAAAAGACAAGATAAAGTCAAAATAGATAAGTCAAGACACGAAAGTATACATATAAAAGTAAAGACAAACAATCAATACATAAATGTCATGGTACAAAAGTAAAAATATAAAAGTTAAAATAGATAAGCAAAGATATAAAATTGAAAATAAATGTACAATGTTCAACTTTATAGTTCAAGATACCATAGGTAATATACTGAAGTCTAGATTTTTAAAAAAGTAATATAAAAAATGCAAAGTGAAGATTCGAATTTAATTGAAAAATACAAAATTAAGATTTCAAAACAAACAAAGTCAAGATGTAAAAACCAGATATAAAATTCAAAATACTTATATATCAAGACAAAAGTAAAATTTATACAAGACAAACTAAAGTCGACAAGGATTCGAGCTCTCCTTTTTCTGCAGTTTTCCATCCTGCTTAGCATCTTAAGTATGTTTTAGTTGATTGTCCTTTCCTTCCCACTAATATATCATCCCATTTCGAACCAAGGCAGACTTGACACCTGGTATTACCCCTGAAAGTCAAAGTTTATTCAGAGTCAAACCAAAGCCAAGTCCGAGTAAAGTCAGAGTACGGACAATGGCAAGTCAGATTCAAGTCAAGTAAGAGTCAAGTCAAAGCCAAGACAGAGTTAAGGCAGAGTCAAGTCAGAGCAAGTCAGATTCAAGTCAGAGTTAGAGTTAGAGTCAGAGTGAGAGCCAGAATCAGAATTAGAATCAGAATCAAAGTCAAAGTCAGAGTTGGAGTCAGAGTCAGAGTGAGAGTGAGAGTGAGAGGGAGAGTGGGAGTGAGAGTGACAGTGAGAGTGAGTGAGAGTGAGAGTGAGAGTGAGAGTGAGAGTGAGAGTGAGAGTGAGAGTGAGAGTGAGAGTGAGAGTGAGAGTGAGAGTGAGAGTGAGAGTGAGAGTGAGAGTGAGAGTGAGAGTGAGAGTCAGAGTTAGAGTCAGAGTCAGAGTCAGAGTCGAGTCAGATTCAGAGTCAGAGTCAGATTCAGAGTCAGAGTCAGAGTCAAAACAGAGTCAGAGTAAGAGTCAGCATCAGAGTCAGAGTTGAAGTCAGAGTTAGAGTTAGAGTAAGAGTCAGAGCCAGAGTCAGAGTCAGAGTCAGAGTCAGAGTCAGAAGAGTCAGAGTTAGAGTCAGAGTCAGAGTCACAGTCTCAGTCACAGTCACAGTCACAGTCACAGTCACAGTCACAGTCACAGTAACAGTCACAGTCAGAGTCACAGTCTAGACAGAGTCAAGTCAAAGTCAGAGTCAAGGCAGAGGCAGAGTTAGAGTCGGAGTCAGAGTCAGAGTCAGAGTCAGAGTCAGAGTCAGAGTCAGAGTCAGAGTCAGAGTCAGAGTCAGAGTCAGAGTCAGAGTCAGAGTCAGAGTCAGACTAAGAGTTAGAGTCAGAGTCAGACTCAGAGTTAGAGTCAGAGTCAGAGTCAGAGTCACAGTCAGAGTCAGAGTCAGAGTCACAGTCATGGTCAGAGTCAGAGTCAAGACAGAATCATGTCAGAGTCAGATTCGGAGTCAGTTCAGAGTCAGAGTCAGAGTCAAGGCAGAGTCAGATTCAGAGTCACAGTCACAGTCACAGTCAGATTCAGAGTCAAGACAGAGTCAATTCAGAGTCAGACTCAGAGTTAGAGTCAGAATCACAGTCATAGTCACAGTCACAGTCAGAGTCACAGTCATAGTCAGAGTCAGAGTCATGTCAGAGTCAGATTCGGAGTCAGTATAGATTCAGGGTCAGAGTCAGAGTCAGGGTCACGGCAGAGTCAAGTCAGAGTCAGATCCAGAGTCACAGTCAGAGTATGAGTCAGATTTAAAGTCAGAGCCAGAGTCAGAGTCACAATCAAGACAGACTCAAGTCAAGGTCAGAGTCAGAGTCAAGGCAGAGGCAGAGTCGGAGTCGGAGTCAGAGTCAGAGTCAGAGTCAGAGTCAGAGTCAGAGTCAAAGTCAGAGTCTGAGTCAGAGTCAGAGTCACAGTCAGAGTCAGAGTCAAGACAGAGTCAAGACAGAGTCAAGACAGAGTCGGGGTTAGAATTAGAGTTAAAATTAGACTCAGATTCAAAGTCAGAGTCAAATCGTTTAAGATAAAGTCAAAAATAGCTAATTAAGAATCAAGTGAAGTCAGGGTCAAATTGGAGGCATGTCAAAGTCAATTCAAAGCTATGTAAAAATGAAGTCAGAGTCAAAAATAGGGTGAAAGCGAGCAAAGGATTTCAAGTGTTATACCAATTCAGTTAAGCCCGCCTTTTTTCGAAATGGGAAAGAGTCACACCAAGCAACACCATCCATAAATTTCTCTACCACCAACTACAGCTTTTTTAGTCGTAAATTTTGATGAATTTCAATTTCAATTGATTTTAAATAAAAAGAAGAAATGCGAATAGTTATCAGGATTAGGACCATTGCCTAGCTGGGTTTCGAACTTGGGTCCCATGCGGTGGCAGTCAAGTGCGCTACCTCCTAAACCACTGAGAGAGGTAGTCAGCTCCCCAGAGTATCAGAGTCAAAACAGAGTCGAGTGAAAATGAAATCAGAGTCAAAAAGAGTCAAGTCAGAGTCAAATCAAGCCAAATCTTAACAATCAGCAAAAAAGTCATTCAATATCAAAATTTTGCAGTGCCTCAATCATTATAAATACATTTAAAATTAAATCTTAAAACTAACTACGTTGAAAGCTTACAATTTTTATACAATTTGACCCCAGCTAACATTTGTAGGTTAGTTGATGAACAGTAGTGTTTTTCCTTAATTTTGTTTCATCACCCACAAAAGACAACTCTATTAAAACTATCGTTCTAGCTTCAATTGGAGTGGACTCTAAAATTCGAGTTCAACACAGGCATTCATTCCAAGTCTAAGTGACATTGACATGACCTGTTCGAATATGTCAACGTGCTCAAATTGTTGATGTTTGTTGTTTCTTTTACTATTCGGACAGGTAGGCCAAGCCAGCTAGAGGCAACTTAAGGCAAGTCTGGCCATAAGTTAAGCAGCTAACATAGAATCCTATTCATTTTGATGTTGTTGTTGAGTGCTTTGTTGTTTTTCTATTGTTCCATTAAGTTCAATTTGTATGCAATGGCTAGTGGTATTTAACAACAATATCTGGCAATAATTGGTTTGATGTTAGCAACTATTTGTGACTGCAACTACATATTACTAACAATAATCTCCAGGTTCAGAAGATGCTCTAGAGCAAAATGGGGATGGTTACGTTGAAGTAGTTTAGTCAGATTATATTTATGTTGATATTGTCAGTAGAGCGAGCTGTTGTAAGATAAATTTATTCATTCTTATTGGAAATTGAATAAAAAAATGTATACCAACAGAGACGAACCAAAATAGATATGTCTTTACATCACTATGTGCCTAATGGTTTCACCGGCCCATATAGCGCACCAAACGGTGAGTTCTTTTGAATGTAATGATGTTTTAAGAAAGGCTTATGGATAATCATTGCTCCAAATTTGGCAATTATGTTTATTCACGTAGCTATTAAACCAAAAGTGTGCTTCATTACTCAAGAAAATACCAAATGAAATTGTGAATCAATGGCAATCTTTCCTTCGGTCCATTTGCAGACGTTGCTCCGGCGTGAGTCTATTCATTATAAATTGTCAAACCAAACTAACCCAAAATAACAGATAAATGTCAAATATGCTGTCACAGAAAACAGTGTTGCCAATTAAAAGGTTTCCGCCTCTAAATACAACACCCTTTTATCTAACAAAATTTATCTTTTATCTTTTTTTTATCTTTTTATCTTTTATCTAACTTAGATCTAACAAAATATTTGCTTAATACAAGGTGGCGCAAAAGTAGTCCTCCTATCAGAAAATGCTATAAATTTTGCGATTGGCCCCTAATGTCAGTTCTGTTTTGACATTTTTGTAGTAAACACATGCAAAATACACGTTAATAAACAATGTTACGCTACACTGCTCCAGAACGCGGAATATTGCTGACTATTTATTTGACCAATAACCGGTCGGTCATAATCATGAGTGATGAGGCCCATTTCCATCTTAGCGGGTACGTAAATAAGCAAAATTTACGCTTCTGGGGCACTGAAAATCCGCGTGTAAGCCACGAAGAGCCATTACACCCGCTCAAAGTCACTGTATGGTGTGCTGTTTTCGCTGGAGGAGTCATCGGACCTTTTTTCTTCGAAGAATGTGTTACTGTGAATGGTGAGCGTTACAGAGCAATGATCAACGAGTTCTTTTTGCCGCAACTTGATGATTTGGGATTGGAAAACATGTGGTTCCAACAGGACGGTGCAACGGAACACACTGCACGTGCCACAACCGATATGCTGAAGGATGCATTTCCCGGGCGCCTAATCTCCCGATTTGGCGATTTGCACTGGCCAGCAAGATCGCCTGATTTGACCGCTCCAGACTTCTTTTTGTGGGGCTTTTTGAAGTCGCTGCCTTATGTCAACAAGCCTCAGACTCTTGCAGCTCTTAAAGACAATATCCGTCAAGAATGTGAGGACCTATCGCCGGAAGTTTTGGCCGAAGTGATGGAAAATGCCATAAAAAGGGCTCAAATGATAATCAACTGTGGCGGCGGCCATTTACATGACATCATATTCTCGACTTGATGAAAAAAAAATTAAAAGACCAAATAAAAATAATCCACAAGAAGAATCAAAGTTTTTCTTTTTTTTTTAAATTACAGCCAAAAAACATCGGAAGGTTATTTTTGCGCCACCTTGTATAAGAATATTTTGTTTTTCTTCGTGTAAATGATGCTGAAACAAAAGAGGTAGAAGAGTTTGACTATCTAGACAGAATAGGCTCTTTAGATAGAGGTGCAGAACTGGATATAGAAAACTTATAAAGAATTAAAAACCCCTATTATTAAAAAAGTGAAAATAAAGCGTATAGATCTTCTATTAAGAAGTTTATTATCTTCATTTCTTATATCCGAAGCTTTAAAGGCTGCCTATATAAAAGGCAGATCTACGGAAACAGCTCTCCATTCTCTTGTTTCTACAATCAAAAAATCACTTGAGAACAAAGAATACGCGCTTGTTGCCTTTCTAGATATAGCAGGAGCATTCAATAACGTCCTCCCCTGTGCGGTCACCACGGCCTTGTCAGAACTGGGGGTGGAGGATTTTCTTGTGAGTCTCATTCACCAGATGCTTGTAGTGAACTCAGAACTGGGACGATCTTCTAGCCGCAGGTTTGTAAGCAGGGGACTCCGCAAGGGGGAGTTTTGTCTCCGCTTCTGTGGTCCGTTACGGTTGACCAACTGTTGCGTATCATGGAGTGGGGAGGTTACAAGGTTATTTGATATGCTTATGATATCGCTCTACTGTTTAGCGAAAAATTTCCTCAAACTCTCTGTCAACTCATGGAGAGAGCATTCTTAATACTTTGGAGATGGGTGTCTTCTTATATTTTAAGTGTTAAGCCAGAGAAACCAGATCTCATCCTTTTCACTAGGAAATATAAAATTCCCAATTAGAACCTTCGTGTCGGAACGACACGAGGTTGCTCTTTAGTGACAGCTCGAAGAACCTTGGAGTTATTCTGGATAAGAAACTTATCTGAAATGATAACATAAAGAAACGTGCCAAGAAGGCAAACATAGCTCTATTTGCCTGTAAAAAATCGATAGGTAAGAAATGGGGGTTTTCCTGAATATATTTCCTGAAGTCCTGAAATAGTACGCTGAATTTATACGGCAATTGTCCGCTCCATACGGTTCACTGGTATGGTGGAGGGCCACAGAAAAGACAACTTCACTTCAGAAATTTGCAAAAGTTCAAAGAAGTGCAAGTCTATGTATTATCGGGGCATAATCCTTAACCCTAAATAGGTCTCTGAATGTCATGCTTCACCTTCCTCCTCTTGATATCTTTGCCAGAGAATGTGGCAACATAGCAGCCCTCAGACTAAGAGAATCTGGAAATTGGATAGATAATAACTGCGGTCACACAATAATTCTGAACTGATCTGTCGCCGACAAAACAGATTACTGTGTGCCTTGTTTAAATCTCGAAAAGAACTACGAAATTATCATCCCTTTAGGGCTAGACTGTGCTATTAAAACCACCCTTAAAACTACCGGAATTAACTTTTTTACAGATGGATCCATGCTTCAAAAACAAGTAGAGGGAGGTATTTACTCCCAGGATCTTGAAATCGAAGCTCCCTTTAGACTTCAAAATTATTGTAGTTTCTATCAAGCGGAGATGATGGCTATTCGCGAAACCGCTAAGATTCTAGGTCAAAAAGACCTTAGGAGCAAGAGTATTTACATCTCCTCAGACAGTCAAGCTGCCCTTAAGGCGAGGAACTCACATATTGACAACTCCTCAACTCTCACTGAGTGCCGCAGATCTCTTAACGAGATGGCAAGCTTATTCAGGATGGGTACCCGGACATAGGGGTATCGAGGGAAATAATTTGGCTGACGAATTGGCAAGGAAGGGTACGACCTCTAACACACTCTATAATGAGGCCTGTGTTGGTATACCTATGTCCTCTTATAAACTCCGGTGCAGGAACAGATCTTTTAGTCTTGCACAAGAACGCTGGGAACACCTCGCCGCATGTAAGACAGCTAAGCTAACGTGGCTTTTCCTACGACTTAAAGCGCACCAACTAACTGCTTAACTAAGCAGGTTAAACCTGTTTAAAATAGTAGTAATCCTCATGGGTCACTGTCTAATCGGAACGAATGCTCGCTCTTCGGTTAGAACTAATATCTAATGATTTTTGCAGAAGCTGCAAGTGTGAAGAAGATGCAGAAAATTTTCAGCACTTCCTGTGCGAATGCCTGGCGTTAACAAGAAAGAGAATGGCAACTCTGGGACATCCCTTCCTAAATGGACTTACCGGAGTCTCATGCCTGGAAATCAAGTATATCCTAAAGTTCATCCATTCGAAATGCTTAGCTGAGGAGGTAAATATCTCATTACTTACGGCTTACGTATAAAGTATTAAGTCAATGTATTCATTCTTGTGGAATTCGAAGGTTTTGTTTTTTCGATGACGTCACTCTGCATGGGTCACATGTTTTATTCAATTTTGACAAATTTTAAACTCAGAGTTCGCATTCAAAATCAAAGCTTATGAACAAAACTCAAAGTTTTGAGATTTTACTACTTTTGTGGATTTTTAAGAGATTTTACCATTTTGATAACGTGACTGTATGGTAGGTAGGCCTGCCATGGTAGGCAGGCCAAATGACCCTTAGATCATTCTTTAAGTCCGGACTGTAATTGTCGAAGATATGATGAAAAATATAAAAGAAGAAATCCTATGTTCGGCAAAAACATTGAAAATTTTCTTTTAGATAGTTCTGTTTAATGATTTTTTGCGAACTTGAAATTTATGATATTAGAATAGTATATTAGGATGGTGGAAACTGGGGTCTGGTGGGTAAGTACTAGAACGGGGTTCTTGACCCCAATGACCTTTTGAACAAACAATGTTGGACTCCTCAAAACAAAAATACTGATGTATCATTCTTTAAGTTTGGACTGCAAATGCTTAAGATATGAAGAAAAACTTAAATACGCCACCTATGTTCAGGCAAAAAAAAAATATTAAAATTTTCTTTCAAAAATGCTTCAGATTAGATCGTGTGCGGCGTACTTTTTCTCCGATGCGGTCTAATTTACTTAGGTTTATACTTTCTATACCTACCACACAGCCTGTGACAAAGTTAATATACCATTAGCGCAGTAAGCGTGGGGGTACAAAAATAGCTATTAAATTGCATCCGATGTATTTTACATCAGAATAGTAATAAGTGACCTCAAAATCACTCACCTCAACCTAGACTTTGTTGCCAAATAATAAAGAAAAAGATAAAAACATCAAAACTACCCTCAATTGTCGCAGTTTTGGATCCGCCATTTTGAATTTCGTAGTTCTGAGGCCAAACTATAATTACTGGTTAACCATTAGAAAAAATGTGCCCTTTAATGGGTTAATGTCCACGTAATCTCGATACCTGGCTTACTGGTTGGCAGAATCCACTTATGCCTATCAACTAATTGGCTTTAGCTCTGCTAAAACTCTCTAGTTCCTCTCTTGTGCTTTCGTAGTCTAGTTCACTATTCATGTATAAGTTTAATAACTCTGACAGATAGTTGAACAAATCATTTAAAGATAGCATAACATGAGAACGAATTTTGGATTTATCTGATATCCTTAGTAGAAACATTTTAGGTATAACTGGTATTCAGAAAGAATGTCATATAATAAAAGATGTTATCATTTTCAATAAAGTAAATTTCCAAAAGAATATCTACACCCCCTACAAGTTTCTTGTATAACACGCTGGACAGGGTTAATCGTCATATCGCATATCTAGCTCATACAAACGACAAAGTTCTGAAACACTAAGAACAATAACTGAATAACGAAGTGAGATTCGTTACAAGCTCTGTAAGAGGAAAATGGAACTGTTTTAGTTAAATACTTTTAAGAAAAACAATTTTTAGCTACTCCTCACTTTAAGTAAGGATGAAAAATACTCTATACAAGTTAAAAATATTTTTCGCAATTAATTTATTGAGGAACGAAATTATTTTCGGCTTGACAAAATAATTTCCTCCTTTCACTTACACGCCCATAATTGCTTATCAAAACACATCCTAAAGCTAATGAATAATCACTTATAAATGATAATCATAACACATCATTACAATCAATTTAGACACCAATACAAATGCACAAACATTCAAAAACTCAGATACACATAGCCACTCACATTCTCACTCAGTCAAACACTGAAAGAGACAATATAATGACTGCAATTGAATGGCACGAACATTTTGATTTATTAAGCAGCACAAAAGGATATCAAAAACAACAAAAACAATTAAGACAAGAATAAAAGACTAGAATGGTAAATAAAGGACACAAGTGGTTATTAATATTTTCAAAATTCCTAGCAACATTCAAGGATATATAAGGTAGTTTTCGTGATTTCTGTGATGAGTTTAAAAATTTCTTTATTAATTCTAACTCGCAAAACAAATAGGCAAGCTTTTAAGTACCTATATTCAGCATAAAATATGCAATATTTACGATATTTATATAGGTGAATATCAAAACTGGATAAGAGCAAGTAATGGTTGTCCCATAGATAAAGGTTAATAGCAGTATTATTGATGATTTTACTAGTAGCTATAAATAGTTTACCATACATTTGTAATTATATTCGACGCAATTAATGTGCAAAGGTATTTATTTGTCGATATCTGAGTGTGAGTGTGTGTGTGATTGTGTGGGTGTTTGTATTGGATTATGCCGCAATTAAAGTGACTATAAAGCCAGGTGGTATATGACATTTATTATGCGTTTTCAAGTGTACACGTGTGTGCCTTTTTGTCTGACGTGGTTTTATGTATATGTGTCCTTTTGTGTGTCTATGCTGAGTGCCGTCTATGTATGTTTTTGATTGTTGTTATTTACACGCTTGTCAAACATGACATCAAAACTTAAGAGGTGATTTAATACGCTTGACTGCCAGTTATTATTATTGTTATCGTTATTATAGTTATTGTAAAAACATTTATTAGCCAAATTAGACAAGGTCATAAATTGATTGTGGCTTAATTGTCTTTTTGGCTTACAATCGACTGAGCATTTATGATATTTTAAAATTTAATTATGAAAATGAATATGAATATGAATATGAATATGAATATGAATATGAATATGAATATGAATATGAATATGAATATGAATATGAATATGAATATGAATATGAATATGAATATGAATATGAATATGAACATGAATATCAATATGAATATTAATATGAATATGAATATGAATATGAATATGAATATGAATATAAATATGAATATAAATATGAATATGAATATGAATATGAATATGAATATGAATATGAATATGAATATGAATTTGAAAATGAATATGAATAAGATTATTAATTTAATTAAATATCTCTTAAATTTCAATTACAGTATTAAGTTTTATCTTGAATGAAATGGAAACGTGCTTTATTATTTACACAAAAACTTTCATAAATATCAATCTAGTCATAATACGGAGTTCGTTTACAAAAGCAGTTTATCACAAATGTGGTTCAATCATTTTGTTTATCTTTACTCTTCATTAACTCAAAAATAGCAAACATAAATCAAATGCACTACAATATTCAATAATTAACTATATTTAGTGTTAGTTATGAGTTAAATTTTATTTAATCCAAGTGAAATGGATATGTTAATTTCCCATGAAGGTCTATTAAAAACGCATTATTAGAAATAGACAAATGCGGTTAACGGTATAATGTTTCGATTTATCATAAAATGCTTAGTTCCCGAGAGAAAAATACAGCCAACAAGTAAGTGTGTTAATTATTTCATAATTATGATAATTATGAAATTTTCTCTCTAAGGTTTTCGGATGAACGAGTGGCTTTTACGATAAGTTGAAATTAGCAGGATGATTATGATAGAGATATGTGTGTTCAGAGGGGCTTACGGGTTGAGTGTATTTGCTAATGAATAATCATAAGTGTATTCTTAAAGCTTAACAATAAGATAAGATAATTTAATGAAAACCAGGTAATAAAAGCAAAAAAGTTTTTTTGGAATTACATAATTTTTTTATAGGGTATTTTTTAAGAGAAATTTTTTTAATGAGTTTTATTTTTACTTTTGAAAATTTATTTATTTTGTTTTGGTTAAAACTCACTTTTGAGATTATTTTTGTTTCAAATTGAAAATTGTAAATGAAAAGGAGTGCATGTATACTGAACATTTAAAAAAACAAACGGTTTAAATCAGGTGAAAGGTATGGCAAATTGGAATTCACCGATTGATAGAAAAATTAACTTTTGTTATGATATAAACACATATCAGGTATGATTTCAGTAGAAAAACAAAAATGGTTTTTTCAAGAATTTTTCATGAGATCACATTTTAATTCGTTAAAGTAAAAATTTATATACATATTGTGGTAACTTTTAACGTGAGTTTCATCATTTTTATTTGTAAAAATAATTATTTTTTTAAGCTTCTGTAGCCAATTTCTGAGATCTCCTCTCAAAAAAGAGTCTTGTGATTAGCACGATATCTCTGAACTGGATCTTCTGAAATGAAAAAAAAAATAGAAAAAATTATTTTATTTTAATTTATTATTTTAAAAAATAAGGTATTAGCCAGTGTTAAAATATGCACGCAAACAAATTTTTCGTTTACCACAACTGAAAAATTCACCAACTATACTTCGTTTGCGAGCTGTATTTGCCGCAAACGAATATTCAGTTGTCACAACTTAAAAATATATCTTATATATATATGTATATACCGCAAGCTATTTCGGTCATTATTATTATTATTTATTATATTAATAATCTTTCTCATTATGTCCGTCCGTCTTCTTATGGATTGCACCTCCGTTGATATCTCCGTCCGCGTATTAAGCAAACTACCAATTTCCTTATATAGTAACAATTTGTCCAAAAAGGTAACTCTAAACTATAAGCGTTATGCTTATACAACGAAGGGAAAAATAAACAAAATTTTCAGTTGGGAAAAACGAAGTTTTCAATTGCTGCAATTTAAAAATCACTCCCGTTTATGACAAACGAAATTAATTTCCTGCAACTATATGAAGCGTTCCTCGCAACTGAACTGTTATTATGACAACTGTTGAAACGTTTGCAAATAACGATTTCAAGCACGACAAACGTTTTTTTTCTTTGCGTGTGGGAATAAACAAAATATTAATTTTCTTAAACAGGACAGATTGATTTTCTATAGAAATTTAGACTTTAAATTGTTATAAAATACAATATATTTATCAGTGGAAAAAATTCTTTGATTGGTTACAAAAAAAATATGCTTAAAAAAACTTGTGCTTAAAAAACTAATCTTGCTCATCGACTAGAACAACCTAGTCTTGAGTAAAATCTCGTTTATAATTCCGTTTTTCTGAGAAAGGCGATTTCAGTCATCTTTACAAATGTCCGATATTTTTTCGGATGGTGAGTATTTCACTGTGTATGAAATATTTTTTAATAACTTTTTGATATTTTTTATTTAATTTTGCTTAATTTATAACAAATGTTTAGTTATTTTTTAATTTATGTTATTTTTATTTTTATTTTATTTCAACTTAGTTTTTTTACCTTTTCTAAATTTTTTGCATATGTTTGATGTATAGTTTCATATATTTTCAAATATAATTATATTCTTAAGGTACGATTATTATTTTTAATATTATATTTTTCATAATATTTGAATTTTTAAGCTTCTATCTTATAATTTTTTTATTTCATTTTTTTCTTTTTATTTACCTTTTTAATATTTTTGTTTATACATGTTTTATATCTATTTTTTTATATATATTTTTTATAAATATTTTTCATATATATTTAATATTTATACTTTTTAATTGACGGGTTTTTAATGTTTTGATCTTATATACCTGGAATTCTTCAATAATATGGATAGTATTCATCGATACTAATTTTTTTTTTTTTTTTTTTGTTTTTGTTTAAGTTTTTTAAGGACCGGACCTTTAAGGACCCTTACGACAGTCAAGCGCGCTACCCTCCGACTACCGAGGCCGCCTGATTTTGGAATTCTCTTCTATCAGCTCAATCATCTCAAAACGGTTGTTTCTCTACGAGTTCCGAACGAGACCACAAGATAGGCTGCTATCTCACATATGATCACACGATGATCTATGAGGACAATTTGCTGAAATTTTTCGATGTGTTCGTTCGTCTCCTTCG